>JARHVA010001136.1:235000-835000 GCA_037957365.1 Torreya grandis
TAGATGGTTGAGTAATGGAAGAATTTATTGCCAGGGCATTTATGTCAAATGCAATGTCCTTAAACTCCTCTCTACTCCCAAAATTGAAGAGTGATAGAGTAGGGATTTGATCTTTAGATTCTATTGTAATAATATACTAAGAGCTCTTTTTTATTGTGCACTTATATTAAATAAATCATAAAGCTCTAAATCTCAATTTGTAGGTTATCTCATTCACAAATGTCACTGAATTTGATTTGGATCAAAGCATATATACTAGCACAAGCATTTAATTTTTTGCTATGATATCTCATTCATGATAGTTAATTACAGTGTAATGTTCCATGTCAATTAACTTTCCATTTGAATTTGATTTTGTGAAACACACTTTCATATGGATTTTTTTGACATGTTGATTTATGGTATCTTTTAGAAGCTTAGTCATATTTATTATATTTAATATTCCCATATTCCATTTTTAGTTATCGTTATGTCACTTAGTTGTAATATGATTTTCCTTATTTTGTAACTGACTATGTCAATAGTAATATGTGGTTTTTAACCACTTTGGTAGGTTACATGTCAGTTCATTGCTTCAAATTACATTGACATATAAATGCATATGGGTCATGTTGTCATGCTTGCTTAATATCATGATTGACTATGTTTTCATGGTACACATGATGGTATTTTAATTTATCACCTGGGTATGACTTTTAATCAATATTTGAATTATGTCAATGTAAAATTAGGTGATAACATGTGGTGTGATACATGGTAGATTCTTGTACTACGAAATAAATGTGGTAATATATATGAATGACATATGGCTACTAAATGTTTAAAGAGTTACATGTGGTAGCCTGTCACTTAGTCACATAGTCACAAGCTTCATAGTCCATTATATTTGAATATCGATATGTGGTCCTATGAGATGATGACACATGCAAAAATATTACTTAGTTTCATGATCATAAAGGTAAATGAGTTATAACATTGAGTAAAGGCCATAAGAACTATGAGATAGAGACATTTGGCATTATCTCATGTACTTGCCTAGTTGTGAGTATAACTAATTTATCCCCCTTTTTACAAAGACCTATGATGAAGTGATTGAGAGACACATGGATTAATTTATATCAATTGGGTAGTTACGAGCCCTTAGAACTTATAATATTTAACTATTTTTTGAGATGTTTCATGAGAATATCACATGGAGAGTTCTTGTGAAGGAGCGTTCTCTCAAGATACCAGAGAGGTACAAAGACCCAATATTTGTCTATAAATGTAAGTTCCAAATAATGGGGGAAAAGTACCTATCCAATATGGGATGTTATATTATCTAGAGCTAAAAAATAATTGATTTTAATTATATTTTGGTGAGAAAGAGACAAGTGGAACCTTTGAATTTCATTTGAAAATCAAAGTGTTGACCTATAAAATAGACCTAATAAACTTGATAATAAAAGGGTTAGATAGATAGTCAAATAAATCAATTTATAACAAAATATAGCCAATTTTAATTGATTTTATCATAATTTTTTTATTTTGCTAGGTAAAAATTATAAGTTTTACAAGGATCATGTAACCAATTTAAACAAATAGAAAAACAAGACAACATAGAAATAAAACAACAAGCAAACTAATCTTCTAGAATGGATGGTAAAATAGTCTTCCAAATAACTTCCCCAAAAACACTAGAAACTTATGCTAAAATTCTACTAACTAGACAAAAAAGGCAACAAACAAAGATGAAGTTTAAGTAGAAGACTCTTTAGAGTCTAATTAATTTACCAACATGGTCATTGCAGTAAGCTCCTTTTCTTTCTTATTTTTGTGTTTCTTAATATGTTTATGAGTTTCCCTACTCGATTCTTCTTTCTTGTCCTACCCTTTCTTATTTTTTCCTATGAGTTTGGTCTAGGTTTTGGATACATAGTATTGAGCACTTATATCCTTATTGCTCTTCATGTTATCTATTGACCAATTTCTAGTCCCACATAGAAATGGATCAACCTAATTCCTTGAGTCATAGTACATCATTAGTCTCATGATTGCATCTTGCCCTTATGAGTTTGTGAGGGTTGTTCAAATAGTCCATGGCTCTATCATACTAAAACTTTTCCTTGTTAGTTTTTATATATTTTTTTGATATTGATTCAAGTGTTGTAATGGTGATCAAACATGATTGGATGGTCCTTGAACACTTTGATGGAGTTCTAACAATCAAAATATGCCATGATGAAGGTGGACTAAGGAGGTATTTTGATAGAGACTCATAAACACATTGGTTCTACCTAATAACATGAGGTATGTTAGTTTTAAATATTTAAAGGAACATTATGGAAGGTGTCTTAAGGTGATTTTGAGTTATTTCATAGGTCATAAAGGTCTTTTATATGTTTTGATATAATAATTTAATTGATATACATTTTAAAAGTCATATATGTATGTAAAGTCAACATTTCCTAGTCATAATGAGACCCAATATAACCTTGATAAACCAATAAGTCACCCCACATGCCTATAATGTGCCTCATAAACCTCATCAAGCCACCAATATACCATTTCATACCTCAATTAATCCATTAGGAACATGGTCAATGCCTAATTCCTCCCAAATGGGCCATACATGTGTTAAATAGTGTCTTTTTAACTCCCTCAATTTGTACCACCACGTTTAAAGTGCCATATGATTCTTATTTTCCCTCTACATCACATGATAATATTGTTTTAGGTGTGAAAAAAGGAGAATTGTAGGGAAAATGGTAGGTTACAAAGGTTTTTCTAGTAGTATTGATCTGTATTATACAGACTAGCTAAGGTGGAGTCATGATTTTGTAGAGTGAGATTAAAATTGTCAAAGGTTGAAGATAAAAATGCTTATTAGTGTCATGGAATCTCAAAACCATTCCATCTCTCCTTAAATCTCATTGGTATATTTATAGAGATCTTCAGGTTTACGTTCATACCATACAAAGGAGAGAGAGTGTGGGGACCCAAGATTATAACTAGAGAAAGTAGACTTAGGCATCTTCCACCTATGGGAATTTATCTTGGGATTGGTCTCCTAATATTTATGAACATTAATTAACAAGCTAAGGAATGTCTATGCCCCTCTCATCTACATAGGCCAACTTTGACCAAATGGTTTTCTATGATTCTTGACTTGTCTACCCAAACTAGGAATGGATGTTGTCTCTTTAGGTCTTGAAGGATCCTTCTATAGTAATTTTAGCACCTAACTCGCACATGTGAGCTCACATGACTCAAAAACCTTCATGATTATATCATATGTATGATCTACAAACAAGTCTATGTAAAGGACATAGGTTTGATGCCTTCATCAGAGGGTGTGGATTGGGTTGAAGAGTTTGTAGAGGTTCTTCAAGGTTTATAATGCCTTCTTGCTTAGGATGAATGTTAAATGACCTTTTTTCACCTCAAAATATCCCAAGGAAGAAGGAATTATGTATATTTGAAGACCACTATATGACAAAGACTGTGTATGGCTTAGTGATATCTATAGAGTCTCAAATGTAGCTCAAAACATATAATGTTGTGGTAGAGTGATAGTGGAGTGCCACTATAGGCTTAAAAGTAGATTTTTCATCCTTCATGGTGGCCTCACAAGCCTAAAAACCATCTTCCTTGCTTGAAAACCCACACAGTCTCTTTTAGCAAATTTTATGGTCTTTTGCAAAAGTTAAGGTTATCTTATGTGTCCAAGGTTTCAATTTAGGACTCTGTATGCATCATATCTACCTCCAAATTTATATATTTGATTAATCATATGTGTAAATGGTCTAAAAAATTCATGTTTTTAGTTTTAGAAAGGTTCTCACTCTCCATTTAAGGTCATTTTCATACTGCTATTATTTCATTATTTGTCACTACCATTTACACTGTGTTACCCCTATTTTCATACACGACACTCCATATATCTCTCTATTACCACCCTCTTCCATTCACCCACTCTTCAATCCAAGTATAGACCATGTCATGGACATCCATATTCCATTAGAACCATTAAATGATAATGAAACTACATAATGATGGGCCTATATGGTCATGTAGTGAACTAAGAATGCAAATATGTGCCTACAACCATCCCTTTTAGGCTTACTATAGCAGGGTCCCAAGAGACACTATGTAGAAGATTAAAGGCATGAGGATTGGTATGATTATCAGTGAATGTGCATCTCAAATAAATTAATGGTGATATTATTTACTCATACAATATTTTAAACACTATACAGACCACCTTGTTCTTATACAGGCCTGGTAATCAAACCCCTGTAGATAGTCATATTGACAAGAGGATATATATGACATCATTGATCTATATCAGTGTCTTCATCTTTCCTCAGATGAAAGTAAAGGTCCATAAAAGGGAGGTAAAATATCATACTATTGTATGATAATGAAAAATTGATAGCCATTACCATTAGTAAGGTAGATTAATACCTAAACAGGCTTAGAAGCACACAAGCATATGTAAACTTGAAGACCTAAACCTAAATAGAGGGTAAGGTATATAAAACAAAAAGCATTGGAAATACATAATATAATCATGATAATGGATTTGAGCACATGCTAAACACATCCATGATCCCAAATACCTTATTAGGTAATGATATAGGCCATACTCATAACTTTCATGTCTAAACACATAATCAACATTCTTCTAAACTATCAGTCTGAGCCAAAATGGTGGTTTGAGACATTTATGGGCATGCCCAAGCCCCCAAAATTATTATGAATGGACATCATGAAACATTAAAGGCACTCATGTACTCTCTTGGGATATAAAAATAGTGGGTATACCCATTATCTTATCTTACACCAAACCTTATATGTATACTTAAATGTGGGTTGAAAGGGTGCATCCATGCCATAAAGGGCCTATAGGTAGTTTTTGACCACCATAGGGTTTTATTTATATGAGGGATGATGGTTAAGTCTTACCAAACCTCCCCCAAATTTATAACACCTAGATCTATAGTTAAGAGCCTTGGAGATAGGCCAACATAATCAAGTATATAAGCCTGCTTATAGACCGTAGTGACATCTTGAGGTTCCTTCAAGATATTATGACAAGTTGAATGGATAATTTAAGGTGTGTGAGGATTTTTTAGACTTGATAAAAAAATTTCAAGTGCCAAGAGGTGATAAAGTTTATCAAAGTGTCTTTCGACCCTGCTCGAGCCAATCATCCTACACATAAGCAATTCAAAAACCATCTTCAAATACTCACCAACTCCACCAGATTAATGCTCAAATCCAAATATCCTATGGAATTTTAAGTCTCCCTGTGGACCAAAAATTCATTAAGAATTGGTTGGTATTTATTGGTTAACCTTTATGAATAAACCTTAATAAAATAAGCACTTAGAACTACCTACAAACAACCCTAATGCCATCTTCTAATGTTCATATCTCTAAGCACTCTATGCATGGGAACCCCACCAATTAATGGAAGATGAGAAGGTTAGTTACCTAAACATTTATGGAATTTGTTCCTAGTTTGGATACCCATACTTTATGAATCATCATTAAGATAGTGGACATCTCAAACCCTGCACAAAACCTAAAAGTGACCTGATGGTGGATTTTGGCATCAAAACCCATCCAAATGAGATAATATGACCATGAAATTAACTTTAAGGCCTTATAAAGTCCTTTAAACATCATAGTGACCCACTAATTGGCATGTGTAGGGGTCAAACTATTTGAAATGGGCCTATAAGGGCTAGTTTAATCTCAAAAGCAAGGATATTGGGATTATTTGTGTGCACAAAAGTTTCAGGGAAAATGAGTCCTAGAGAATCTCAATATGTCTTTTAGTAGTCATCAAGGTGACCTCCATGACTAGTTCAACAAGCATATAGGTAAAAACATTATAATTCATGATTATATGCACCTAAAGGAAGTCAAATGATTCAATCAAGCTAATGATGATGCTCCATGAGGTATTTGAGGTTATGTTCAAGTTACACATTATGAAATATTTCCTTTTAACCCCATGATTTAGGCTAATATTCATGATTCAGGTTTGTAGGCAGACCAATCTATGGCTTCCATAATCATTATGTCATGAAAAGGTGAAGTAAAGAACAAATAGGGAAGTAAGAATGATTCCAACCCAAATGGGGAAGGTTTTTATAGTATTTTAAATCCCTTTGGATAAATTATATCCTTAGATAAGCCATTATAGTAGACCATTCTACTTGAAAACACACATAGGTTACTCAAAGGGCATGTTCTTATCATAAGTAACATCTTCAAATGTTCATCACAGCTTGAGTATTATGCATGGGGAGATCAACACTTCATGAAAGGTAAGGAATCTTATGGGCTTGAATTTGGTGTAAGAGGTTCAAAGATCCAAGCTCTAATATCCATGAACCATGCCTAAGACCCCAAAACACTCCTAAACATCCGTTAAACCCTAATAGTGACCTGATTAGAGAGATTCAATGAATAATGCATTAAAATGATTAGTAATTGATTATCCAACACTTATATCATATTTCTAGCTTAGAGGGGCTCCTACCCGTGGCACCTGATGCTATGGAAACTGTATGGACACTTATTGAAAAGGCATATGTGCAAGTTTTTAGGCATAAGTTGTGAATTAGATCCTAACCATTAGTTATAAATCATGGGAGAGGTAAATTCATATCTCATTATCTTCCTCTAATGTCAATATGATTCATGAAAGTTATTTCACTTAGCTCTACCATCTCATCCTATACAATTAGCCTGTGAAGTAGCTCAAGTAGCCTAGTCATGTAGGACTAATGTGTTTATAAGTAACAAAAAATTTAGAGATATCAATTCCAATACATGTAAGGTAAAATTAAGAGTTATCTAAGTCTTTTCAAATTAATTGGGATCCTTGTTTAGTATTATTATTATTCTAGTAATGGGCATGAGTAGAAAGTTGAATGACAAGCAAATAGGTCTACTTATCTTAAAAGTAAAAGGAAATAGCAAGAAAATAATGGCATGGTAGCATTGATGGACCATATTTAATAATTTTTCACTGCCCTATAGGTGATCATATCTTAAATTTAACGCCATTATGATAGGTTAGAGGTAGTTTCAAGGACCATTCTACATGCACATTGAAGGGAGGTTGCCCAACATCTCTTGGAGGTTTATTCACACTCCATTTACAAGGTGTAACTATCATTTAAGGTAATAGTGTGTTATTTTAATCATGTTTAATTCCTAGATAAATTAAATTGATGGATTTATATCTTCCATATTTTCCAAAAATGCCAAAGTGGACCCATTGAATGCATGTCAATGCTTGAGAATGAGGAGTAGGCTTGTTGTAACTTCCATACACCACCTTGGCCTCATTCATGGCCTATCCCACACCTATAATATCCCATATTCTCCTTAAAATTTTCTATTTAATCATGCATTGATATCTTACTTTGGCATCCCTAAGCTGGGTGTAGCAAAACTCTACCAAAATTGCCTTGTACTCATTTGAATCAATAGATGACATTTGTAGAATTCTTGTTAAATGATAGTGTGTTTTATGAAAGTTTTATTTGTAGAATGTATGAATTGTGTTATCATGTATATTTCATTTTATTCACCTAAATTTAGTTTACTAGTCCATTTTAGGTTGTATCAAGTGTTATAAAGTAGAAGTGTTCTTGAAGTGTCATGAGTTAATATCATCTTTTGCAAGTTCTAGGACTTTTTCCTTCAAGTTACAGAATCCTTCTTAACCTCCATATGACACATTCATGCTTAGGAAACCATCAAGAAGTTTGATAATTTGTATTCTCCATTAGGTTCATTTTTCGTTTCAAATGATATGATCAAGAGTGGATCTCTAATCAATTGGTGCATCACCACTTAGAGTAGGTTCTTTCTTTAGTTTCTATCTTTTTTCCCTTTTCATTGTGATAAGACTAGGCCTTAGAGAGATTTGAATTAAAAAATTAGTGGAGATATTTGCATAAAATATATAGGTTTGACCTACATATTAGGTATCCCATAGTCTATAGGTCACTTTAATATTGGTCTAGGTTTGAGGTAAACATGAACATTCTTTTCCTTAGCATGGGCGTAACCTATATTCCTAACAGTTTTGGCATTCCTAGTGGGACTAGATATCAAGGGCTTTAGAGACATTATTTGACAAGATTGACAATGTGAGAAGACATCTAGAAGGCTAAGGATAATCAGTGGCAAATTGGAAGGTAGTTTCATGTACCAAGTTTCCACTAAGTTAGCTTCAAAAGGTATGCATATTGAGTTTGTTAAATTATCATTAGACATAGTAAGTAGAAATAGAGTCCCTAGATTTAATTTAAATCCCAAACCCCCCAATTCTCCCAAGTCTCCTAATTCTACAAATTATGTCCATATACAACTTGCTAAAAGTCCAATCCCAATGGCAAGGCCTAAATTGCAAGAATGTATACCCTTTAATGGTGTCATCCATTTAAACCTCAACCAATTTTATGACATCCTAGCTAATTCCTTAAAAAAATTTCCATATTTAATAGGGGAAAACTCCACCACTCATGTATAACATATAGATGATATAGCAAACCTATGTTTAGTATATAATACCACCCAATAAAATGTAGGCATGAGACTCTTAGAAACTTCCTTGAGAGGCAAATCTCTTAAATGGTATAGAGGTATCACTCCTACCTCAATAAACACTAGGTATTAATTTATTGAGTGTCTTTATAAACACTTTAAGGATAGAAGTGACCATGTGTCACTAGTTGAGCAACTCACCTCAATCAAAAAGGTACCCCAAGAATATATGGTTGACTTTAATTATAGATTTAAAAAGACTTGGAATAAGATCCCTATCATTATCAAGCCTAAACCAAATTATTCATTCTTATACTACCTTAGGGATTTTAATTATGATGTTGATATAATGATACATTCCATGGGTGGGACCACATTACTAGAGGCATATGGAATCTCTATCAGGGTAGAAAATTACTTGATATAAGAAATAAAGTTGACTCAACCTATCATAACCCTATCTTTAAATTTATAACCTAATACCCCCACCATTTCTCCATTTCCTAATCTAAATAACCAAGAATAATCTGATGGTAACCAAGTAGATAGGCTTGTAAATATTGAAGGTTTCCTAAAATCACCAAAATATAAGTTGGTAGCCTTAGAGAGGTAGCAAAATACCTCTTATAAACCATATCAACCCACCTATCAAGATCCATATCCATCTTATCCTTATAATATACCCCCTTATACACCCCAATTAACAAGCCCAAAGTCAGATCACATTGTCTATATCATATAATAGATATAACCCCAATGTTGCAAGCAACTCAAGGACATTTGTGCCAACACAAAATAATCTTGCACAAGAGTTTCAATGGTCTACTCCATGGGGTAAATAAAATTATATCATAATGTATAAAGATGGAGAAACATATCAAAATTCTTGTCTATAGTAAGATCCTACATTTCAAGCTCATGACATTATGCCTCCTCCACCACAAGGTCCTCTAATGTCTCATGGTGACATTTCTACCATGACACCAACATGAGTTATAAAACAAAAACAAAAAAGGAATGTGACAAAAGAACCTACAGATGCCACCTTTGTAAACTTCCAATAAGGAGAGCATGCTTTTGAGCATGTGGTAATAAACTTGGGGTAAAATACACCAAACCCAAATGATTCAGTGGTAGCCCACACAAGGGCTAAAATTATTAGGATTTATGATAACTTGGGGTAGTATAAGGTCTCTCCCATACACCCTCAAGTGACTCAAGAGACTACCACTCAAATTGAATTCAACAAGAAATATTCAACTTAGTAGACATCTCAAGAACATGGGCAATAATAGAAGAGTCCATTCATTCCACATGTTAATCAAGTTACAAGTGATGCCTCAACTTCCAAGATGAAATCCAAGAGTACCAATTCTCCATTAAACATTATGGACTACCTTAAGATATCCAATGTTAGCATTATTATGTGGGATGTTCTATTCATTCTAGGGTAGAAAGACATTCTCCAATAAGAGCTCTCCAAGTTCTCTCTTATGAACAATCAAAATGATAAGGTGAGTGTAGTTTATGTTAATGATGGTTATCCTAGTGAATTCTAATCTCCCAAAGTTGTTAATACACATACATTCTAATTTCTAGTCATAATATAAGATTATCTTGTCCATAATTATATGATAGATAGTGGTACCTCAACCTTAGTCATGTCAAAGGCCATAGCTGATAAGCTAGAACTCAAGTAGGATCCCAATGAGAAGTGAGTCTTGTGATTAGATGGATCTCCTATAAATATAGTATGAGTGTTAAAGGATCTCAAAATTGTGTTTGCCCCAATTACACTATCTCATAAGATGTCATGGTTGTTGATAACCTCCATACTTTTCCCTATGCCTATCTAGGGACTTTACTAAAAATATTGGTGGATACCTTTCATCAGATTAGTCATACATGGTAGAGATAAATATGGGACTAGGGCCACTATTAGGTATGAACTTATTTATAGGTTCCATTTAGAATCCTATACAACCAACCTCTATAATGTAAACTGCACTATACTAGATGAAGATGAGAATGTCAGTGAACAAAAAGCCAAACATCATCTTAAAGGAATCTCAGTGTACTCCATTAAGAATGGGAAGTTAACAACCATGGATTTTATCCTTATAATACCATTAAGGATTCAAACCTAGGAATGTAGTATATGCATGAAGAAGGATATATTATTCCTAGTCTCACAAGCCAAGCTCTAGAACATGATGGCATATAGACCTTATTATTTAATGGGTCAATGTCAAAGAATGACAGTGGGGATGGAGTAATGCTTGTTTCCAATTGAAATCATAAGTACTACTTAGCATTTAGGTTCTAATTTAGTTGTACTTCAAATGCAATAGAGTATGAATCCCTTATACATGGGCTATAAGAAGGAAGAAGGAGAGGCATTAAACTTATGCAAGTAAAAAGTGATAGTGAGCTTGTAGTGAAATAATTAAGGGGTTTTAGTGAAATCAATAATCATCAATTGAATGCCTATATTCAATTATTATAGGACCTCTTGGAGGACTTATTAGCATTTTATATCCATTTTATACCAAGGGAGCCTAATCACCATGCAGATAGACTTGCAGCTATCGGTGCCCAATATGACATTGTTTATGGAGTCAAGGTCACTCAAGGAAAATAAAAAATCAATTTCATATCGATACCATCTATACCTAATAATTATTTTAGTTGGTAGGCCCTTCATAGAGATGAATAGATAGTTTTTTTTCTCATGCAAGAGGCAAAATTATGTCATAATAATCAAGATAAGTTACAACATTAGTTTGATGAGTAGATAGTGAAAATAAGAACCAAAAAATTACCCAAGGTATTAGTAACATTAGAGAGAATCTAAATTTTTGATAATGTGGACCATGGCTCCTGCTCCTGCGCGCGCGAACCCAAATTTGAAATCGACTGCTATGAACCGAGCGGCCAGTGAGGCTGTGGTAGCCGTTACGGAGGAGGTTTCTCCTGCTAGTAAAGGGAGGAACCAGAATACTCTCAAAGGGATTTATGCTATAGGGATTGAAGATACTACAGCCATGCATCCAGCCTACGATCCTGGTTCAGGGCGTGGACCAGGGGGGAGAACCTATGCGGATGTGGCGGCTTTCAAAGCAGATATACACGATGCTTGGCCTCATACAACACCTATACCTACCCACGTATCGCCTGTAAGTGCTTTAAAACCTATCAGGGTAACTCTAGACCCTGAATTAGCAAAAAATATCTTCCAAGAAGAAAAATGGTTTTCCTCTTGTGCTACCATTTTCCATTTCTGTGGTTTCTGGCCCTCTTTTGTAGATCTATAGAATTGGATTGCTAAGAGTTGGCTGCAAATTAAAGATGGTCAAATCCAGCCCTGCGCCAGGGGTTTTTTTATAGTAATATTTCAAAGCCCTGAAGATAGGAAGTCTATATTGTGTCACAATAATTTTTCTTGGCAGGGCAGATTTCCTCTTATGGCCAAACCTTGGCATAAGGATTTTAATCCTCTCTCGGAATCCTTTAACAAGATCCCTATATGGGTGCAGCTCCCTTATCTTTTGATACATTTGTGGCAAGAGGCAATTTATAAAACCATTGGAAATGCTATAGGGGAGTTTTTATATGAAGAAGACACTACGAAGAGTCACCATTCAACTTGTGCATGATTTTTGGTTGATCTGGATGTTTCAAAGGGCCTTCTTGAGGTGATATGCATTGATTCCCCAAGGGGTACCTGGACACAAATATTGGATTATGAGGGGATCCCTTTTAGGTGCAGGAAGTGTCACCAGACAGGACATATTGATGCTCATTGTGTTGCTGGGAAAAACAATCCCAGATGTTCACCTTCTTGGTCGCCAAAGGATTTCTCTAAACATAGCATAGACAAACTACCTTTGGAAACAACAACAGAATTTGAGACTGAGAATGAGGAAAGGTTGCAATCTGAATCGGATGATGAAGAGGAATCACTAGAGAATCAATCAAATGAAGCCTCTGAGGAGGCTGTAGTTAGAGATACAGCTGAGCCTGAGGAGGAGGTGGTGGTCTCTTCCCCTATTTTGGAGGATCTTTCTAAGAGTTAGACTGTGTTAGATTGTCACAAGGAGGTTATGCCTACTGGTGTCCAAAGATCAATGTCTTCTAAGGCATGGGTTGCTGAGGTAGCCAAGGTAGAAGATGGGTGGATAGCAGTCAGAAGAAAGAAGTCTAAGCCTTTGGTCCCTCCTCTAGATATGAATCTTCGATCATGCAAAAAGAAAAATATGAATTTAAAATATTCATCCAATGTTCCTTTCTGCTGATTGGTTTTTTGGGGGCAGTAAACCGGTCATTTTTTTTGGTTTGCTGGTTACGGGTCTGGAAGCTTGTTATTCCATTTGGTTAACTTTCAGATCTGTGTTTTGATGGTTGTTTTTTCTTGTTCTCATTTGATGGTAACAGGTCCATGTAAAACCTAGTTTTGGTTCTTTTCTGTAATCAGGTGCTTGAGTTAACCTGGTTGTGCTCTATTGTTTATCTTTCTCCTTGTTTTGGGTTTTGGGGTCCCTTCAAAACCTGTTTTTACCTTAATCTAAAACATTAGAGAGAATCTTAAATTAAGATGATTAAATGAGAAAGGATAGGGTAGGCATCTCAACTAAAAAAGAAAATTATGAGAATATGGTCATCTTTAATGGCAAGCTACTTAAGTTAGGAAATTAAACACAATAGAAGAGAGAGCTACCTTCATTGCCTTATGTTAGGAGTAAGTTGATGTGTTTTCATAAGAATACCATGATTTGAATGAATTTGACCCCAAGCTTTCCCAACACACCATATAATTAGAAAATAATGAAAAACTAATAAGGTAGAAATAAAGGCCAGTCAACCCTAAAGTGGAAGATCTCATGAGAAGAGAGTTGTTCAAATTGATTGAATCCAAGATAATATTACCCATCAAAAAATCATCATGGGTAGCAAACCTTGTGACTGTGAGGAAGAAGAATGGAGAGATATGCCTATGTTTTGACTTTAAAGACCTTAATAAGGTATCTTTGAGGGACCATTACCCATTACCCTCCATGGATCAGATACTTTAAAAGGTTGTAATCTCTTAAAGGTTTTCCTGACTTGATGGTTACTTTAGTTACAATCAGATCTTTGTTAAAGAGGAGGATAGACATAAGACTGCCTTCACTATAAAGTGGGGAACTTATGTATACATGAAAATGCCCTTTGGATTATCCAATGCAGGGGAAACTTTATAAAGGGAAATGGATGTTGCCTTTGAGGGGTTGATTAATGAAATGGTGCTCATCTATCTTAATGACATCACTCTGTTCTCAAAGGATCCAACAGACCACATGACACATTTGAAGTTGGTCTTTGATAGGTGTAGGCAATTTGGAGTGTCCTTGAATCCCAAGAAATGAATTCAGTATCAAAGGATGGTAGCTATATATACCTTGAGAGAGTTTAATAAATCATGTATTTAACCCTACCCAAACATAAGGAGATTTATCCTAGGTTTTGTAGAATTGGTCAAGCCTCTTACTCACATACTTAGGAAGCAAAAATAATTCATGTGGAGTAAATAATTAAAGAGGAGATTTGAGGCCATAAATCAGTCCATATCTCAATCCCCTACACTCTTTAACCCTAACTTTTACAAATATTTCTTCTTGTATGCATTCTCTACATCAGATGCAATTTATGCTATGCTTATGCAAGAAAATGATGAAAGATTAGAGAAACAACTTGCCTTATTTAGTCAGGCCTTAGAAGTATATGAGTATAGGTATAATTTTGTGAAGAATCATGTGCTTATTTTCATGAGAGTATTAAATAATTTTAGGCACATGGTTTCTAACAACAAGGTCATAGTCATAGTGGTGCACCCAAGCATTAAAGAATTCATACTCAACATAGACTTGAATGAGAAGAAATATGGGTGGGTAACAAAGTGAATGTAATATGGCCTTGATATGAGATTGAACATGTTGATATAAGGTAGAGGATTATGTGAGCATCTTATAGTAGAGGCAAAATAAGACAAATACCAAGTGTTGGCAATCCATGACAACCAGCAAGAAGATACAATTACCACTCCCCTCAGTTGGACCAATGATGTGTTTAAATTGATTCAAATAGGTAATGTCCTATGGGATTAGATAGGGACCAAAGGAGGAAATTTATATTGTATACCATACCCTATATCTTGATATATGGAGTGATCTTGAGGCATGATTTTGAGATGTGTTGAATCAAGCCAAGTTGACAAGATGCTTGAATAATTTCATGATGGATATGTTGGTGGGAACTTTTTTGCCAAGAAAATAGCCTCCAAAATCATTAGATTTGGATACTTTTGTCATAATTTCTTTAATTATTCACATATTTTGTTGAATAAGTTTTCAAAGTGTCCTATGTTCATTGGAAAATAGAAGCTAGTTGCCTTACCCTTACAGCCAATCCTAGTCAAACATCCCTTCATGTAGTGGGGATTATATTTCATAGTAATGATCCATCACCCTTCTAGTCTTGGACATAAGTGACTCATAATAGTGACTAACTAATTCAAAAGGTGGATGGAGGTAGCTACACTCAAGGAGGCTAATGAGAATTTTGTCTTAGAGTTCTACGACAATCTTCTAACCAGATTTGGTGTGCCTTCAATATTCATCTTTGATAATGCCTTAGAATTTAGTAGTATTAAGGTATGTGAGTGGGACCTCAACCATGTAATTTACCTCAAGGAATCATCCAACTTTTACCCATAGGGAAATGGACTAGTAGAGTCCACAAACAAGAATTTGATAAGGATAATCAAAAGAACCATAGAGGATAGCCAAGAAGAGTGGCATACAAGGTTGAGAACTTCCTTATGGGAAAATAGAGTTACACCTAAGAGGTCTAATGGACACTCTCCATACTTATTTATCTATGGTAGAGAGGCATGATTGCTTATTTCCTTTGAACTCCCTACCTTAGAGCTTGCCCACCAACTTGAGATCCTAGAAGATGATGTTATGCAAGTGATAATGAATGAGATGAGATAGTCAGAGGAGACAAGGGATAATTCCATGTATTCCATGTGGTCTAATCAGTATCATGTCAAGAAATATTATAACAAAATGGATTCATCAAGGACATTCTAATAGGGATATTTAGTCTTCAATTGGGATGAGGACCATGAAAATCCAAGAAAAGTCTCCAAGTTTGATAGCCTTTAGATTGGACCTGACATCATCACCAATTGAAAGGAAAGTAATTCCTTTCAACCTTATAGATTTAGTGGTGAGGAACTTCCCATCCCTAGCAATGGGAGGTTCTTAAATTTTTTTTATTAGTCTCTTTTATGTTCCTCTTGTATATAGGTAGATAGAGTTGTCTTTTCTCTCTAAGTGACCCTACACATGTCTTGTGTTTGTTACTTAATCTTGTTGTTTGGTAGTTATGTGTTGTATTTATTATTCTTATTTTTTATTTCTTGTGTCTCATTATTTCAAAGTATGCAAGGTATAAGGTAGACTCCATATGAAAACATGTTTAATTTGTTAAGCCATCAATAGTAGGTTTTTAAAAAAATTGCATTCTTTTTCCCAGTAGGTTGGTCAAGCCATCTGAGTCACCAAAATGTTGACCACTTTCTAGTCCCATACCTAGAAAGGGGTTAACCTAATGCCTTGAGTCATGGTCCATCATTAGTCTCATGATTTCTTCTTATCCTTATGAGTTTGAGAGGGTTATTCAAATAGTTAATTATCCTATCATACTATAACTTTGCCTTATCAGTCTTTATATCTCCTTTCCATATTGATTCAAGTGTTTTCATGGTGATTGCACATGCTTGGATGGTATTTTATATCTTTTATGGAGTCCCAATAGTCAAAATATGCCATGATGAAGGTGGACTGAGGAGGTAGTTAAGTAGAGACTCATAAACACATTATTTTTGCTTAATAACATGGGGTATGTTCATTTTCAATATTTCAAGAAACATCATGGAAGGTGTCTTAAGGTGATTTTGAGGTTTATAATAGGTCATAAGGTTATTTTATATGTTTTGATATAAAAATTTAGTTGATATACCTTTTAAAAGTCATATATGTATGAAAAGTCAACATTTCTTAGTCATAATGAGACCCAATCTAGCCTTGATAAACAACTAATCCACCCCACACACCTCTAATGGGCCTCATAAATCTCATCAATCCACCACTAGACCATTTTATACCTAATGGAATCCATTAACACCATGGTCAATGCCTAATTCCTCTCAAATAGACCCCACATGTGTTAAATAGTGACTTTTTAACTCCCTCAATTCATACCACCATATTCAAAGTGGAATATGATGCCTATTTTCCATCCAAAACACCTACTAGTGATCTTTTAGGTCTAAAACAAGGAGAATTGTAAAGAAAATGTTACGTTGTAGAGGTTTTTTCAATAGTATAGATCTGTATTATACAAGCTAGCCTAAGTGGAGTCATGATTTTTTAAAGAGAGGTAAAAAATGTCAAATGGTGAAGAGAGTAGTGATTTTTAGTGCCATGGAATCTCAAAACCATTCCATCTCTCCCTTGAGCTCATTTGCATATTTGGAGAGCTCCTCAGGTTCATGCTCGTACCATAATGATGAGAGAGAGTGGGGGCCTAAGTTCATAACTAGGGAATGTAGACTCAGGTAGATTCCACCCATGGGCATTTGTATATGGATTATTATCCTAATATTTATGATCATTCCTTAATAACTTAAGGAATCCCTGTGCCCCTCTCATCTACATATGTCAACTTGGACATAACAATTTTCATTAATTTTTGACTTGTCTACTCAAAATAGTAATATATGTTATTTACTTGGGTCTTGAAGGATCCTTCCATAGTAATTTCAGAAATTTAATCACACATGTGAGCTCACATTAATATAAAACCTTCATGACTATATCCTATGTATGATCTACAGACAAGTCTATGCAAAAGATAGAGGTTTGATGCCTTCATTAGAGGCTATGGACTAGGTTGAAGAGTTTGTAGAGGTGTTTCAAGGTTTCCAATTATTTATTGCTTAGGATTAATATTCAATGGTATTTTTTCACCTTATAAGATCCCAAGGAAGAAGAACCTATGCATATTTGAAGACCATTGTATGACAAAGACTATGTATGGCTTAGTGACATCTATAGAGTCTCAAATACATCTCAAAATATGTAATGTGGTGTTGGAGTGATAGTAGAGTGCCATCATAGCCTTCAAAACAACTTTCCTAGTCTTCATGGTGGCCTCATAGGCTTCAAAACCATCTCCCTTGATTGCAAACCCACATAGTCCCTTTTAACAAAGTTTAAGGTCTTTTGCAGAAAGTTAAGGTTTTTTTTGTGTGTTCGAGATTTCAATTTAGGATTGTGTATGCTTCATATCTACCTCCAAAGTTCCATATTTTATTAATAATATGTGTAAAGGGTCTTCAAAATTCATGTGTTTGGTTTTTGAAATGTTCTCACCCTCCATTTTAGGTCATTTTCATACTATTGTTGTTTCACTATGTTGTCACTACCATTTACACTATGTTACCCCTATTTTCATACACCACTCCATATATCCCTCCACTTCCACCCTCCTCCATTAATACACTCTTTACTCCAAGTCTAGACCATTACATATGCCTCCATACTCCCATGTAACCATTAAAATATAATTAACCCATAGAATGATGGACTTATATGATCATGTAGTTAAATAAGAATGAAAATGTGTACCTATAGCTAGCCCTTTTAGGCTTACTGTAGCAGGGTCCCTAGAGACAATATGTAAACTATTCAAGGTATGAGGTTTAGTATGAGTATCATTGAATGTGCATCTCAAATAGGTGAGTGGTGATATGAGCTACTCATATAGGATTTTCAAACACTATACAAACCACCTTATTCTTATATGGGATTGGTAATCAAGCTCTTGTAGGTAGCCATATTGACAAGAGGATACATGTGACATCACTAATCTATATCAATGTCATTATTTGCATGGGATAAAATTAAAGTTCCATATCAGGGATGGAAAATATCATAATTTTTGATGAAAATGCAAAATTGATGTCCATTACCACTAAGAAGGTAGAGTAATACCTAAATAGGCATATAACCACATGAGCATATGCAGACTTGAGACCTAATCAAGGTAAGGTATGAAAAGGAAAAAATAATGAAAATCCATCATAAATGAATGATAATTTCCATGATATTTTGAACACATTCATGATCCCAAATACCTCAAGAGGCAATGATACAGGCCATACCCATCACTTTCATGTCTAAGCACATAGTTAATAGGCTTCTAAACTATCAGTCTAATCCAAAATGGTGGTTTGAAACCTTTATGGGAATGTAAAATCCCCCAAAATTATTATAAATGGTCATCATAACCCATTAAAGGCTCTAATGTAATCATTTGGGCTAGATAAATTGTGGGTATACCCACTATTCTATCTCAAACCAAGCCATGCCTGTGATAGTTGTTTGTGGGTTGAAAGGGTGCATCCATGAAATTAAGGGCTTATAGGTAGTTTGGGAGTCATATAAGGTTTTTTTTTATTTGATGAATTATTTTTAAGGGTTTAAAAACCTACTCCAAAGGTATAACACCCATATATATAGTCAAGAACCTTGGATATAGGCCAACACATTAAGGTATATAAGCTTGTTTATAGACCCTAGTGCCATCTTGAGGTTCCTTAAATATATTATGACAAGTTGAATGGCCAATGTAAGGTATATGAGTATGTTTCAAATTTGTTAAGAAGGTTTCAACTACCAAGAGGTGAGAAAGTTGATCAAAGTGTCTTCCAACCTTGCTTGAGCCAATCAACCTACACACAAGCAATTCAAAGACTATCTTCAAATACTCACCCACTCCACCATATGCATGCTCAAATCCAAAGATCCTATGGAATTTTAAGTCTCCCTATGGAAAAAAATACATGAATTATTGGTCGAAAGTTTGGGGTTAACCTTATGAACAAACCTTAAGAAATTAAGCACTTAGATATACCTACAAACAACCATAATGTCATCCTCTAATGTTCATATCTCTAAGCACACTCTACATGGGAACCCAACCCATTCATGAAAGATGAGGAGGTTATTTCCATAAACATTTATAGTTTGTGTTACTTGTTTGGATGTTTGTACTCTATGAGCCATCATTAAGATTATGGATATCTTAAACCCTACACAAACTCCAAAAGTGAACCGATGGTGGAGTTTGGCCTTTAAACCCATCCAGATGAAATAATTTGACCAAGAAATGACCTTTAAGGTCTTATAAAGTCATTTGAGCATCATAATGACGCACTATTTGGCATGTGAAAGGGTCAAACTATACATCATCAACCTATAAGTGCTATTTTGAGATCAAAAGCAAGGATATTGGGATTATTTGTGTGCACAACAAGTTTCATGAGGAAAAATGAGTCTTAGATAATCTCAATAGGTCCTCCATCAGTCATCAAGGTGACCTCCATGATTGGTTCAACAAGCGTATAGGCATAGACATTGAAATTAATGAATTCATGCAAGTAAAATAAATCAAATTGATGTTATCCAAAAATCACCTAAAGATACCATCAAGAATTCTTAGTATGACTTAAACACTTCCCTCTTACAAAGGTTGCATGATTGGTTATTCTACATACAATGCATAGATACTTAGGCTTTGACCTTAAACATAAATTTATAGAGAAAGACTCATAATATAAGTACTAATCTAGAGACCTTAAACTCAATCTACCTAAACTATCTAAAACTACATAAACACCTTTGAATGATTAAACCCCACACCCTAGGTCATAAGAGCTTTTGGCTTTGTACATGGTCTCATGGGCTTATAGCCCTATTTAGCCTATTTTTACAACATACCTTATCTTAGACTCATCATAACTGAAAACTTTAATAATATATAGATACCCATTAAGTGATTACATAACATATCTCAAATATTCTTAGGGTTTCTTTGTATAGACTAGTCCTATCATGCACTATGCCAGGCCTAATTAGGCCTCTAAGAGCCCTATTTAGGAGGGTATATGGATAACATGATGGAACTAAGACTTAAGACTCATAAAATAGTTTTAAAATGACATAATAAGACTATTAAAACTAAAATTTAGTAATTTATCACCCTAAACCATGATCAAAACCCTTTGTCTGTCTTATTAGGCTTACAAGGTCTAAAACAAGGTCAAACTTTAGAATATAGTATTAACCATTGAGTTAGGATTTGAAAATTTAATAAGTGGATGCATACATGGAGAAATCAAGGATTTTAAAGAATAAATAATTTGCACCATATGGATTTAGAGAACCAGAAAGCCCTAGTTAGGGCCTAGTTTGCAAATAAAAGAAGCTACATGGCAAACCATAAAGATTCAAGACCTCAAAAAAATTTCATTGGGATTATTTTTACCTCCCCTAAAGGTTTTAGAAATTACAGTAATGAGAATAACCCTTTGGATATTGACTGTGAAGTTTGAGCTTGCTACCCTGCTTGGTATGCATACATAGTCCATAGAAAAGCATTGATAAAATTCATCAAAATGTCCCTCAACATTATATATTTTCATTACACATCAAAACTATCATATTACATCCTCTTGGGTTGAATTAATCACACAAATCAATAGAAAACCTCAACTTAGACACCAAATCTCTATTCTAGACTAATGTAACAAATTCCAAAAATGGAGTTAACCACTTTTCAAAACAAATAAGATCACAACTACCCAAAATATCATCCAAGCCACCTAATATCACATATAATATGATCTCTCAAAATATTTTAGATGAAATTCTATATAATTTTGGCCTTTATACATATGTACTCCTTATTACAAGCTTAATAGGCATAATTTCAAATTTGAAATTTTGAATACCATAGTTTTGGAGGGAAAACAAACTAAGCATGACTAAATAACCTAGAATCAACCAAAAAAATGAAAATACATTGAACATATGATGATGCTCCTACATTAGAGTGCCACACTAAAAAGTTTCCATGGACTCTTGGCCATATTTCTACATATTATCTATTTGATCCTATACTCTACCCTTTAAGAGTTCTCTAGTTGTGCTTCTTGTTTGTTTACATTCTTATTTTCTCTCCTTGATCTCATTTTGTCCTGGATCCCAAAATTTGTCTTGAGATGAAAAATATTGCTTCTCTTTATAGGATCCTCAAATGAGTGACTTGCCTCCTTGTTGTCTAATTTTCTCTTTGCACTTGTACCTACAATTATCTTCATAATGTTAGATAAAAATAAACCTTTATTTTCTTATTGGCTCAGTTTGTTGTCCTTCCAAAGTTTGATGTTTTCATATTGATCATTGCTAGTATATGATTTAAGGTATCTAGTCATCAAGATCCTCATTTTCTCATACATTGCATGTTATCCTTCATTTCTATTTTTACCTACCCTTACCATCCACATGATTTCCATCAACTTTTCCTTATTATAGCTAGTAAGGCTCCATTATTTGTCTCTTTTTCTTGACCCTTTCATAGGACTTCCTTCAATTTCTTGAAATAAAGACCATTGGTACTTTACTTCCTCTATTGAATCTCTTGAAACATCATCATCTTTTGACATGAATTATTGAATAATATGGATATCATTATCATAAATAAGACTCTCATTTTGTTTGTCATCTAAAACATCACCTACACTATCATCTACAATAGCTTTATGATCTTTTTGATGGTTCACTTCCTTCACATGTTTTGTTTCATAGCTATCTTCATCATGGCCTACCTTATCTTCATGTTTCCTTGATGTTATCATGTAATTTAGCTTTTCTTGTACTACTATATGGACTAATTCAATAGGTAGATTATGTTTGTATTCATCTTGTAAAACTATCAACCTATTTTGTATGTTCTTTGAAGCATTCCCACTTATATTTTCAATTTCCTCCTTAGTATTAGTTATACAAATTGTTAGTTCAACACACAAAACTCTCATCACATTACGATTATTATCATATCATATTTTTTTATTTGTTGATAAGGACATTACCTCAATTTTCTCCTTGTGATGATTGTCTTGAAATGAACCAGTCTGCTCCTCCATTATTCCACTTCACTCGTTACTTCGTTCTCCTCTAAATAGCTTCTCCAACTTCTCAAATTATTCCTCCCACTAATATAGATTTCTTTTTTAGGTTTCTTTAGTGGAATTCTATTGCTTCTTGCCTAAAATCATGCTTAAATTAGATACTTGAGGTTCATCCATGCTTACTAAGAAATTTTGATGTTGTAATTCATCACCCAAGATGTCTTCCATGCCTATAATCACACAAGTTAAATAAAATTCAAAACCTATTACCTCCTTTTCATAAGCATTAGTTATGCTTTCCTTTTCCCTCACTTGTACAAACTCCTTGTCACCCAACAATAATGCCTTGGAATCTGATCCACCTACATAAATGTCTTCTTCTCTCAAGGGTGTGAGAGTGTGCTTTACTCTATTCATCTCAAAGATATAAGTTTTGTTTCCATCATACATGGCTTTCTTGTCAAATATCCATGTTCTTCCCAGTAATATGTGACACACGTCCATAGGCATAACATCACATATCATTTGATCTTTGTAGACACCAATTTGGAAGTCTACCTTGTATTGTTCATCCACTAAGATCTGATGTCCTCTTTGTAGACATGACACCTTATAAGGTGTAGGATGCTTCTCTTTATTTAAACCCAACGTCTACACCATTTCAGGTGAAACCAAGTTATCTGTGCTCCCACTATCTATTATGACTTTACAACATTTGCCTTTACTCTTTCATTTTGTCCTAAATAGTGTTTTTATTTGAGTTGGTTCCACTATCTCTTTGTTAGGATTAATCAAAACTCTTTTCATCAAAAGAGTCTCACCTTCTTCTAAAACATCTTCATAAGCTATTATTGGTCCTTCAACTTCTTATTTACCTTGGGTCATGTGTAAACCTCTCATGACTGGTAGGAGGGTTCTCTAGACACTCATATGCTTTATGTCCAACATATTTTTTACACTTGAAGCATTTACCCATGAATCTTCCTCTTCGTATTTGGTATCCTTGGTATGACCCTCTTCCTCTTGGTGTATAGCTACCTCTTGATATTTGAGATTATAGACTCATCTTAGGATGTTTGTAGCTACCTTATACCTCTTTATGATCCTCCACCTGTGATGGATCTATCCATTCCTCTTGCATATGATGTTTGCTTCCTTGAAAGTTTCTCCTCTACCTTCAAGGCAAACTAGTATGCCTCTTCAATTGTACTGGGTATGATAAGGCTAATCTCATCTTGGATGGAAAAATTTAAACCATTAGTATATCTTTCTACATTTTCTGTCATCTTAAATATGGCTTGATCTTATGGTTAGCCTATAGAACTCTTCATTGTATTCCTTGATAGACATGTCTTTTGGTTTTAAATTTTTTAATTTATTGAAAATATTTACTTGATAATTTTTTTAGGGCATGAATTTACCATTCATTTTTTCTACCATTATATTATAGATCCTAATATTTGGCTATCCTTTCCTCATCTTTTCTTCTTATACTCCATCCCATCATAGGGATGCATGGCTCTTCAATTTGGTCATGGCATACTTAACTTTCTTATCATCTTTTATTCCTTTATATTCAAAGTACTTATCTAATGCATTGATCCAATCAATCAATTATTCCACATTCAAGTTTCCTTCATACATTGGAACCTCCATATTTGGCTTTGCATTCACCTTCATAATGGATATAATCAACCTCTCTTTAGCTTTATCCTTTTCTACCACCAATTCCTCCTCTAGTGGCTCTTCTTCTCTATCATTGACTTCACCCACATCAATAACTCTCCTTTGATCCATCTCTAGGTCTTGTAAACTAGCTTATAGGTTCCTAAATTATTCTAGTATTACCATCTGCCATGCCGGTATCCTTCCTCTAGCTTTTCCCCTGTTCCTCACTCTCATGGCCATCTTGAAACTTTGCTTTTCTCTTGAAAATCATTTTCCTTCTCTTTCTTGGATCTTGGATTGTCCAAAATCCCCTATGATTTGATACCAAAATTGGAATCACCCTAAAATCACCTAAATACACCATCAAGAATTCTTAGATTAACTTAAACACTTCCCTCTTACAAAGGTTGCATGACTGGTTGTTCTACATACAATGCATGGACACTTAGGCTTTGACCTCAAACATAAAGTTATAGAGAAAGACTCATACGATTTAATTAATAATATAGATACCTTAATCTCAATCTACCTAAACTATTTATAACTATATAAACACCTTTTAATGATTAAAACCCATAGCCAGGTCATAAGACCTTATGGCTTTGTACATGAGCTCATGGGCTTGTAGCCCTATTTAGCCTATTTTTCTAACATAAATTCTCTTATAATCATCATAACATATAACTTGAATAAGATGTAGATACCCATTAAGGGCTTACATAACATACCTCAAATACTCTTAAGTTTTATTTGTACTTACTAATCCTATCATGCACTATGTCAAGCCTAATTAGGCCTCTAAGAGCCCTATTTAGGAGGGTGTATGGAGGAAAGGGTGGAAATAAGAATTAAGACTCATTAAATAGGTGTAAAATTACATAATAAGACTATTCAAACTAAAAATTAGTAAGTTCTCACCCTAAACCATTATCAAAACCCTTTATCTCAGTTCTGTTAGGCTTACAAGGTCTAAAACAAGGTTAAGCTTTATAATATAGTCTTATTCATCGAGTTAGGATTTGAAACATTAATTAGTGGATGCATATATATAGAAATCAAGGATTTCAAATAATCAAGATTTTTCACTATATAGATTTAGAGAACTAGGAAGCCCTAGTTAGGGCCTAGTCTGTAAACAAAAGAAGCTACAGGGTAAACCATAAAGGGTCAAGACCTCAAAAAAATTTAGTGGACTTGTTTTTACCTCCCCTAAAGTTATGTGTGCTTATATTAATGAGAATAAACCTCTAGATATTGGCTTTCAAGTTTTATCTTGTTGTCCTACCTAGTATGCATACACAGTCCATATAAAAGCATTGATAAAATTCATCAAAATGCCCTTCAACGTTTTATATTTTCATTACACATCCAAACCATACTATTACATCCTCTTGGGTTGAAGGAGTCACACAACTCAATAGTACACCTTAACTTAGACACCAAATCTCTATTCTAAACACATGCAACAAACTCCAAAAATATAGTTAACCACTTTTCCAAATAAATAAGATCACAACTACCCAAAATCTCATCTAAACCACCTAAGATCACATAGAATATCATCTCTCAAACTATACAATTTTATCCTTTAGACATATGTAGGCCTTATTACAAACTTAATAGGCATAATTTCAAATTTGAAATTTTGAATACCATAGTTTTAGAGGGAAAACAAACTAAGCATGACTAAATAACATAGACTCAACCAAAAAAAATGAAAAGACGTTGAACACATGATGATTCTCCTGCATCAAAAATGATGCAATAAAGCTAATGATGCTACTCCATGAGGTCTCTAAGGTGATGTTCAAGTTACACATGATGAAAGAGTGCCTTGTAGGCCTAAGATTCAGGGAAAGATTCATGATTCAAGTATGTAGAAAGACCAATCTATGGCTTCCACAATCACTATGTCATGAAAAGATGAATTAGAGAAAAAATTAGGAAGTAAGAATGCTTCCAATCAAAATGGGGAAGGATATTATAGTATTTAAAATCCCTTTGACTAACTTAGATCCTTAGAGAAGCCATTATAGTAGGCCATTCTACTTGCAAACACACAAAGGTCACTCAAAGGGCATGTTATTCTCATAAAGAGCATATTCAAATGCTCAACACATCTTGAGTATTATGCATGGGGATATCATCACTTAATGGAAGGTAAGGAATCCTATGGGATTGAATTTGGTGTAATTGATTTAGAGATCCAAGATATTATCTACATGAACCATACATATGACCTTAAAACACTCGTAAACCTCCTTGAAACCCTGATAGTGACCTGACTAGGGAGATTCAATGAAGAATGCATTCAAATGATTAGGACCTGATTATCTAACACTTGTATCATGTTTATATCTTAGAGAGGCTCTTGCCCATGGCACCTAATGGTATGAAAACTATATGGACACTTCTTAAAAAGGAAAATTTATAGGATTTTGGGCATAATTTGTGTTGAAGATCCTAACCATGAGTTATAAATCATGGGAGAGGTAAATTCAGAGCTCATTATACTCACCTAATATCAAAATGATACATGAATGATATTTTACATAGATTTACCATCTAATCTTATACAACCAATTTTTGAAGCAACTCAAGTAGCCTAGTCATACAGGATTAATGTGTTTTCAAGTAAGGGACACTTAAAAAATATCAATGTAAATGCATGAAGGGTAAACCTAAGATTTTTTTCAAGTCTTTTTAAATGAATTAGGATCCTTGTTCAGTTATTTAATCATTCAAGCAATGGATATGATCATAAAGTTGAAGGATAAGTAAATAGGTCTACTTATCTAGAAAGTAGAAGGATATAGAAAGCAAGAATGATGTTGTAGCATTGATGGACCATCTTCAATAATTGGTAACTATCCTTTAGGTGATAAAATCCCAAATTTAAGGCCATTATGATAGGTTAGAGGTAGTTTCAAGGATCATTATGCATGCACATTAAAGGGAGGCTTCCCAACACCTCTTAGAGGTCTATTCACACTCTATTTACATTGTGTAACTATCATTAGAGGGAATATTGGTATATTTTAAGCATGTTTAAGGCATAAATAAAGTAAATTTAGGGATTTATAGCCTCCATATCTTCCTAAAATTCTAAAGTGGACCCATTGAATACATCTCAACACTTGAGAATGAGGATCGGGCTCATTTTAACTACCATATGCCACCTTGGCCTCATTCATTTCCTCTCCCATGACTATAACCTTCCCTATTCTCCTTTAAAATGTTTATTTAAGTATAAATTAAGCTCTTATTTTTTTATCCCTCAACTAGGTGTAGCAAAACTCTACCAAAATTACCTTGTACTTGTTTGAATCAATATAAGACATTTTTAGAATTCTTGTTGAATGATAGTGTGTTTTATGAAAGTTTTATTTGAAAAATTTATGCATTTTGTTATCATTTATATTTCCTTTCATGCAAATAAATTCAAGTTACTAGTCCATTTTAGGTTATATGAAGTGTTATCAAGAAGTGTTCTTAAAGTGTCATGGGTTAATAATATCTTTTGTAAGGTCTGGGCCTCGATCCTTCATGTTCAAAAATCCTAATCAACCTATAAATGAAAAATTCATGCTTAGGAAACCATTAAAAAAAATTATAATTTTTATTCTCCATTAGGTTTATTTTTGGTTTCGAAAGATATGATCAAGAGTGGATCTCTAATCAATTGATGCATAACCACTTAGAGTAGGTTCTTTCTTTACTTTCTATCTCTTTTCCCTTTTCATTATAATAAGACTAGGTCTTAGAGAGAGATGAATTTACAAATTAAGGGATATAGAACCATAAAATATAGAGGTTTGACCTACATATTAGGCATCCCATAGTTTATATATCACTCCAATGTTGGTCTAGGTTTGAGGTAGACATGAACAATCTTCTCCTCAGCAAGGGTGAAACCTAGATTTCTATTAGTTTTGGCATGCCTAATGGGACCAGATATCAATGGAATTATAGACCTAATTTTAAAATTTTGACAATGTGGGAAGACATCAATAAGGCTAAAGATAATAGTGGTAAATTGGAAGGCAGTTTCATGCACCAAGTTTTCACTAGGTCAGCTTCAAAAAGTATGCAGATTGAGTTTGTTCAATTACCATTGGAAATAGTAAGGAGAAATAAGGTCCTTATATTTAATCCAAATCCCACACCCACCAAATCTACCAATTCTCCCAATTCTACAAATATTGTCCATACACAACCTACTATAAGTTCACTAATCCCAATGGTAAAGCATAAATTGTAAGCGTTTATACCCTTCAATGGTGGAAGCCCATTAAACCTCAACCAATTTCATGATATCCCAGCTACTTCCTTGAAAAAATTTCCATATTTCATAAATTAGAACTCCACCACTCCTATAAAACACATAGTTTATATAACAAACATATGTTCAGTGAACAACATCACCCAAGAAAATGTAAACATGAGACTCTTAGAAACTTCTTTGAGAGGCAAAGCTATTTAGTGGTATAGAGGTTTCACTCCTTCAATAAATAATTGGGATGAATTTGGTGAGTGCCTTTGTAAACTCTTTGAGGATAGAAGTGACCATGTGTCACTAGTTGAGCAACACACCTCAATCAAGAGGTCACCCCAGGAATCTATGTTTGACTTTAACTATAGATTTTGAAAGACTTGGGATAGGATCCCTATCATTATCAAGCCTACACCAAATTATTCCTTCCTATACTACCTTAAGACTTTGAATTCTAATGTTACTCTAATTATGCAGTCTATGGGTGCAACCACATTACTAGAGGCATATGAACTTGATATAAAGAGGAAAGTTGACTCCTAGACCTCTCATGCTCCTGTTTCCTAATCTCTAACCTACTTCCACCACCATTTCTCCATTTCTTGCTCTAAATAACCAATAACAATTTGATTATATCCAAGTAGATAGGCTTGGAAATATTGAAGGTTTAGTAAAAGCACAAAATAACAAGTTGGTAGCCTTAAAGCAAAAGCATCATACCTCTTATAGACCCTATCGACCCCCCTATCAAGATCCATATCCATATTATCCTTAAAATATACCCCCTTATCCACCCAATCAATAATATTAATGTTAGATCACACATCTCAGACCATAAAATATATATAACCCCAATTTTGTACGTAGCTCAAGGGCATTGGTGCCAACACAAAACAATCTTTCATAAGAGGGTCAATGGTCTACTCCATGGGGGTAATCAAATAATATGGTAATGTCTAAAAATGGAGAAACATATTAAATTCTTATCTAAGGTAGGATCATACATTTCATTCTCATGACACTATGTCTCCTCCAACACAAAGTCCTCCAATGACTCATGGTGACATGCCTGCCATGACACTAGTATAATTTCTAAACAAAAAACAAATTAATGTGATAAAATCAACTACTAACACCATATTTTTAAACTTAAGAGAATGAGAGAACACTTTTGATCATGTGGTATCGAAATTTGAGCAAAATGCACCAAACCTAGATGATTCAATGGCAACCCACACAAGAGATAAAAGGAGAATAATTGATGCTAACTATGGGTAGTCTAAGGTCTCTTTCACACACCCATAAGTGACTCAAGATCTTACCACTCAAATGATAGTCAACAAGACCTCTTTAACTCAATAATCATCTCAAGCACATGGACAACAATAGAAGAGTCAATTCATTCCACATGTTACTCAAGGCACAAGTGACACCTCAACTTTTAAGATGTAACCCAAGAATGCCAATTATCCATTAAAAATTATGGACTACATTAAGATATCCAATTTTATCATTCCTATGTGGGATTCTCTACTCATTCTAGGGAAGAAAGACATTCTCCAATAAGAGCTCTCTAGGATCTCTCTTATGAACAAACAAGCTGATAAAGTGAGTGTGGTTTATGTTAATGATTATAAGCCTAGTGAAGTCCAAGCTCTTAAGGTTTTTAATACACCTCCATTATAATTGTTATCCATAATATAATATTGTCTCATCCACAATTATATGATAAATAGTGGGGCCTCAACCTCAATCATGCCAAAGGCCATAGCTGATAAGCTAAAACTCAAGTATGAGACCAATGAGAAAGGAGTCTTGTAATTAGATGGATCTCCTACTAAGATAGTAGGTGTGTGGAAGGATATAAAAATTTTGTTATCATCCTTCCCCAATCACACTATCTCACAAGATTTCATGTTTGTTGATCTACCTCCATACTTTGCTATATGCCTATCTAGGGACTTCACTTTAAATATTGGGGGAGAGTTTTCATCTAACTATTCATACATGGTATTTAAGACCAGATATGAGACTAGGTTCACTATTATGTCTAAACCTATTTCTAATTTCCATTTAGAAACCTATACACCCAACTTCTTTAATGTAAATTGAGCTATACTAGATGAGGATGAGAATGTCAGTGAACACGAACCCAATGACCATATTGAATTCATCTTAGATATGATCCTTGATGAATGGGTCATTTATAACCATTGATTTAATCCCCATAATACCATTTAGGAGTTACACCTAGTAGTGTATTACATACATGAATAAGGAGTTATTGTTCTTAGTCTCACAAGCTCAACTTAAGAACTTGATGACATATGGACCTTATTATTTGATGGGTCAAGGCCAAGAATGGTATTGGGGATAGATTAATTCTTATTTTAGCTTAAAATAATAAGTACTACTTAGTAATGAGGTTTCAATTTAGTTTTAATTCAAACACAGTAGATTATGAATCCCTTTTACATGGGCTACAAGAAGCAAAAAGGAGAGGCATCAAACTTCTAAAAGTAAAAGATGATAGTGAGCTTGTAGTGTATCAAGTAATGGGTGTTATTGAAATAAATAATAATCTATTTAATGCCTATAATCACTAATTATGATACCTATGTTAGGACTTCTTATCATTTGACATCTATTTTATACCAAGGGAGTCCAATCACCATGCAAATAGACTTGCAACTATTGGTGCCCAATGTGACATTGCTGATGGAGTCAAGGGAACTCAAATATAATAAATAATCAATGTAATATTTATTCCATTTATGCCTGATAATGAGGTGATTTTGTAGGTCTTTGAGAGTGATGAACATATAGTTTTTCTCATGCAAGAGGCATAATTATATCATAAGAATCAAGCTAAGTTGTAGCATCAGTTTGATGACCAAATAGAGAAGCTAAGAACCAAAAAAATTACCAAGGAATTAGTGACATTATATATCATATTAAATGAATATAATTATATGATAATGGATAAGGTAGGTATCTCAACTAAAGAAGAGAATTATGAGAAGATAGTCATCTTTAAGGACAAGCTACTTAAGTTGGGAAAAGTAAACACAACAAAAGAGAGATTTGAATTCATTTCCTTGTGTTAGTAGTATTCTAATGTTTTTACATGGGAATAACATGATCTAAATTTATTTAACCCCAATCTTTTCCAACACACCATAGAATTAGAAAACAATGCAAAACTGGTAAGGCAAAAATAAAAGCTAGTCAACCTTTAGTTATAAGAGCTCATGAGAAGAGAGTTATTTAGATTGATTTAATCCAAGATAATATTCTCCATAAAATATTCCTCATGGGTATCAAAACTTGTGCCTATAAGGAATAATAATGTAGAGATATGATTATGTGTTAATTTTAGAGACCTTAATAAGGTGTCTTTAAGGAACCATTACCCACTACCTTCTATGGATTAGATACTTCAGATGTTGTAGGATATTAGAGGTTTTACTTACTTGATGGTTACTTTGGTTATAATAATATCTTGGTAAAATAGGAGGATAGACATAAGACTTCATTTACTACAAAGTGGGGTACTTATGCATACATGAAAATGCCCTTTAAACTATCCAATGCAAGAACAAATTTTCAAAGGGAAATAGATGTTTCCTTTGAGGGGTTGATTAATGAAATGGTGATCATATATATATATATATATATATATATATATATATATATATATATATATATATATTAATGACATCAACATGTTCTCAAAGTATCCATTATAACACATGGCATATTTAAACTTGGTCTTTGATAGGTTTAGGTAGTTTGGAGTGTCTTTGAATCTAAACAAATGCATCTTTGTTATTCATGAGGGAAGATTATTGGGGAATGTGGTGTCAAATGATGGTATCTATATAGATCCTAAGATATTTGAATCAATAATTTCCCTAACCTTTCCCAGGTATAAGAAAGGTTTAAAAATCTTCTTAAGGAAGATCAACTTCATAAAGAGATTTATCCCAAGTTTTATAGAATTGGTTAAGCCACTTACTCACATGCTTAAGAAGCAAAATGAATTCACATGGAGTAAGGAATGAAAGAGGAGGTTTGAGTCTATCAAGAAGGTCATATCTCAATCCCATACACTCTTTAACCCTAAATGTTATAAATAGTTCTTCTTGTATGTATTATCTACATTAGATGCAATTTCTATTATGTTTATGTAGAACAATGATGAAGGCTTAGAGTAACCAATTGCCTTATTTAGTCAGGCCATAAAAGGATATGATAAAAGGTATAATTTTGTGTAAAATAACGTGATTTATATCATGAGATTATTGAATAATTTTATGCACATGGTGTCTAACAACAAGGTCATAGTCATGGTGGTGCACCTAAGCATCAAGGAATTCATACTCAATAGAGACTTGAATGAGAAGAGAGCTATGTGGGTAATAAAGTGTATGAAATATGACCTTGAGGTGAGATTGACCAATTTTATTATAGGTAGATGCATATGTGATCATATTTTATCAAAGTTAAAGGAAGACAGAATAAGTGTTGGTAGTTCATGACAGTCAGTAAACAACTACAAGTACCACCCCCCTCATGTGGACCAATGATGTGGTCAAATTACTTCAAATAAGACAATGTCCTATGTGCTTGGATAAGGAAAAAAGGAGTAATTTTATATTTTATACCATATCATAGGCTTGATAGATGGAGTGTTCTTTAATAAAGACATAAGAGGCATGATTTTGAGATGTGTTGAATCAAGCCAAGTTGACAAGCTGCTTAAACAATTTCATGATGGCCTTACTGGTGGGAACTTTGATGCTAATACCATAGCCTCAAAAATTAAGAGATGGATAATTTTGGCATACATTTTTTAAGGATTCACATAATTAGGTGAGGAATAGTTCAAAGTGGGCCATGCGACTGGTAAACATAAGCTAGTTGATTTTCCCTTGCAAACAATCTAAGTCAAACATCCCTTCATGTAGTGAGGATTAGATTTCATAGGAATGGTCCATACCCCTTATAGTGATATACATAAGTGGTTCATCATAGCCACTGACTACTTCATAAGGTGAGTGGATGCAATTTCACTCAAGGATGCCAATGCAAATTCTATCTTAGAGTTCTATGACAATCTTGTGACTAGATTTGGTGTGCCTTCAATCATCATCTCTGATAACACCTTGGATTTAAGTAGTATTAATGTATGTGAGTGTTTCCTTAGACATGTAATCTACCTCAAGGCATCCTCCAACTATTACCCATATGGAAATGGACTAGTAGAGTCCACAAATAAGAATTTGATAAGGATCATTAAAAGAACCATAGAGGATATCCAAAGAGAGTGGCATATAAGGTTGAGAACTACCTTATGGGAAGATAGAGTTATTATTAAGAGGTATAATAGACACTCTCCATACCTTATTTTATATATTATAGACTCAATATTTCCTACTTCCATTGAACTTCCAACCTTAGATTTGGGCCACCAACTTGAGCTCCTAGAATATGATATTATGCAAGTTAGAATGAATGAGCTAAGATAGTTAGAGGAAATAAAATATAGTGTCATGCATACCATTGGTATAATTAGAATTAGGTCCAAAAAATATTTTGAAAAAATGGATTCATCTAGGACATTCCAATAGGGAGATGTAGTCCTCAAGTGGGATGATGACTATGCAAAGCTAGGAAAGCACTCCAAGTTTGATGGTGAGGAACTCCCCCTTCCTATCAGTGGGAGGTTCCTAAATTCTTATTATTAGTATCTTTCATGTTCCTCTTTTATATAAGAAGATAAAATTTTATTTTATCTCAGAGTGCTTATGCACATGTCTTACATTTGTTGCTTAGTCTTTTTTTTTGGTAGTTGTGTGTTGTCTTTCTTGTTCTTATTTATTACTTTATTATGTATCATTATTTTAAAGTATGCAAGGTATAAGGTATACTCCATGTGTATTCATGTTCCATTTATTATACCATCAAGAGGAGATTCAAAAAAATTATGCATTCCTTTTATTAGTAAGTTGGTCAAGCCATCTGAGTCAGTAAAAATGTTGACCACTTTGTAGTCTTAGACCTAGAAGAGGGTCAACCTAATGCCTTGAGTCCTGGTCCATTATTATTCTCATGATTGCATCTTGTCCTTATGATTTTGTGAAGGTTTTTCAAATAGTCTATGGACCTATCATACTACAACATTGCCTTATCAGTCTTTATATCTCCTTTCCATCTTGAGTCAAGTATTGTCATGGTGATCAAACATGCTTGGATGGTCCTTGATCACTTTGATGGAGTCCCAAAAGTCAAATTATGCCATGATGAAGGTGGACTGAGGAGGAAATTTGATAGAGACTCATGAACACATTGGTTCTACCTAATAACATGAGGTATGTTCATTTTAAATATTTCAAAGAACATCATGGAAGGTCTATTAAGGTGATTTTGTAGTTTCTCATAGGTCATAATGGTCTTATATATGTTTTGATATAATAATTTAGTTGTTATACCTTTTAAAATTATATATTTGCAAAGTCAGCATATCTTAGTCATAATGAGACCCAATTTTGCCTTGATAGACCACTAAGTCACCCCACACACCTCTTATGGGCCTCATAAACCTCATCAAGCCACCACTAGAACATTTCATACCTCATTAAATCCATTAACACCATGGTCAATGCCTAATTACTCTCAAATGGGCCTTATACATGTTGAATAGTGACTTTTCAACTCCCTTAATTTGTACCACCATGTTTAAAGTGCCATATGAAGCCTATTTTCACTCCAAAATAGTTGATAATGATGTTTTAGGTTTGAAAAAGGATATTTTTAGAGAAAATGGTAGGTTGTAGAGGTTAATTTAGTAGTATGGATCTATACTATACAAAATAGCCTAGGTGTAGTCATGATTTTATAGGGGGACATAAAAAAATGTCAAATGGTGAAGAGAGAAGTGCTTGTTAGTTTTGTGGAAGCTCAAAACCATTACATCTCTCCCTCGAGCTCAATGGTAGATTCAGAGAGCTCCTCAGGTTCATGTTCATACAATATAAGAGAGAGAGAGAGAGAGAGAGAGAGAGAGAGAGAGAGAGAGAGAGTGGGGGACAAATATTATAAATATAAAAAGTAGACTCATGTAGATTCCACACATGGGAATTTGTGTAGGGATTGGTATCCTAATATTTATGAACATTTCTTAAGAAGTTAATGAATCCTTATGCCCTTATCATCTACACATGCCAACTTGGACCGAATGATTTTTGAGTGATTTTTGACTTGTATGCTCAAACTAGTAATGGATGTTATTTCCTTAGATATTGAATGATCCTTCCATATTAATTTAATAAATTGACTCACACATGTGGGATCACATGATTGGATCCTATGTATGATCTGAAGATAAGTCTATGCAAAGGATAGAGGTTTGATGCCTTCATCAAATATTGTAGACTGGGTTGAATATTTTGTAGAGGTGTTTGAAGGTTTTCAATGCCTTCTTACTCAAGGTGAATGTTCAATGGCCTTTTGTCACCTTAGATGATCCTAAAGAAGGATTTGTGAATATTTTAAGACCATTGTATGACAAATATTATGCATGGCTTAGTGACATGTATAGAGTCTCTAATGTAGCTCAAAACATGTAATATGGTGTTGGATTGATAGTGGAGTGCCATCTTAGCCTTCAAAACAACTTTCCTAACATTCATGATGGCTTCATAGGCCTATAAACCATCTACCTTACCTAAAAATCTACACAATCCCTTTTATGAAATTTTTTAGTCTTTTACAAAAGTTAAGGTTTTTCTAAGTGTTCAAGGTTTTAATTTAAGATTGTGTATGCTTCATATCTACATCTAAAGTTCCATATTTGCTTAAGCATATACGTAAAGGGTATAAAAACTTTATGTGGTTGGTTTTATAAAGTTTATCACCCTCCATATCATGTCATTTCCATACTACTATTGTTTCACTATGTTGTCACTACCATTTACACTATGTTACCCTATTTTCATACACCACACTCTATATATCTCTCCACTACCACCCTCGTCCATTCATCCAATATTCACTCCAAGTATAAACCATGTCCTGAGAATTAATACTCCCTTTTAACCATTAAAATATAATTAAACCATATAATTATGAACCTATATGGTCATGTAGTGAACTAACAATGTGAATGTGCACCCACAACCAACCTTTTTAGGCTTACTTTAGCAAGGTCCCAAGAGACACTATATAGACTATTCAAGGCATGAGGATCAGTATGAGTATAAGTGAATGTGAATCTCAAATAAGTGAATTGTGATATGATATACTCATATAGGAATTTCAAACACTATACAACCCACCTTATTCTTATATTGTACAGGTAATCAAGCTCTTGTTGATAGTCATATTGACAAGATGATATATGTGACATCACTGATCTATATAATTATATTTATCTTTCCTAGAATAAAAGGAAAGGTCCATATAAGTAAGGGAAAATATCATACAATTGGATGAGAATTCAAACTTGATGGCCATTACCATTGGGAAAGTAGATTAATACCTAAACATGCTTAGAACATACATGCATATGTAGACTTGAGACCTAATCTTGAATAGAGGGTAAGGTATGCAAAATAAAAAAGCATTTTAAATCCATAATTTGAGCATGATAATGGACCTAATAAAAAATTTAACACATCGATGATCCCAAATACCTTAGGAGGTAATGATACAAGCCATACTCCTAACTTTCATGTCTAAGCATACAGTCTAAATGCTTTTAAACTATGAGTCTAGGCCAAAATAGTGGTTTGATACCTCTATGGGCATGGCCAAGCCCCAAAAATAAGTATGAATGATCATCATGATCCATTCAAGGCACTCATTTACTCACTTGGGATAGACAAATAGTGGGTATACCCATTATTTTGTCTTAGACCAAGCCCTGTTTGTGATAGTTATATATGGGTTGAAAGGGGGCATCCATGCCATAAAGGGCCCGCAAGTAGTTTGGAACCCCTAAAAGGTTTTGTTTCAATTATGGATGATGGTTGATCATTACCAAACCTCCTCCAAATTTATAACATATAGATATATAGTCAAGAGCCTTGGAGATAGGCTAACATAATCAAGTATATAAGCCTGATTATAGACTCTAATACCATCTTGAGGTTCCTTCAAGATATTATGACAAGTTAAATGGCCAATTTAAGGTGTATGCATATTTTTAATACTTTTTAATAATTTCTCAAGTGTAAAGAGGTGATAAATTTTATCAAAGTGTCTTTTAAACCTACTCGAGCAAGTCAGCGCACACATAGGAAATTCGAAGATCATCTTCAAATACTCACCCACTTCACCAAATGTATGATCAAAACCAAATATTTTATGGAATTTTAAGTCTCCCTATAGAGCCAAAAATAATTAAGTTTTGGTTTTCAATTAAGGGCTAACCTTTATGAATAAACCTTAAGAAAATAATCACTCAGAATTGCCTATAAACAACCCTAATGATGTCTTCTAACTTTCATAGCTCTAAGCACTCTATGCATGGGAACCCAAACCATTCATGGATGATGAGGAGGTTAGTTCCATAAAAAATCATGGAATTTGTTCTTGGTTTTTACATCCATACTCCATGAACCATAATTAAGATGGTGGATATCTCAAACCCTACATAAACCCCAGAAGTGACCTGATGGTGGAGTTTGGCCTCAAAACCCATCTATATGAGATAATTTAAAAATGAAATTACCTTTAAGATCTTCTAAAGTAATTTGATAATCACAAAATGGTTCTAGAAGTGCTATTTTGATCTCAAAATCAAGGATATTGGGAGTATTTGTGTGAAAAAAGAGTTTGATGATGGAAAATGAGTCCTAGAGCATCTCAATAGGTCCTCTAGAAGTCATAAAGGTGAACTCCATGATTGGTTCAAAAAGCATATATGAACAAAAATTGGATTCATGATTGCATGCACCCAAAGGAAGTCAAATGATGTAATCAAGCTAATGATTCTACTCCATGAGGTTTATGAGGTGATGTTTAGGTTATACATGATGAAAGAGTGCCTTAAACACTTAGGATTTAGGCCAAGAATCAAGATTTTGGTATGTATACAAACCAATATATGGCTTCCACAATCACTATGTTATGAAAAGGTGAAACAGAGAATAAATTAGGAAGTAAGAATGCTTCCAATAAAAATTGGGAAGGCTATTATAGTATTTTAAATCCCTTTGGCTAACATAGATCCCTAGAGAATCCATTATAGTAGACCATTATACTTGTATACATAAAGAGGTCACTCAAAGGGCATGTTCTTCTCATAAGGAGCATCTTCAAATTCTCATCATAGATTTAGTATTATGCATGGGGAGATCAAAACTTCATGGAAGGTAAGGAAGCATATGGGCTTAAATTTGGTGCAAGTGGCTCAAATATACAATCTCTAATATCCATTAACCATACCTAAGAACCCCAAACACTCATAAACCTCCATTAAACCTAATAGTGACTTAACTAGAGATATTTAATGAATAATGCATTCAAATGATTAGGAATTACTTATCTAACACTTGGATCATGTTTCCAGCTGAGAGAGGCTCTTGCCCATGGCACTTGATAGTATGGAAACTATATAGACACTTAATGCAAAGGCAAATTCATAGGGTTTTAGGAATAATTTGTGTTCCATAGCCTAACCATGAGTTCTAAATCATGTTAGAGGTAAATATAGATCTCATGATACTCCTACATTGTCAAAATAATGCACTAAAATGCTTTCACATAGCTCTACCATCTCATACTATACAACTAGTTTGTGAAGTAGTTCAAGTCACCTAATCATGCAGGACTAATGCATTTACAGGTAAGGAAAGCTTGAGAGATCTTAATGTCAATGTATGAAGGGTAAACCTAAGAGTGATATAAGTCTTTTCAAATCCATTAGGATCCTTGTTCATCTATTTGATCATTTAAGCAATGAACATGAACATAAAGTTAAAGAACAAGTAAATAGGTCTACTTATCTTGCAAGGTAGAAGGATCTAAAAAGTAAAGAATGGTGTGGTAGAATTGATGGACCATATTCAATAATTGTTAATTATCCTCTAGGTGAGCATACCCCAATTTTAAGGCCATTATGATAGGTTAGAGGTTGTTTCAAAGACCATTATGCATGCACATTGAAGGGAGGATGCCCAACGCCTCTTGGAGGTCTATTCACATTCCATTTGTATTGTGTAACTACCATTGGATGGAATATTGGGATATTTTAATCATGGTTAAGGCCTAGATAAAGTTAATTTAGGGAGTGATAGCCTCCATATCTTCCCAAAATGCCAAAGTAGACCCATTAAATGCATGTCAACACTTGAGAATGAAGAGTAGGCCTATTTTAACTACCATATGCCACCTTGGACTCATTAATGTCCTCTCCCACTCCTATAATCTAACCTCTTCTCATTAAAAAGTTATATTTAAGTAGGCATTGAGCTATTGTTTTGGCATCCCTTAGTTAGGTGTAGCAAAACTCTACAAAAATGGCCTTGTACTCATTTGAATCAATACAAGACATTTGTAGAATTCTTGTTGAATGTTAGTGTTCTTTATGAAAGTTTGATTTTTATAATGTATGATTTTTTTTATCATATTTATGTCCTTTCATGCACCTAAATTTAGGTTACTAGTCCATTGTAGGTTTTATGAAGTGTTCTTGAAGTGTCATGAGTCAATAGTATCATTTGCAAGGTCTAGGCATTTATCCTTCAAGTTGCATAATCCTACTTAACCTCCATATGAAACATTCATGCTTAGGACACCATTAAGAAGTCTGATAAGTTTTAGTCTCCATTAGGTTCATTTTTGGTTTAAAAGGATATGATCAAGAGTGGATCTCTAATCAATTGGTACTTCACCACTTAGAATAGGTTCTTACTTTAGTTTCTATATCTTTTCCCTTTTCATTATGACAATAATAGGTCTTAGAGAGAGTTTAATTAACAAGTTAGGTCATATATCCCCATAAAATCTAGAGGTTTGACTTGTATATTAGGTATCCCATAGTCTATAGGTCACTCCAATGTTGGTCTAGGTTTGAGGTATACGTGAACAATCTTCTCCTCAGCAAGGGTGAAACCTAGATTCCTAACACTCCCTACATCATTTTCCATTTTAGTGGGGCTTTTACTATGGGTAATGGCAAGCATAAATGTTCCTATCACACCTTTCTTATTCATGGGAGATATAATGTTTGCCTTGTCAATTTTAGAATTGAACCCATTTCCTACTTGTCTCCCACTCCTTTCTATATTTATCTACCTTTCCCTTCAAATTATTCCATTCTTACATCACTTTGATTTTAATCATCCCCTCATTCTTCAACTTATCCTCAAGCTCCATTAGTTTTAAATTAAAGGTTGAGTGAAGGCTAGAGGTGTCTTTCCTCTCAATTTTCACCCTTAATTCCTTCATGGGAGAAAAATAAGTCTTCTTCCTATCCTCCTCCATGTTATTAACCCTTTTATAATTTTAACTCTCTAGAGCTTGAGCTTTATGTTTTTCAAATTTTGACTCAGGTATAATCTCCATTAGATGAGAGCTCTTAGACTGAACCTCATTTTAGGAATGTTCAAAAGATTCTTGATATTCCTCTTTTGATACCTCAAACTTTTTAGGGTCCTCATAAAAATCATTTAGTACCTTATTTCCCCCAAGTTCAATTCTTTCCCCTTTTGGGCATTCTTTTTATTCATGATGAGGAAAGTTAAGCCTTGGTGGATGAGGTCACTAAAGGTATTTGATTTGAATCCATTCATCATTATTTCAAGAGATTTAAACAAGAAGTATGGAAAGATAATTTTATCTCTTTTGAAATGATTTAAAATCATAAAATGAGAAGATAATATGACATTGAATTTACCTTCTAGATTAATACATTTCATAATCTATAGGCATATATCTAGCCAAAACCTTATCATGTTCATCCTTGGGAATCCCTTCTTATCGATGATGATATCCTTTTCTACATTGAAGGATTTATTCAAAACTTCTTATTTCTTGTGTTTATCCTTGAAAATTTTGGTCTCATTATAGCTCATGTTGGTAACCTCCCTAATTAGTTATTTATATTTTTTCATCTTTATTCCTCACATTCATAACCTCCTATGATGCTAGCCCATAGCAAAATATTTTGACATGTCATCATCATCTCAAAAAAATTTGGTCATGAATTATCTAAATCACTATTTACTAGTTTTCACCAAAGATTTTTGTTATCCTTTGATTCAATGTAGGATATTGGCTCAATTATATCCCTATCCCCACCCATCACTACTTTCTTTCTCACATTCATACTCCCTATCTAGGCCACCATAACAAATGCCTTCACCTTCTTTATTTAGGATATCTATGTTATGTAATTAATATGGTTGGTGTGTCATGTTTTATTCCCACACTTTGTCCTTACCTTGAAATGATGGTTTGGTCTTTTATAATCTAGAATCATTATTACTAGTCTAATCATTTAGACTTATATCATGCAAGGATACCCTCTCCTTTGGAATGATGATGATACTAATATCATTATGAATTAGGCTCATAATCTAGGTGGAAGATCATTAACCTTATGTCATGCCTCAAAAATCTTAGTATGGACCCCTAAATTTGCCATTCCATCAACCACCTTATTACCCTCCCTATACACATGTCTAATGTAGGCTTCCTTGCAAAGTTTTAGCAGCTTACAAGCATCCTTGATTTATTATTTAATATAATAAGAGGTTGAAGACTTGTTAGAGAGGTCATTAAGAATGTTTAGGGAGTACCTTTCAACCATCAAATTTTATATACCAAGATGCACTACCAATTTAATTCCCTAGAGAGCCATTCTTACCTCAGCCACATGGTTATTTTGAAATACAATGGGCCTTACATAAGTAAAAATTACTCCCCCTATCGAGTTATAAATCACACCCCCCCCACCATCCCAACCTAGGTTTCCCTTAGATACCTCATCAAAGTTAAAATAATACTAGCTCACCTAAGGTATAGACCATTTCTCCTTGGATATATATATATATATATATATATATATATATATATATATATATATATATATATATATATATATATATATATATATATATATATATATATATCATGTTTTATGGTCATTGGTTTGATGTTTTAGCCTTTAAGGATAGAAGCCTTAAGTTTGAAAGCTATAGTTTTGTCTTTTGGGGCAAAACAATATCAGTTTTCTACAATATTAAAATAAAACCTATTAAAAGAATATTTAGGATGGGATATTTTATTAACAAAGATGTAGTGATTCTTTTATTTCTTGACTTCCTACAAAATATGATGGAGGGAGAAGTACCATAGTAAAAATAGAGAAACCAACTTCCAAGGTAGTTTTTTAGTGAAAAACCATGTCCAAGGGGGAGTTTGGTTTGACCCAAGAAACATTAAATTTTGACAATAGGAGTTACCATAACTTGGAAATAAAGTATTAGTCCAAAAGTAGTGAGACATTGTCTCCTCATTTAATTTGCATAAGACACATTTGTTTGGGATGTTGATCCCTCTTTTGGTTAGGTTGTCTATGAATTTAGTATATTGGCCTGAGATACCAATCAAAAGAAGATATTGATCTTGGGAGTGATTTTTTTAATCCATAAAGACTTACAAGAACACAAATCCTCCTCCTTATTCAATCCCATCAAGTAGCATTATTTCATGAAATAGTTACCAATGTCCTCTATCATCCATAAGAGGTAATACTTTATGGGATGGATAACAATGTTGACCAATTACAAGGTAACATTTAGGTCTTAAAGGACCAAGAGAGAAATGCTTCTAGTAGGAGAAATTTGTAAAATCTTCCACTTCTATGAACCTTCACTCCCCTCCCAATATTCTCTTACTTTAACCCTTAAACTATTTTTAAAATCAATGCAAACTTCAGAATAAGGATATTTTGTATCCAAGGTGGTTTGGGAAAGTCAAGGGTCATCCCAATAATAAACCTTATCCCCATTTCCCACCCTTTATCTACAACATTTTATGAGAATAAAATTGATAGCTGAAATGGCTTTCCAGAAGGTGAAACCATCCTTGGGATGCTCCTACCATAATAAATTATCCTCATCCCTTCCTTATAGATACTTAGATTTGGTGATTCTAGTATAAATTTTGTCCTCTTTAATCATTTATCATCCTTGTTTATCAATGAGGGCATGGGTCATAATCCCAACCCTTCTTAACACCATAATTTCATTAGCTTTAGGAAGGTAAAATTTATCTTAGGATACCAAATGGAATATAAATCTATCTTCAACCCCTATCCATAAAAAGTTACATTGAATATATTCCACTTTGTTTGAGACCTTGCCCAGTATTTAGAATAGATCTTTGAAAACACTGGAATACTTTAGATATAACTTTTTAGAAGATGGAGTTTACCAAATTAGGTAATAAAATTACATTTCTAACATGAAATATTTATTTAATTTTTGTTCAAAAGAGGATTCAAAAAATATGAGTGAATATTTCCACATAATAAGGGCATTCTTAGGTATGTGGAAGGTAAATTACTAATATGACATCCAAGTATCCCTTATAACTTATTTTATATTCCTTTTGGGGAGTTAAGGAAGAAAACCAAACTCTTTCTAGAATTTATGCATTGGTCTAATACTAATTTATAATCCAATAGGATCTCCTTGAAGGCTTTATATTTAGAAAATATGACTTAAACCATCAAGAATGTGTCATCTATGAACTATTCATGGGTGATCAGGGGTATTCCTAATGTAACCATGACCCCTTTAATTAGACACTACCTCCTAGCTACTTACACTCTTCTACCAAGGGTCTCTACCATGATGATGAAGAGGTATGCAGAAAGATATTCCCCTAACCTTTATCCTTTCCCTATTGGAAAGTACCATTTTGGAACTCCATTAACCAAAATAGAGAATCTAGGAGAGGATATACAAGAGAAGATGAGATATCTAAAGGGGTTATCAAATCCAAATATTTACAACACCTTATCTAGAAATCACTATGAGACCCTATCATATGATTTTTCATTTTTGATTTCTTATCTAGATGAAGTAGACACCAAGTGGATAGTTTTATGAATAATTATTATCCCATCAACAATTTATCTCCCAATAACAATGGGCCCTTGTTGCTTAGTTTTAATCTTATATAGAAGTGGTTGAAGCCTTAAATCCAAGATTTTAAAGAAAAAATTGAAGACCTTAGAACAAATATTGATGGGCCTAAATTGCTTCATCTTATTTTTTTGGGGTTTCATGAGAGTCAACGAAAAATGTATTATTTATTTCCCTGAGAATTATTCCAAATCTAAATAATTTGCACACTATTGCCTCCACCTTGAGGTGAAGCATTTTCCAAAAATTGTTGAAAGAAAAAAAGAGGTAATCCATATAGCCCTAGGGATTTATCTCCTTTTAATGAGAAAACCACCACTCTAAACTCATCTGGGGAAGTGATTTTGAGAAGATCTAGATTTTCTAGGGATCATTTGTATCAATTTTTGTTTTATTTCCTTTTTCCCTAAGTTATTTTTAGATAACAAATTTTCAAAATAAATAATGGTCTATGTATTAATGGAATTCTCATCTTCACACTTAATTTAATCTTCATGTAATAGCTCTAAAGTGTGATTGGTATTTATGTGCTTAGACATAGCTTAGTGTAAAAATTGTGTGTTCATATCCCTTTAGCCACACAAATCTAGACTTCTACTTCCAGAATGATTTGTATCATGATTCAAAGTTATGGAAACTATAGAGTAGATATTTTTACTTATTGGTCAAGTATTTATTGTAACCTTGAGTGGCATACATGCCTTTTATCAGTCTAACTCATTTTCTAAATCTTTCTTTTATGTGAAAATGTTTACAAACACTTTTCTATTTTAGGCTGTTGGAAATATTATCATTGATGTCAAAGGTCTAGCATTATTGGTGATAAAGGCACCATTACATTTAATGTTGTTTGTAATAGATATATCTTGGCTAATGTGAGTTAATATTTATTTAATATTAACGAATATATTTTTGGTTGCATATGAGACAAAAGAAGGGCCCATGGAGAAGTCAAAGAGCCATGAGGTAAAGACAAAAGAAGGATGGGAAGAATTTTCCCATGAAGAGTCATCTTGGGGAACTCCAAGAGTCACCAAGTGAAGACAAAAGAGGAAAGGCACAATTTATCATGAAGGGACACTTTGAGGAATATGAAAAGTCACCAAGATAAGGACAAAAGTGGGAAGGACATTTTTGGTCATGAAGGGTCACCACATGACTTTTCAAAGGCAAGGATATGATGGATCATACAAGTTTGGTGCCATTTTCCATGAGGATTGAAGGGTCACAAAGGGGGAAGGCCAAAGGTCATTTGGAAAGCTATAAATAAAGGCTTGAGTAGCCATTTATAATATGGAAGATAGAGGTTTATTTGATATTGTAATATCTAGCTTAGAAGAGAATTTGAGAGAGAAGAATATGATTTGTATTTTTTATATCTAGCTTAGAAGAGCAAAGGTGAGAGAGAGGGAAGAGAAGTTGTAATGAACTATCATTTGTTGAGATAGAAACATTGAGAGATAGGTGTGTGGTATACACAAAGGGGTTGGTGCTCCTATGGGTTGGTTCTCACAAATTGTTGTTGGGTTGGTACTCGACAAAGGGGTTCGTACTCCTGTGGGCTAGTGCTTGGCAAAGGGGTTGGTGTTGTTGTGGGTTGGTGCTCCTATGGGTTGGTGCTCATGAATAGTTACTGGGTTGGTACTCAACAAAGGGGTTAGTGCTCCTGTAAGTTGGTACTTGCGAATATTGTTTGGGTTGGTGCTCATTCATATACTTGAGATTGTTCTCCATGGTTTTTCCCACATTGGGTTTCTACATTATATCTGGTGTCTCTCTCTATCTTGTGTGGTATTTATTGTTAGAGTTTTATTGCATATCTTGAATGTTTGATTAAGTGTAATTTGGTTAAGAGAAATTTTTATAAGATATATGATATATTGATTCACCCCCCTCTCAATATATCCCATGCTTAACAATTAGTATCAGAGCAAGTTCCTTTAGAAAGGGTTTAACAGCTTGAAGGTAGATCAGGAAAGCATGATGGCTAGGTCACAAGAAGGATTTTCTAAAAATAAGGTACCTTTGTTTGATGGGATGAATTATGATTTTTGGAGCATGAGAATGAAAATTTATTTGATGGCCCTTGGATTTGACATATGGAAAGCAGTGGTGGAGGAATATGAAGAGCCATAAACATCTGCAATTACTCCAGTAGAAAAGAAGGCAAGTGAATGTAATGCTAAAGATTTAAATGCTATTTTATGTGGTTTATGTGAATCTAAATTTTTTAAATTTATGCAATGTAAATCTGCTCATGAAACTTGGGTAAAACTTGATGATATTTACAAAGGTGATGGAAAGGTTCAGCAAGCTAAGCTTCAAACTTTTAGAAGACAGTTTGAAAGTTTGAAGATGGAAGAAGAAGAAGATATATAAAGTTAACTTTTGTGAGTTGATTAAATCATAAATTAGATTCAAGTTCTTGGAGAAGTGTTAGAAGAGTCAACGGTGGTACAAAAGCTTTTGAGATCTCTACCAATGAGATATGATGCAAAGGTTTCGGCAATCGAGGAGATGAAGAATTTAGCCAAGCTAAAGATGGATGAGCTTCATGGTATTCTCATGGCATATGAGATGTAGACAGGACAAGATAAACCCTTAAAGAGAGAAGTGGCTTTCAAGACATCAAAGAAAGAGAAAGCTAAGATTCAAGAATCAAGTGATAGTTCCAGCAATGATGAAGATGACAACAGAGCACTTTTCATTCGCAAGTCAAAAAAAGGAATAGGTAAATATCAAAGAAAATTACCTTTTAAATGTTTCAATTGTGGAAGATTGGACATTTTTTAGATGGATGCCCAAATAAGGGTAATGATGATGAAGAAGAAAAGCCTACATACAAGAAGAATTTCAAAGGCAAATCTAAGAAGGGATTTGAGAAGAAGAGCCTGTATTCTAAGGATCCTAGCTCAGTCGAAGGTAGTGGAGTCAGTATTTTAGAAGAAGAAGAGATTCTATTCATGGCCATACATGAAGATGATCAAGAAGAAGAAGAGGAGGAAGCTGAAGTGAATATGGAAGGAGAACTCATTTGTGCCCTAGAAGAGTTAAAAGCTATTGAGAAGAAGAATCAAATATTAAAGCGCTAGATCGAGAAAAATGAATAGGAGTCAAAGGAAATGATTTAAGATCTATAAGCACACTTTGAAGAAGCTAAGAAGAATGAACAAGATCTCACAGCATAGTTGGAAATAGTAAGAAAATAATGTGAAAGGTATGTTATTGAAATTTCCTCTTTAAAAGAAGATATTAAGAAAGCAGTCAATGATAAAGTAGTTAGTGACTCAAAATTTGAGGATAGCACTAACATATTGAATAAGATATTGGAAAGTCAAAAAGCAAATTCAGATAAGATAGGGATCAGATTTGAAAAGAAAAAGAGCTATGCCAAAGCTCTTACAAAAGAGGAAACAAAAAGGGGAGAAGTGAAGAATACAGAGGACATTTCAAACAGAGAAGGTTGGAAGGAACAAAGCTACAAAAGGAAATCAAGTCAGAGATATATAAATAGGTCTTATTTTAATGACTATTATTTTTATTGTAATGGATATGGTCCCAAGAAATTAGAATGTAGAAAAAGAGCTAACAATTTCAAAAATAAGGAGAAGGAAAGTCAAGTAGAGTCAAGCAGAAGCCACAACTCTTTTGCTCCTCTATCAAGCTTTGATGAAGAGACCATAGTATGCTACAAGTGCAACAACTTTAGACACATAGCTCGGTATTTTAGAAGTGTGTTCGAGTCAGTCAAGAAGGATCAGAGTTTCAAAGCTCCATTCATCAACAAGAAAGATCAAAGTTTCAAAGCTCCATTAATCAAAAAGAAGGTTCAGACATGTTCATGGTAGAAGAAACAACCTGAAGATTCTATGATGGTTCAGACAGCTCTGCATGTAAGAAATAAAGATCATCCATGCTTAATTGATAACGGATGTTTGAGGCAATGATAGGAGATAAAAGTAAGTTCATAACTCTAAAGAAGATCAATGGTGGCATAGTGAGATTCAGAGATAAAACCACTACTAGGATAGCCAAAAAAGGTACTTTGAGTTTGGATTATGGTAGAACTAAGACTAAAAATGTTTTGTATGTAAAAGGTCTTAAGCATAATCTATTGAGTGTTATTCAAATATGTGATCAAGGATACACATTAAAGTTTCATAAAGAAGGTTGTGAGATTAGAATAAAATATTCAAATGAGTTGATTGCAAATGCTCAAAGGACAGGGAGCAATGCATATGTATTGTCAGATATCTTCTCAAAGACACGATCAGAGGACACATTCAAAGATCTATGAGAGGAGTTGGGAGTAATTTCTATCACTTCTTTCCATTAATGTTTAGCATTATTAGAGGGGGAGCTAAGTATTAGCTCTAGGTAGGCCCTTTGCCATTGATGTCCAAGGGGAGAATAATACGTACAGGTATAGGTGCAGAAATAGGTACAAGAAATAGGTATAGGTTGTTACAGTAAGGGGGACTTACTGTATGTTTTTAGATGACAATATGTGCAGGTGATAGGATGTGGTAGTTTCAAGATTGAGGTTGCCATCAATGACAAAGGGGGATATTGTTGGAAATATTGTCATTGATGTCAAAGGTCTAGCATTATTGGTGATAAAGGCCCCATTGCATTTAATGTTTTTTGTAATAGATATATCTTCGCTAATGTGAGTTAATATTTATTTAATATTAATGAATATATTTTTAGTTGCATATGAGACAAAAGAAGGGCCCATGGAGAAGTCAAAGAGCCATGGGGTAAAGACAAAAGAAGGATGGGATGCATTTTCCCATGAAGAGTCATTTTGGGGAATTCTGAGAGTCACCATGTGAAGACAAAAGAGGAAAGGCACAATTTCTCATGAAGGGACACTTTGAGGAATATGAAAAGTCACCAAGATAAGGACAAAAGTGGGAAGGACATTTTTGGTCATGAAGGGTCACCACATGACTTTTCAAAGGCAAGGATATGAAGGGTCATACAAGTTTGGTGCCATTTTCCATGAGGATTGAAGGGTCACAAAGGGAGAAGGCCAAAGGTCATTTGGAAAGCTATAAATAAAGGCTTGAGTAGCCATTTGTAATATGGAAGATAGAGGTTGATTTGATATTGTAATATCTAGCTTAGAAGAGCATTTGAGAGAGAAGAATATGATTTGTATTTGTTATATCTAGCTTAGAAGAGCAAAGGTGAGAGAGAGGAAAGATATGTTGTAATGAACTATCATTTGTTGAGATAGCAGCATTGAGAGATAGGTGTGTGGTATACACAAAGGGGTTGGTGCTCTTGTGGGTTGGTGCTCATGAATTGTTGTTGGGTTGGTGCTTGGCAAAGGGGTTGGTGCTCTTATGGGTTGGTGCTCGACAAAGGGGTTGGTGCTCCTATGGGTTAGTGTTCATGAATTGTTGTTGGGTTGGTGCTCGGCAAATGGGTTGGTGCTCATGAATTGTTGTTGGGTTGGTGCTTGGCAAAGGGGTTGGTGCTCCTGTGGGTTGGTACTCATGAATAGTTGTTGGGTTGGTGCTCCTACAAGTTGGTGCTTGTGAATATTGTTTGGGTTGGTGCTCATTCATATACTTGAGATTGTTCTCCATGGTTTTTTCCACATTGGGTTTCCACGTTATATCTGGTGTCTCTCTCTATCTTGTGTGGTGTTTATTGTTTGAATTTTATTACATATCTTGAATTTTTGATTAAGTGGAGTTTGGTTAAGGAAAAGTTTTATAAGATATATGATATACGGATTCACCCCCCCTCTCAGTATATCCCGTGCTTAACATAGGCTTATAGTTTCATCTTAATAATGATCAATTTCTTAACTAGTATAAACACATTAGATACTGATAGTGTTAATTTCTAATATTTTTTTAGGGTTTATTAGAAATTGGTGTGAAATGTCTACATTTTATTACATCTAAAAGGGATGTTTTTAGGTTTTGAGTACCTTTCCCCTAAAAACACTATAGAATTGTGATTTGAACCAATTCTGGGGAGAGTTGAAAAATATCTAGATAATTTGATATCCTAATCTATATAAACAAGAAATAATGTAATCTCACATGAATCAGTTTATCCCTGAGGCCTCTGTTAGTCCAGGTAAAAGGATTACCTTTTATCTCAACATCAACAAGCTCAGCGTTATCTATGAAATCAATCAAGTCAGACATACTTTTTATGAAGTCTTGTATTCTTCCTTTTTCCATTGGTGTTAAAGGGGATTTGAAATCTCTTGTTATAATTCATTTCCATATTTCACTATTCTTTCTAAACTCCAACAACAACTCCTAAAGTTTCTTTATTCCTAGTGTTGAGTTAGGCCATAGATGTTAGATAATATCCATTGTATTTTTCCTTATTTTGTCTAAAAATGTTTCTATGTGATTATTGTTTTGGACTAGAACTTCTTCTAAGATCAGGGGGCCCAAAAAGTGACTAAGCCACCACACACCCCATTGGAACAAACACTAATACATTAATTTTTTTTCAAAATGTTATCCCTAACTTTATTTATATATTCACTTGACATTTTAGATTATTGAATGATCAAAATTTTGGGGTTGATATTTTTTATTAAGTTTCTAACTTTTATCTACTTATTGAGGTTATTAAGGCCCCTAAGGTTTCAAGAGATGATATTCATTTTTTTTAATTATGAAATATATCTTAGGGGTTCTTTAGGTACCCTTGTATATTTCACTTATGGTATCCTTTCTAATTAATACTTGATTAAGCCATCTTCCTAGGATTTTGGGGTCCTCCCCAACCTCAATTTTCTTATTTCCTTTCTTGGTCCTCACTGGTTACAATTTTCCTCTTTTGTCTTCTAATTTTAGACCCTTGGGGAGGAGCATTATCCTTTCTTGATCCCTTTATTTGGGTCTATTAAACATGGGTTTTGGAATGATGAGGGTCACTTTATAAATAGTGATTAATCTAGACCCTCCTTTGTGGTCCTTGAAACTATATATGGAGCTCCTTACAACCAGAATCCTTAAAGGAAAGGGGCTTCCCTCATACACATCTATATTTTCATTATTCATGTTATTCTAGATCAAACCTACTTTTCCCTTATAAGATCCATTTTCTCTACTTTTATTTATATCTTAAAACTAAAAAAATTAAAAAAGGACCTTCTTCCATCCTTCTTCCATCTATTTTCTATTCCCACACTATCATTGGGTTTTGGGGAAGAACTGTGGAGGCTTAGACACTTCTCTAGAATAGATAAGTTGACTTTTCTTTTCTGCATTTTCCCCTAATTAGATCGATTTTGCTTGAGTTTCCTCATATTAATAAATTTGGGAGAGACTTTTTTTCTATAGATATCATGTTCCTCAATGTTGGAAACTCCATAGGGGTTGAGGAAGTTTCCCCCATTTTTCAAACTCTTTTATCTCATATTTTTTGATACACCCTGTATAAGGCTTAGGAGCCTCAAGAATGGTAAAACCTTGAGGAGACTTGTCCCTCATGGCTAACTAGTTAGTATGGATTTCATGCAAGACCTATGTATCTCTCAATTCTTCTAGTGTGTTAGATCTTTTCTTAACCCATATCAACTTCTTTGGTTGTGATGAATGAATGTTCTTGGGCCAGTCTTTGATTGAATGACTAAGAAATTTTTATTTTTTATAGATGGTCAAGTCTCTTTCATACTCAATGGGTTAGGTCTACTCCCCATATTTATATTCTATCTTAATGAAGGATAGGAGCGGTTTGTCTATTGGTATGAACACATTGAACCTAGTTGCTATCATTCTCCTCCTAGATTTTGTTATATAGTCAATGTAAATGGGTTGACCCAAGGCTTTAGATATTTTGATTATTATCTCTAGTTCCAAGAATTATAAGGGGAGCTCCAATAATAATACCAACATAGGTATGTCTTCCAAAATGGAATTATTTAAGTTGGTACTAGCCTTCAATTTTCTAATGCTCAGATTCAATTTTCCCATGAACCATGGACCCTATGATAAGACTCTAAAACAATCCTTAATATTTTTTAATTTTATTTTTAAAAAAAATCTAAGGTAACAACTTCTAATTGACCCTTTGGTTTCCAATGCCGATTGGCCCATTCTCTAAAAGAATCAATATTTGGTCTAAAACCATTGACTCTAGCCAAAAAAGAGTTTAAAAGTTTTACATTAGCCTTTTTAACAATAGTATTAAGGACATCGACACATACCTCTTTATTTTCCATAGTAGGATCCATTTAGAAATCCAATCGCTTTGAGCCCATAGGAATTTTACTTAGTACATGATCAACCTAGGAAAGCAACTTCCATGGCTTGTTTGAAGGGATCTATTTTCCATTTTGTGGGCCCTTTTTTCCTATGTGGTTTGAATCTTCTACATCCTTCATGATCTTGATGGTTTGTTGAGGTGTTTCATTTCCATCCTAAGGGTTTCTCATGTCACTCACATCTCTTTTTAAGGTTTCATGTCTAATCTTTAATTCAAATTTTGAGCTTCTATCAATGCCTCCTACACCCCCAAATTTTATCTATTCATGTTAATACCAATTAATAAAGGCATCATAATTTTAACCAAATACTTTTATGAAAAAATAAAAGTGATTATTAAATTTATGCTTTGGTAAGTTTGTGTTCTAAGGTCAATTTATGTCTTGGTGAGAACCAAACTATAGGATTTTCAAAAACAAAATGGGTCCCTATTTAAATTTTTTTAAATGGGGTGTGTTGGTCATAACACATACAATCCTAAAATGTGTTGAATATATTTCCAATAAGTGTCCCAAGAGGAATAAATAAAAAATAATGCCAAAAATAATCCCCCTTCTAAAAATAAGGCATGAAAATAAGTATGTCAAATAAATAAGTTGGATTTTTTTTATATGTTTAAAAATTAAATAAGATGCCTCCTTTTTTTTTGGAAGATGTGATTTTTAAAAAAAAATTTAAAAACAAATGCTTAAAAATATGGTATTGGTTGATTTTAACAAGTTTTATTTTACCCATATTTTTTTAATAAAATATATAAATTTTTTAAGAGAAAATGAGGTTTAAAAAATTGAAAATTTTCTCAAAACCCCACATTTTTTCCACAAAACCTTTTTATGTCTTGAATCTTCATTGTCCCTGAGATACTCTAAACATCCCCAAGTTTATTTTTTGAAAATATGATCTTTTAAAAAAAAAATTAAAGAATAAAGAGTATAAAAATAAGGTTTGAAAGAAGCTTAAATGAGAGAGAAAGAAATTAATTAAGTAGATTGAGTACTAATTTTCTCTCTCTATTACCTAATATTTCTCACTAGGATGAAATTTATTTAATTTTTTTGTCTAAGAGAATTTAAAAATAGATGAGGAATTAAAAATAATTCCATAACCTACATTAGAAACTTCAAAGATAATTTTATAATAACTACATGAATAAAAAGCCCTTAAATTCAATCTAAATTTAAAAAACTAAAATAAAATTGACAAATTTTTTATAGATAAATTTAATCTACAAATCTGCATCTTATCTCATTATGCATTTACCACTCTCACATCCACACAAAAAATCATATAAGTGAATGATGAGTGTATTTATAAAAATGTAAAGTTAATATTAAAAATTATTTGATTGGTTAAAATATCTCATATAGATTCTAATTGGACCAAATACATCCTCTTTTTTATTGGCTTGCTTATTCATAACTCACTTTTATAATGTCCTAATAAATTAACTAGGAAAATAATAATATTCTAAACTTATGATAAACTCACTAACCTACGTAAACTTAAAATTGGTGTAAATAAATAACATCAACATTAATTTTTAATATGAAACAAAATATATTTCCATGTGGTTAAATGGTTGATCCTTTTATTTAGATTCTTAACATAAAAATAATTGATATTAACTTTAGTTTTGTTATACCTTTAAAATAAGAATTTTGGTTAATTTCAAGAGATAAAAATTAGTATCATTGAATAAATCATAAAATTTGATTACATATCTTCTCAAATTTTATCTTCAAGTACATATCATGGTACTTATTAATCGATGAAAGAATTTTATACTATGACATTCCTAGTGGAATTTATATAATTGATTCCACAAGACCATTTTCAGATGGTGTTAATTAATGTGGGTTATCAAAAAATTTGATAAAGTATTTCATTAATTTTTATGCTACACTAAGTTCATATTCCATTAAAAATAATTATATATCTATAGTTTTGTGTCAATAGTTGCACTGATATATATTTTACACACATATTATAGGTTTAAATTTTCAAGATGTCAAGATACAATCAGTGGTTTATATTACATTGTGAGCTAGGCTCAAAACACATATCATATAGAAAAACTAATGATCAAAATATTGTCCAAGATACAATTAATAATGAATACAATCTTGAAATATATCATTATTATATAGAACCTATTGATGATCATAATGTATAATATGATTAAGATGATTCATATTATGATGTAAGAGGTGATATAAACATGGTAGACATCACTAAATATGAAAATTCATTTGAATTTAATAATATAGTCCTAAAGATGCATATTCCCTTAAATATTTTAATTCCCCTGAAGAGGTTGATTACCTTGAATAAAAGATATTTTTAAGGATGCAAAAGTTCTTGAAGAAGAACTTCATAAATAAGAACAAAAACTAAAGAGAAAAAAGAGGAAGATAAAGATAATTTCATGGAACTATGGATATATTTTAATATGCATCACACCAAAAAAATTAATATTATGAAAATTTATATGAATTTAGTGAGCTTTATCCAAAAAGGGCTTTAAAAGCATTGGCATATAATTATGGAAATTAATTCACTGATGTCAAAAGAGGCAATACAAAAAATATAAAATGATGAAAGTGAATAGTTTATGTAAAATAATAGTATATTTTGATCTGTTTTTTAATGTTAACATTACACTATCATGTATGTTCATAAAAATTGCAAACTCTTAGTTTGTCATTTTTGGTTGAAATACTCAAATGGAAGTTATTTTCTTCTAATGTTATTATTAGTTTCAAGAGAAAAATGTCTATTTATCTTTACAAATTAAATTTGTAATTTGATTTCCTTATTGATAAATTTATATAAATATATACTATAAAAGTTTTGAGTCTTAAATATATTCTATTAACTGCTTACTCACATATTATAGACATACACATAATTTATGTTATAAATAGTTAAACATTTATAGTTAAATTGGCTAAACCTCAAAATAATAATTTTACATATATTATAGTTTCATTATTTGATATATAAATACCATTCAATTAGTCCACAACCCTTTTTTAAAAAATTAATGAAATTTTTTATGTCCCTCAAAATTTGGATGAACATTTCATTTATGTTGCATTATTTCATTAATGTATTGTATATGTATTATTAGAGTCGTATAAATGTCATTTAAAATATATATGTATATAATTAAAAGTGATGAATATATCATTAAAGTGGTGTATGTATATGCCACCTTAATGATGTATTGAGTCTTAACTTAAAATGAGAAAAAAGTGAACAAGACTTTTCATATTTTATTCACTTGTTCACTTCTCCACAACCATATTTTCTTTAAACATTCTTGGTGCTATTTTTACCCAAATCTATCCAATTTACATTAAAAATGTAATCAAGAAATAGATATATCATTAAGAGAAGAAGAAATAGGGGAAATGAGATAGATTTTGAACCCGTATTAAGTTGAATTAGAGAGGAGTAAAAGTACCAATTTTATAAGCTTAAAAGGATAAACAATGCCACATTCCATTTGAAGACTTTAATGAGGATGAAGAGGTTGATTATGTAGTTGTTTATGTACAAAATACAATTAAATGGAGGTTTATTGAAAATTTAAAAATTATAATAAAATGATATTTTAAAATTAATTATGGTATAATTTATTGTCATCCTAGTGTATATTGGGGATATAGTGTTTGAATTTTAGGGATTTTTTTTTTCAATTTCAAATAGATGTGGTTAATTATAGGATCTAAGGTTTATCTTTTAGAGGATTGGGTTTAACATTTCAAATAGATGAGGTTAAATTGAAGGATCTAATGTTTTTATTTATGGGTTTGGGGTTTTTACTATAGTTTTAAAGTTCAAATAGATGACATCAAATTTTGGGATGCATGGTTTTGATTTTGGGGTTTCATGTATTAAAACCATATTTTAAATTTTTTATTGGGGATTTTAAATTTTAAATTAGCATATAAAATTAAAGATCATGAATTTTAAATCATAGTTTTATGATTATAAAAATAATAAATTAATCCTAATTAGAGTCTTTTTTATATCATAATAAGGCCCAAAGATGATTATGAAATGAAAAAAACTCAATGTATGATTTTATGTGACAAAAATTGTGTCAATGTGGATAACGCTAACACTAATAATTAGTTTTATTTTTTTGAATAAATTTTGGTGGAATTTTTTTATGCATGATATGTCATTTTCCTATTGTAAAATACAATTATTTTTTCCTGATTTATTTGTTTATTTATTTATTTTTTGTGGGGTGGGAAACGTTGGGTCACCTTTTGCAATAACATTTGAGACACCTATTTCAACTCAACATTAGATATTTTTAAAACCATATACCCTTTAAAATGATTTTTTCATCATAATTCAGTTTTTTAAATAGAACATTGGCTAGAATTTATTGTTTTATTTTATAAAACATGCAATAAATTTAAACTATTTAAAAGCTATAATTTATTATTTTTAAAATAAAAATAATAATTAACATTTATATATGTTATACATTTAAATTTATTTATTTTCCAGTCACTTAATTACTAAACTTTAAATATATAATAAGTTATTTTATCACAATTAATTAACCCCATGAACTATTAACATATTATAAAATAGATTAGAAAAAATAAATTTACTTAAAATAAATTTAAAATGCACATCATTATGGACATTAAAAAATAATATATTATATATAAAATACCCACAACTATCCTCATAAAAACAAATTTAAAATAATTAGATAATAATAGAAAAGAAGGTCATAAATCCCAAAACAAAAATCAGTGCATTTATCTAATATTCCTTCTCCTCCTTCACATCATTGTCATCAGAATATGTACCTACACTAATGACATGACCACCATCATCATCATCATTTTCATCTTCATTGGAACCATTGTCATTATCATCATTTAATTGTCTCATTTCCTAAAAAATAAATACAATATTATAACTTTAAATTAAAATTTAAAAATAACATATGTAAGGTATATTATTATATACGCTTGATCATCATCATCATCATCATCATCATCATCATCATCGGAACCATTATCATTATCCTCATTTAAATGTCTCATTTCTTAAAAAATAAATACAATATTATAACTTTAATTTAAAATTTAGAAATATCATCATAAAAAACAACATATGTGAGGTATATTATTATATATGTTTGATGTTCCATGCATAATAATATTTAATATGATAACTAAGCCATCAATTAAAAAATATAATCTAATGCCAAATTTTTAAATCGTTATCCAAAAAACCTAATCTTGGAATTCAAAATAGAATATTCAATTGGTTTAAAAATTAATACTTACCTATATGATTTATACAACAACGATGTATCTTAAGATTTTTTCAAACCTTCCTCCATTACCACCTAGATGTAATCAAGAGGCTATAGAATTTGGAAGTTAGATTCCTAAAATAAGAAAAGTAATGGTAAAATCAAAACAAAATAAGGATAAATAAAAAATTACTAAAGAATAAAAACATATATAATGATAATTAACTTACATATGTCATGGTGACATTACTAAAATTTAATATTTTTCATGTATTGAACATCTTTTTTAATGGGTTTATGTTTAAATACCATATGTTGTAAAAATATTAAAATGTGTTTTTGTTATGTAAGTTGAATAATAAAATGTAATATATTTAATAAACACAATATAAATTAAAATTAATTTATTAAAAAGAAGAGGAAGAATTAGTAAACTTATATATTCAACTACCACTCCTTTAGTATATTTTTTGCATGTGTAATTATTAACAAGATTACTTTGAACCATACTTTGTGTTACCTTCAAGAACCTACTTTTTTTCTTTTTTGTATCCAATTTTTCATTACCTTCTTGTTACAGCCCAAAATGTCCCATGACATTTTGGGATCCTTGTGTTTAAATATATATAAATATTTCAAATATTGATAAGTTTCATGGCTACTACCATTGAGTTCTTTATGATTTTCATCAAATGTGCATATTATCATGGATATTATTTCCAAATTCTTTTCTTGTATGATTATCTTTCTCTCTTGACCATAGTTCATGGTTTCCATGAAGTCATAGAGTTATAACCTTATTCAATGGCATTCCACATGACCTTATTTAATAAGCCACATAACAATTATTTCAAAAAATAAAGCTTATTTATGACCACTTTCATACATCAAAAGTCTACCTTTAATTTATTAATTTTATCGAGATATTTCTTATAAATAGAATGATTTATGGTTTTAATAGAAATGAATAGGTGAACACGTCCATAGAGGCCCATTTTTATTACAAAATGAGATCTCTATTTCATGGCCTCAATTATTCCATGAATTCTTTTAAATGTCAAATGTCTCATTTTTGGTGATAAATATTTTAATGTAGATTCTAATAAATATAAAGTATAATTGAAAATTCAAATGTATACATAAAGATCATTGTAGATACCCTGAAAATAAGGGGATAGTGCATGATTGCATGACCCCTTGATCCATTTTAATTTCCATGTGCCATTTTACTTTAGAAGTAAAAATGAATATAAAAAAAAATGAAAAGGTGTAATAGAGTTTCACACTTCAAACAATTTCCTTTCATATCAAGAAATACTCCATTAATATATGGCCTTTATATAGTGATATTTTTCCATGTGGTTTGATCAAAGTGGTCACATAAAAATTAAAAACAAAGGCCCAAGGAGAACTCATTTCAAAAATGGATTTCATATTGATTATATATAGAGAGAGAGAAGGGAAAATTTGTATACGCTAAGGGATATATAAGGTGGATATTTAAATATAACACATTTGCAAGCTATGATCAAGACATTAAAAAACTTGAAGTCTCTCCATAATTATGAATTAATGATGATTGTCCACATGTTTTTATCTAAGTAGATATGATAAATTTAATCAATAAAGAAAATGTGGAACTCAGGTGAGGACACATTACACAGGATTTCATTGCATAGCCATGATAAATGTAAATTAAAAATTAGTGGATGCCAAGAGAACATAGTTTTAAAAAATAATTTCATGGATCTGTGCATTAAAAAATGTGCATTTAAACCCTTATAAACTATGTGACCCAGGACTGTAATGTAGTCATAGGTTTCCATGTGTGTCTCTCTAAGTATACATAATAAAGGTTAAATTAGAAAAACTTAAGTTGAATTTCACATTGTGTATATTGAAACATGTAGCCATAACATATCTAAACTAAAGCATGGATGAAAACCAAAAAATATAAAAGTTATTTAATAATTGTACATGTAAATGCAGTCCATAGGAGACACTTGAGGTATGTTGGAAAAATTACATGGAGTTGGTTTTGTGTCTATAACTTGAGTTGTACATATCCATTTTAATCATATTTTATTACAATAAAAATATCTGAAAAATGAATTTGTGCTTATAACTTGATTTATACATATCCATTTTAATCTAATTTTATTACATTAAAAAGAGCTCAAAAATATCTATGCAATGGTCTTAAATATTAGGGAGATTGATGTGTATTCATAGAATTTTCCACATTTGAAACTCATGGTTATATTTCTTCACATGGTAAAATATCATTACCCTAGTGACTCAGTTGATTTGGGTTACGTTGTAAATCAATAAATAAATGTCCTCCTTTAGAATGAAGTGTTCATAGTGTGCATAATTTACAAATTGAGGTTTCATTCCATTGGTCAATTAAATTAAATGGGAATCATGTATATAATAAGTTATATATGATACCAAGTGTCATGAATTTACCCACTATGGAATTGTGAGTGATCGATGTACTCCCCTATAGTCTTAGTGATTGGATCCCATGGGAAGAGTTGAGATTTAATGTTGAGTGTCACTACATCAACTTTTTTTTCTCCATATTCTCATGATTTAATGCTACCACACATGCTTCTCTTTGGCATTCTTGTTATTTCTCAAATTATTTATTATCATTTTTAGGACTAATATTCACATTTTGAATGGCTTATTATCAATATAAATTTTTATTTTATCTAATTTTATGTGATCAAAAATGGGATGTAATTTAATGAATTTTTTTTGCTAATTTTCACTTAATTCCCCATGGATACTCTTTAGTAATATATGTTTGCACAATAAGGATCTGGGATTGGTTGAATGTGTGATGCATTCTACTACAGATAGTTTTTCTTCCCTCTACTATTGCTATGAATATATATAGAATGTTTTTTGGGAACAATTATTTTCTTGGAGAGGACTTTGTTCTCTTCTTGTTTTATTGGAGAGAATGTCTTTATTTATCCATGTCTTTTGGTTATGGGGAAAATTTATGGTTTCTAAGGTTTTGGTATATCTAAGCTTTGTGTTCATGTCTTTGAAAATCTCACATTACTCTATGATTAATGTGTTTTTGAAATATAAACAAAGTTATACAATCGGTTAAATTTTATAGGTATTTAAATTATCATTTGGTCATGAAGCTATGAGCTCTAATATGTAATCATATTTATTAGTGGATTTGTAAAAATACATGTAATTTTATTATCATTTGTTTTAATAAATCTTGTTATTTATTTTATTTTAATGATTTTTAATGCATCATTATAATAATTATTAATATCCTTGTGTAGGATGTCTTTTTATGTGTTTAAGTTGTGAAAAGGTTTTCAATAATTTTATAAATTATCTTGTCTCTTTTGGTTGTCACTAATCTATTCATTTTATCTCTTAAACTCTATGGCCCATTAGAAGTAATGCATTAACCATGGTTAACTAGATCAAATTTTTATATAATTTATAGCTATTTTTCATATGAGATCTCATTTTATTTACATTACATATTTTGCAAAGATCTTTATTGTTATGAATTTTCATTCATATTTGATATATCATATTTATATGTGTTTTTAAATCTTTAGAATATTGAGCCTATAAGCTATGAATATCCTTATTTTATAGCTATTTTATTTTAATCTTTGTCTAAACTCTAAGTAGTTTATGTTCATTTCACTAATGACATCTAATTGAGTAAATTACTAAGGTGAAAAATTATATCATTTATATTTATGACATCTAAAGTTGATTACACATTATAATTGCATTTAATATTTCTATGGACTCTCTCCTAGTCTCAAAGAGCTAAAATAGGAAAGATTAGGCCACGTCTCATATTTTGTTTCCTTAGGTTGTATATACCTCACAAGTATAAGTAATTATAGAAACATTACAATGACTTAAAAATCATTCTCTTTATTTTCTTAGAGACCTTTGGAGATAAAATCATAAGCTCCAAAAAAATTGGAACTAGTTTTTTAGAGTATTTAATTATTTGGTCATTCATAATACTCCTTTCCATTCAATATGTTGTTGGGGACTTTAATTTTTTTTGGGTACTTGAAGGATCTCTAGTTTGTTATTATGAGTGATCATTGAGTTTCAATCTATGATTATGTTATGAATGAGTTATTAGTTTATCCCATCCACTTTGCCAAAAAAATAGTGTTGATGTTGGGGATCTTATCCCCTATACACATCAATTACAATTAATACCTCAGATATGAGGTTTATGCATTAGAGTTAGTCATACTTTTATGGTATTGGTAACTCGTTTGAGATTCAAAACTAAATTAACATGTGAAAATGTTAAATTTTAGGTTAAATATTGATTTAGGCATACCTTCATATGTTATGTCCTAAGATGTGTTAAGTTTGAGGGCCTATGTTCTAATTTTAAGGTAGATATTAAAAAATTTAAATAAAAATTATATGTTACAAAATTTACATCCAAATGGAAACAAGTTTGGAAGCTTATGAAAATACAAAGTAATTATTATCATCATCATTTTGATTTTCTTAATGTTTTTAATATTTTTTATCCTAAATTAAATATTGATAAAATGATTCTGATTCAAGACCCAAGTGAATATTTTTCATTTTATATTAATCATTTTAAGTCATTTGATATATAAGTGAGCCTTGGAGATCAATAACCATTCACTTTAGGTATTAATCTTAGGTTCATATACTCTAAGAATATTTCAGCCTATTCTCTTCTCCTTTATTTAAGAGGTAGATATTATCTTGGTCTTTCCCCTTGTTCACAGAGTTATCTTTTGAGAGGCAAATATTTTACTATAACACTTAGACTACTACCCAAATTTGTGTGCCCTTAAATCAGACTTTGCCTCTAGATCATTCCAACCTTATCATAATGTTAAACCAACCAAGAGTTTGTATAAAATTGATAATAGTGTTGTTAATCCAAATCATAATGTAAGAGTTCCTCATCCTTTCCTTAGAGTGGCATATTGATTACATTGATATGCAATGGTTTCCAAATGTTGTTATCACTGATACAAGAAAGTGATTGCCTACTTTTTAGGGAAATAATATAATCTCTAGTGAATAAGATTTAATAAATATTATTGACATCATCAATGATTATCATATCATGTTCAAAGATGTTATGATAGATATTTTTATTTACACTTTAGAGGAATATGTTAGGGATTGGTATAATGACTTTCTAGATATAATCATTGATTCTTCATTTGAAATGAAGTGAGCATTCAAGCTTTAATTTGAAGATATAAGTGAAGCAATATTTTCAATTAGTTATTTTGAAGATATAAATAAACATGAAAGTGAATGTGTATAAGACTTAAATAACATATTTTATAAATTTATACGGAGAATTACTATTAACGTGAGACGCAATGAGATTATGTGATTGATCAAATTCTATAAAGACTTTGATTCCAAGGTTGGTTTTTATCTTGGAGATAAAGTTATAGCTAATTTGAGACAAGACTATTCCATGGCCATTCATATTGAAAATAATACAAGAGCCATGAGAAAACATATGAAATGAGGCAAAGTGATATTTTACACTTGGTAAGTAGCCAGTGAATAAATCTTTGAGTGTGGATGAGAATCTAGATAAATTTATGAGAGCTTTAAAATATTTATATTATAGATTGGATCTTAATGAGAAAATTTTACCTCGAATATAAAATAAGGAATACATTCAATATTGCACACATTATCAGATTAATGGACTGACATGTGATAAATCATATAATAAGATAAAAATACCATTCCATTAAGAAAGGAGGCTTAATCACAAGAATAATGAGAGAAGAACACTAGACCCACTTGTTGCTAGTGTTGATGAGATTAATGAAATTATAGAATTGAAATGGTGTGAAGAGTGCTTTATGACCCATACTTCTTTTTTTTTATTATTAAAACTTCTACCTACACTAATGATGATGTTTATAGTCACCAATAAACTAATAATTTTATTTACATATTTAATTTCATTGAATTTTTATCAACATGTCACAAACCTATGAGATGCATTCACATGAATTTGAATATTTTTAGGTTAAAATGATTTATAAATATGAAGGTAAATATATTTATTATTTAACAAATTTTGTGAATCCTCATGTGAAAAAAGATTATAATTTGTGAAAAAACATGAAAATCTAGAGGAAAAACAGATAGTATAAGCTTCTAAAGATAATTATACTGATAAAAGTGATAACACAAATAGAGAGCATGTTTGTATTCCAAAAATGAATATTATTTCACCATAGTTATCTAGGTATAAATGTTTTGTGCAAAATCCCAAAGGTAGAATTCCTTTTCTCAAAACAAATTTCCAAAAACCCATCCTCTTTTAAATCCCAATTGAAAATAAAAATTAAATATTTTAAAATAGTCTATTGTACCAAATAAATATGCCATGTATCCACTTTTTGATATAGGATAGTCATTAACACAAGTTTTAGCTTCATGCATTCTTGATGTAAATACTATTACTTTTCCTCTAAACATACCCATGCCCAAACATAGTGTTTTTAATATGGATTTATTATTAATCCAATTAAAAATTATTCTTCCTATGATTTAAATTATAAGAATTCTAGAGTATAGTAATAAATATTTCGCTTACCTTGGTGAAAAAATTCTATTTTTTACCAAACCTTGATGTAGAAGTCAAATAAGTGGATGAATAGGGAGAGACATCACTTGAGATATATTTTTAAACATCATAAATATAAATATATTTATATATGAAACCATTTTATACTATTTTTATTTTCAATGGGTGGTTGTTGCACAATTATATGTTAGATTTTGGATTTTCATGTAATATTATATTGCTTACTATTATGAATGAACCTCATGTGAAGATTTCTACAGTGTATGGAAAATTACAATGGTGGGATGTGTAAAAAGTCTAGTGGTTCAACTTGTTATCTATCCATAAAAATTTCTCATCGTGGATGTTATAGTTGTGTTTTTCCTCTTGAATATAAGTTTTTGTTATCACAAAAGTGGTCCAATTAGTTGGAGGTAATTTTTATATGGATATGTCATATGTCACTATCCCTCTAAAATCAGAGCAAGTAAATCTCTACATTGAGCATAAAATTATGCATTTGATAAAATATCCTCAAAGAACATTCAATGAAGTAATATAAATAGATGTGAATATAAAAAAAAATCAAAAACAATAATTTAATTAAGAATAAAATTGACCTTTATTGCTTCCCACAAGTCAATAGTTTATTTTTTTGTGATCTGATAAGCATGTTTTTTTTACAAAGATTATTTTAGAGAGGGGTTAGGGGTAGGCATTGTCTTTTGTTCTCTGTAAGGGTCATATTTAAAATTTTATTTTAATTTATATTTCAAATTCATAAATAATGTGGCAGAATATGAGGCCTTTATGTTAGGTCTTAATTTATCATCAATTCTTAATATTAAAAATATCATTGTTAAAACTAACTCATAATTAGTGGTGTAGCATGTAATAAATATATGCACATCTAATAATGAAATATTTAAATCATATTTAAATAAATTTTTAGGTATAAAACACCCCATACTAAAAAATTTCATATGGGGACCCTCTTGATATAGCATTTTTTTTTTGTTGTTCTTACCTACTTACATGGTCACATTTATGAATGTCTCATAAATTTATTGATATGGATTCCCATATTAAGGTTTCAAACTTATGAATGTGTTTGATAAAATTAAACAAACTTCATTTGAACATTTATTCAAATTCATTAGACTGTCCTTGTCTAGGGTCTAAACAATAAAAAATGGCCCAATTTTCCCATTACCAATGCAGAGTCTTCCATTGGTTGTAAAACATTTGTCATAAATGTTGAGATATTACCTTATGGTGTTCATGATGTATTTGGATGATTATTTTAAATATTTTAGTTTTAAAACATCAACATGATTTTTTTAGGTTAAATTAAAAAAGGGGGCAATTTAAATAGTTTACAACACTAGATCTTAGCTTTAAATTTCAAAGTAATTAAGTTTAATTGATGATAGTTCAAATTTCATTTTAAATGGTCATATTATCAATTTAAAATTATTGTTTTGGATTATAAAATGTATTACTCAAGTTCATAGCATATTTTCCCTAACCAAATTTACTTATCTCATGGTCTCTTTTAAGTCTTTTAAAATTTAGCTACACTAATTCATGATTTCACAAGTCTATTTGGGACTTGACTTAAATTAAATATGGATTTTTTTATTCATTTTTGGGGTATTTTTTTATTTTAATAACATATTAATTATATCTTAGAGTTATGTTTTCTATTTTGGTCTAAAACTTTCCCATGACCCGAATTCCTAAGATTTTGCCAAGTGGAAAGATCATGACAAATTATGGTATGGCCTTAGGCATTACACACGATCAAATATTCAAAGTTACTCAAGTATTAAAGTTCTAAAATAGTGACATGTGGTTTCATATTGGACATTCAAATTTCGTGATATCAAGTCCATAATTTCAAAGTCTTCCTAACCCTGAATTATGTGATAGTGATATTTGGAGGTAGATCAACAATCAAAGCTTGGGGGGGACAGATGATAAATTAAAGAATATTATAACTATTTGAATCTTCTCACATTTTTGAAAACAAGATTTGTGATAAACATTCAGAGATATATACTTCAATGGAAGATAATCAACAACCCAAATGTATTGAATTCTATCAAACCTTGATTTTATGATATTGCACCACGTGGCCACATCTTGGGCACCCTTAGCCTCGAAAAATAAAACAATAGTCCATATTATCCTTGAGGACCAAAGGCTCATGATTATGTCATGTGGTATCATCAAGAGAACTAAGGACGTATATGGTTAATTCAAACAATGTAGACCTTTGATGGAAGATTCAATGTAAAGACACCATGTGACATTATCAATGGTTTAAAACTCACTCAAAAAATGCAAAGAATTAGAATTATAAAATTCACTAAGTTTTGAAGGTAGAATAACCTTGAGATCATGTCACATGGCATGATTTCATTTAATTAGAGAAGATTGATTCTTATAAAAATGGTTAAGTGTTGAAGATTTTAGAGTCCCAAAAACATTTCACATGGCATGATCTCAGGGATTTAGAGATTGGAGAAGGTGATACATAGTGAAAATATTTCTATAGATAGTCTAACTTTGAATTCTTGAGATTGTGACACATGGTTAGATTTTGGGAATTCAGTGATCGTAGAGTAAAAGTTCTCAATTTTAATTTGTTTTAAATCTAAAGTTTTGATATTATGACATGTGGTCACATCTTAGGGAGGTATATTTTAGATGGGCAAGTACATATTCAATAGTTAAGAAATCCTAAAAGTTATAATTTTATGAAACATGGTGTGATCTTGATGACTTGGTTCATGGAAGATATAGAGCATAGATTAGTCAAGAAATAATCTCTCAGAGTCCCAATATTATGTCATGTGGTATGATATCATGGAATTGACCTACAAAAAGTATCTAAATAAAATTATGAAGTCCCAAAGACCTCCCCAAAATCTATATTTTTATAAGTTTCAAAATCATGTGCATCCAAAAATAAGGACTCTAAATTTAATGACCAAGTAGAGAATAAAATAATGTCTAAGTGATGATTTCATTGTATTCTAGTAGTTAAAAAGGATAAAAGGCAACTTTAGTAGAATAAAATGTGAAGGTGGATGGTTTGGTTGAATACATAACTTGAAATAGGTCAAGTATTAAAATACATAAACCTCAAAAATGACTAGAGTATGACTCGTCAAGAGCTTGTATTGAAATCTGAAGGACAAAGCACAAAGGCAAATCTCAAGAATAATCAAATTATTAGATTGAAAAGGATTTTGGAGTGAAGTCCCATGTTGAGAGACTAAAAATAACCAAATAATTATAGTCATAACATAAAATATATAAAAAGGCTTGTAATTAAATAGGATGGACTTTGTGGTCAGTATTAGGAGTTAGAACAATGTCATAAATTAGACCCAAGTTGAGAGGAAAATTAGATCAATGGAAATGTTCATAGCATGAGTTTGCCTCAATATTTATATACCTCAATAAGTTAATCTAAAAGAGGAGATTTAACACCTGTATAAACTAGAATAATTTATTATTCCAATACTACTTGGTTATCATCATTTAATAAATAAATGATTTATTTAATAGAATCTTTGTTATCACAAAGATATGCATGTGGAATTGGGAATGTATAAAATAGAGCATGAATTGGTTGATTCATCATTGGAATCCTTTTACAATGATGTATATTTTCCTATTTGGGCCATTGATTTGCTTGTGAAAATAATTAAAATTTAGTAAATGTTGGATCATTGGAGCTTGAAATGCATTACAGATTGCATCCCCTTTCATCTTGAAAGTTGTTATAGTATAGGATTTTTGCAATGACTTGTTCTTATCCTTTCTTAATGTGTTATCTCAAGAAACTAAGTTGTAATCAATTACAACATTTAATTTTGGTCATCATGCCATTAAATTTTAGTTCTACATAAAGGAAATGGATTCAATTGCCTTGTCTATATAAGTATCAATGCTTGCCATTACAATAGTTGACACATTTTGTACTAAAAACCTATCAAGATTATGCCAGGATTTCACTTACCATTCTTCTTTCTGTTATCATGATTGTCTACCAGAGGATATTGATTTGAGAGAAGTGATATATGATAAGAAGTTATTACAATCAGATTGTTCAGCAGCTAGTTTGATTGATTTAGGATTCTCATTTTTTTTATTTTTAAACTTTTACTAGAGTCATTGTATGTAATATCTATAGGATTGTGTATTTGTTTTCTTTTGATAGATATTATGAATTACATGTTCACATTTTCTTTTGAGTCTTTTTCATTGAGTTATTTAAGTTTTGAAATAGCTAACCTTGATTCCTAGTGATATAATTGTATCCAACCATGATTTTCATTTCTTAGCACTAAAATATTTGATCTCAGTCAAGGTATCATTACATTTTATATCTTGATTTTTCCCTCTCTTTTACATTTTTTATGATAATATTTTCTACTCATTATATTATAATTTTTTTTATCTTATGAAATAAGATAGTAAACTTATGGTTTAAACAAGCCCATGACATTAGGTATCTTTATTTTAGATAAAGAAATCAATTAAACCTCTAGTGGTAATAGTTACTGCTCACCCAGTTAAACATTCTATAAATTTATCAACCCTTAGATCTATATAAGAATCTTAAAAATAAGAGGACATTCATCCCATGATATGTAGACTCTCTGTAACCTATTAGATCAAATAATTCAATAGCTACATTCTAAGTGGGTCACAAATTGAGCTAAACAGATATTGGCACTAAAAGGAGGGTCTAAATACAATATGTTAATGCTTGAACCTTCAATCTTAAACTTCCAATATTAAATATTTGATCTTGAACCTCCCAATATTATTAACTTGTTATTTATTGTATTTTTTCCATCCTTTACGCTTCTCCCAATTACCATTTTGTGCTTAAAATACACACATAGAAATCGATGTTATAAAGAGGGCTTTGGAATTCATGTGGTTAATATACATGAATTTTGGTCTTGTAACTCATCCTTATGATTTTTTATTTGTTGTGTGCTTAAAACCCATATTAACATAAATTTTTTTTTATCACTTTGGAGTCTTATTCAAGGATCATGTGACCTAGAGCTAGGTTGGGTCATAAAATATTAATTATTTATCCTCTTCAAGTTCATAGATGTCTTAGATCTAATTTAGGTATAAATAGAAGATTAGTTTACCCAAACACACCATATTCACAATCTATCACCAATTGAATGCTCCAAATGGTTGTATCTTGTCTAACTAGATTAGCTATAAATGTTCCTAGTGACATGCATGATTTTCTTAGAAATATTGAGGTTTATCTTCCAAAGTTCACTCCAAAAACTGAAAGGACTACATAAAAACACATTAAGTATTATAAAATGTCCCTAAATTTACTTAATTTTGAGGATGAATATGTATCTTTTAGGTTATTCCCTTTCACCTTGCTTGATCAATCTTACAACTAGTTCCTTAATCTCCCAAAAAATTCAATCATAAAATGAAATCAATTAAGTACTATGTTTTTATCCTAGTTTGGTAAGGTAGTGGATCCATGCATCTCATATAAATATTTTTGTTACATGATAATGTAATACAATGAACCTATATGCAATTATACACACATTTTCAAAATATGCATAATATGATAATAACCTTATAGAGACCAAATGCTCAACTAGTGTTATAAATGTTCAAAAATGATTTAGACCCTTGGACTACCACTTTCTTAAGGAGAGATACAAATATACTAATTTTCCCCTTACATATATAAAATTAGATAAAAAATTGATCCAAAAGGGAAAATATTGACTCACATTCCCAGTGTTTTCCCAAACATGCCAACATTAAACTTAATCCTGCCTGAAAATCAAAATGTTCCATTACCATAACCTCTTCCAATTACAGCTCAACTCCCTCTACAACATGTTTCCATAATCAAAATTTAGGATTTATAAATCATATCATTAATAATGAATCAATTCCTCAATCTTAAAACTAAACATTAATTCCATTTGTAATGAATAATACACAAAATTCATCTCAAGACCCAACTAAATCTAAGTTAGATACAATCTAAACAATGGTCGAGACATTGAGAAATGATTTCCTAAAATTGAAAAAAAAATTAGGTAGATCAAGTAATAGAAATTATGCCTCAAATTTCACTTACCAACTCAATTACAAGCCCTTCAAAAGAGTTGGTAAACAAGTTGGGTCTTCATCCAATAAATGTTTTTTGAGATCAATATCATAGAAATTGCCCTACCCAATTGGTGTCATGTGCATAGCATAACCTAGCATTGGAAACTTGATTGTGTTGAGTTTTTTCAAGCCTTTGACATTTATTTAAAAGGAAATGGAAGAATATGAGGTTGTCCCAAATGACTAGAATACTTTAAGTCATTTTGATGCTCTAAATTCATCAAAATCCCTTGATACAACCATCATTTTAGAGACTTTAGAATTTCCTAATGTACAATACAATGAACCTAAAGATAATACTAGTAAAATCCAATCTTTCCAATAATACCAAAGATTAAACTATACTTTTAGGATTAGGACACATCAAACTTTGACTACTTCAACTCCAATAAATAATACTACTACACCACATGACCCTAAATCTAGAAATGATCCACCTCCACCAAAATTAGGTGATAATCAACCCTCCAATATAAAAATAAGTTACAACATTATATAGGATATGAATAAAATAAAATCTAATATAACCCTCCATGAATTGGCACAAATCATTGAACAAATGGATTTGCTTCTTAAGTCTCTTATAGATAAGAGTAGTCAATGCAAACATAAGGTTGATGCTAATATTAATGTTTTAATGCATAAGACCATAACTAAAGTTCCACCCTTTATATTATTACTTTTAATCTTTGGTAAAAATATGTATAATTACCTTGTTGATTCTGGTGCCTTAGCTAATGTTATGCCTATAAGGGTTTGTAAGAAGTTAGGATTGATCCCTATAAAATTAGATAAAATGGTAGTTTAGTGAGATAAGTCTAAAGTCAAGGTTGTAGGATACTTATTGAATTTCCATAGGTAGTTACAAGTTAAATCATGATTTCAACAATTTATTGAGATTTTAGAAGCATATGGCATGCTACTAAGTGGGGATTGGTCAAGATCACTCAATGGTTATATGACAATAAATTTTTTCCATATGTGGATTCCATGGAGAGGAGTGGAAAATCATATCATAATTAATAGAAAACCACAAATGAATTTGATGATAAAAAATTATAATTTATTCAATGAATAAGTCAAATTTACTTTCATGAATGCAAGTGTTTATACTCTGATTACCAAACCAACAAAGAAGAAAAAGATTGAATAAGATCAAAATTCAAGTATGTGGTCTTGGTATTTTGATGGAGCATACTCTATAAAAGTATATAGAGTTGTTATTATACTTATTGATTCATATAATATAAATCATGTAGCATCATATGGATTATAATTCCCATGCATAAATAACATGATAAAATATGAAGCTTTAGTTCTAAGATTACAATTTGCAACTAGGTATGATCTTAATCAATTGGAATTTTATGGTGACTTTGAATTGGTCATCAATCACGTAATAAATAAATTTCATTTCAATATCTATTATTTGAAAATGTATAGAACCCTATATTATGATTTAATAGAGTCATTCAATGCTTTCAACATTTTTTTGTTCCTAGAACTGACAATGCCATGTTAGATTCACTAGGTGTTTCCATTGTTAACCTAACCCCATTAGATAATACTAATTTACAAAAAAAATCTATGGAATTTATTTCATGCCCATCTATGCCAGATAATCTAAAACATTTTCAAGTATTCAAAGATGATAGGCATACCTTGCATTTTTTCCTTTCTAATTTCAATACCTTTTATACTCAAGTAATTGATGAATATAACATGAGTGAATTGAATGAAGAGAAACATGATGATTATGTAGTTTTGAATATTAAAAAAATCAAATTCCAAGTGTGGATGATATCACTATAAATATTATTTGGTCAAGATAAACCTACAAATAGACTTGAAAAATCCATTTTTTCTAACAAGAAATTGTGAGTTATTAAAATGAGGAACCTGATCATCCTCAAAACATAAATGTATGACCTAAATGTAGTATTGAAGAGATGGAAAGGCTGAAAATAATATTGAGCTGCTATAAAGATGTCATTGCCTAGACATATGGATACCTGAATGTGTTTGATCCCAGCATCATGACACATAATATTGCCTTGAAACTTAATCAATGACCATTCAAACAATGTCAAAGCCCAGTCAATTATATCCTTTAGCCTCTTGTATAAAAAGAGGTTAAAAATATATTATTAAATGGCATAATATTTTTAGTGTATCATTTGACATGCATGGCCAACCTAGTGCTAGTTAGAAAGAAAAATGGATAAATTTGTCTTTATGTGAATTTCAAGAACTTGAATTAAGCTTCAAAAAAGTAAAATTATCATTTTTCATCTGTGCATGAAGTCATTAAAAAATTTATTGGGTTTGATATGGTGTCTTTATTAGATGTATTTATGAGTTACAATCAAATTATGGTTGACAAACATGATAGATCTAAGACAACTTTCACCACAAAATGGAGAATATTTTCTAACAAAAAGATGCCTTTTGGTTTGGTCAATGTTGGTGCCACTTTCCAAAGAGATATGAACAATGAATTTGAAGGAATAATGGGTAAGTTAATTATTGTTTACATGGATGATTTAATAGTGTTTTATAAACACATATCAGACCACTTGAATTGCTTATAGAATATTTTTTAATGTTGTTGCAAATTTGGTTTTTCCCTCAATTCAAAAAAGTTTATTTTTTATATAAATAAGGTAAGTTTATTGGTCATGTAATCACAAAGTAAGGTATGTTGATTTACCCTAATAAATTTAATTCCATTTTCAAAATTCAATTTCAAAATAGTAAGAAAGAATTGTAACCTTTTTTCAACAGTATAAATTTCATTCATAAGTTCATTTCTGGTTTTGTGGAAATAGTTAAACCTTTGAATGTTATGATAAATAGGGAGCCAAATTATAATTGAACCCTACTTCTAATAAATCCTTTCAATAGTTTAAGGATGATACAATACAAGCCCTTATTTTGGTTAATCTAGATTATGTCAAATACTTCTACCTATGTTTGTTTGCCTTTGATCATACAATTATAGTAGTCTTGACATATAATTTTGAATATAGAGAACACCCTTTAGATTTCATGATTACCAATTTGAAATAAGATTAATTAAAGAACCCTATGTTAGACAAACAATATTATGCATTAGTAAATGCAACAAATAAATTTTAACATTACGTTATATAGAACAAGGTCTATGTTATGGTTCTTGATCTTGCTGTCAAGTTGATGTTAGGACAAAATGATATTGGATAAAGAAGAGGATTATGGGTCTTGAAACTTCAATAAAATGACATATAATTTAAGCATGTAAGGCTGGTTTGAGGTCAAGGTTTATCACAATTGATTTTTAAATTTAACCCTAGCATTATTGATGTTAATGTAAATCAGTTTTAAATCAATCATATCTGATGGTATGATTCAATCCTTCATTACTTTTTATATGATATTCCACCATATAACCTTGATAGGACATATAAAATATCATTAATATTAATGGATACTCATTTCATGCTAAATAAAGGCATATTATATCGTAAAAATCATGAAGGGATTTTCTAAGATGTTTAACAGAAGAAGCTCAAGATGTTCTTATTTCTTTTCATGAAAAACTAGGTAGTGACCACTCTTCTAGTAATGTGACTACAAAAAAAATCTTAAGAGTTAGTTACTATTGGCCAAATTTATTTGAATATGCTCGTGCACATGTGATTTCTTATCAATATTGTCAAATACTTGATAATAGAGAAACTCATGATATCATGCCTCTTTAACCAGTGATTGAGGAGAATCCTTTTTGCTCAATGGATTATAGACTTCATTGATGTCATAATCCCAATTATTTAGTTGGTTATAGATTCATTATTACATCTACTGACTATTACACAAGTTGGGTCAAATTAAAAGCAACAAAAAATATTATTGTTGAAGAAGTGGTTAAATTTATTAAGGAAAAAATCACTAGATTTATCACCCCAGTAGCACTCGTGTAAAAATGGGTTTGTCTTCCAATCAGCTAAATTGACTAAGTGGGAATATCAAAATGGAATTTATTTAAATTTATCCTTAAAATATTAGCTATAGGGTAATGGTTTTGTTAATATACAAATAATAATTTGTTGAATGCCATTAAGAAAGTAATAGAAAAGAATCCATGCAATTGGAATTTGTTACTCAAATATGTTATATGGCTTGATCAAACAAGACACGTATAATCTCAAGGTTTCACCTTCTCACTTAGTTTAGGGTATGGATCTAATATTTATAATGACACTCAATAAATCCACATATCAATTCATTCGTGACTATATGGAAGCAAATGAGACAAGTCTAGACTGTTACACATAATTCATTTAGAAGACATAAGGGAAGAAGCCTTAAATAATTTTAGCACATCTTAAGCTACTATGAAAATATGGTTTGATAAAAGGGTGCAGGTCAAATGCTATCATATTTTAGACTTATTTTTATTATGGGACAAAGCCCATGAGAAGAAGGGATCGGGCCTTATCAAGTTTCAGAGCTACTATGACATAATCTATTCAAACTGTAATATTTGTAAGGCAATGATCTCCCCTTACCAGTCAATAGATAGTTTTTAAAGCATTATTTATTGATTTTTTATTTAAATTCAATTTCAAAATGAAGGTTAGGTTTTTAATGGTATATACATATTGTATATATTTTCTTATTTTTCTTAGATTAACTAGTTGTGTTGGTTTGTTAGTTTTATTTTTAGTTTTATTAGATTAGTTCCTAGCTTTATTAGTTTAATTTGTTTTGTGTTATTTTGTGTTTGTCTTACTTGGTTAATTTTTTTAATTTATATTCCTTGTTTTTTTTTCTACCAACTTATTCAAGTTGGTTTTTTTGGAGTAGTTGTTGGTCTTCATGTGTTTTTCAAAATTGATTAGAATTGATTATATGTTATATCATGAGAATTCAATATTTCATAAGGTAATCCCTTGGCATTGTTGTTTTGTATCTTCCCTTATTACAATTTGTTAATGTTTTAGTCCTGGAGAAGTAAGATTGGATCCCAATTAGTGTTATATGGCAATCAAGTTTAAGAAATAGATAGAAAATTTAGATAATAGTATGTTGAAGAAACATTGTGTCCTTATATTTCCAATGTGATAGAAACCTCAAACATTTATGAATGTATGTTAATCATTTAGAATTTAGGACATAGAAGGTAAGTAATCATCTTTGAATAATAAAGAAACTATTATATTTCCAATACATTTTCAAAAATTTGAAGGCCTATTATTTTAAACATAATATGTGAATTTTAGAAACATGTCATTTTCTTGCTGAAGCCATCAATTTGCATTTAATTTAACATTTGAAGCAAGATATAACACTGAATCAATTGAAAGTTTGTCTTGATAGTCATGAATTTTATGAGTCTATAATATACCTTGGCTTGGTCCCCAATGCTTAATGGACTAAAAAATGAAATATTTTCAAAGAAAATAAATTAAAATTAAATCAAATAAAATACAAAATCCAAGCTCTTTCCTCAAAAGGGTGATCAAGGAAATCTCCATCACATGATTTCTAGCCTAGATGGAAATGGATCAAGGCCTTGAGGGGGACCAAAGGTGTCTCTGTTAGGGTTATATATGCCTAGTTAGTAGTATATAAATGCTTATACCATTCCCCCCCCCCCATGCCAAACATCCAAATTTTGATTGTTTTAGACAAGTTTAACTTTCTTATGGGAATTCAAGATCTATAAAATAATCAATCACTTTGACACACACTGAATATATTAAGTAGATCTGGAACTTAGTATGTCACATGTTGTGGTAGACTTTTCCTTTCATCTTTCTGATTTTGTCTAAAGGACATGTTTATAGTTTTGTGTTTCTTATTTAGTTGTGAAGATTTACTATCTATGTTTTGAATGCTAAAGAGAATTATCCTCATGGAATTCATCATTTTTTGGGTCCAACATGCCCCATACTCAATTTTTTCATATGGGGACCTCTTACTATAGCTTAGTTGTATTCTTTACATGTTCTTGCCTACTTACATGGTCACATTTATGAATGCTGCATTAATTAATTGATATTAATTCCCACCTTAAGGTTTCAAACTTATGAATGTGTTTGATGAAATTGAACAACCTTCACTTGACCATTTATTCATAATGATTAGACAATCCTTGTTTAGCATTTTGTTATTCCTAAAATCTGTCACTTTTTTTTGTGGACAAAAGGTCAACCATTTTAGTCTTATAGGCCAAAATGGTCTCTTTCTTTCTCAAAATGTTCTGAGCAATCAAGTTATTCAATCACACAAAAAAATTTAGCTAAGGAAATCGCAGGTTCAAAAGGCAGGCTTTCACAAGGAGAAATCTCAAAACACTTAAGGCATTTCCTAAAAAAATGTAAGGATGGTTCAACACTAAGGTTCAATCAAAAGGTGCAATGGTAGGGTTCAATGATATGGAATGAACCATTGAACCATTGAACTTTGAAATGTTCAAAGAGTTCAAATCTTCAAAGGTTCAATGATTTCAAAGCTTCAATGCATTCAAAGAGTTCAAGGTCAAGAAAATAGTTCAAGCAGAAGATTCTAGAAAAATGTTCAACTAAATGGTGCGAAAAATTGGTTCAATGACACCTTAAACTCATAAAGAAGACTAAGTGAACATGGCTCTTTACAAAACATTAAACCACTGAACTGTCGAATTGATTAAACTTTGAACCGTTGAACCTTGAACCATTGAACTCCAAAAGGTTCAAGGTTTAAAGTGTTTCAAGCAATCGGTGACATCCCTGTGAACATCAAATTTAGGGTAATGGAATGACCATTGATTTTCAAATAACATAGACCTGAAGAAAAACTTAGCTATCCACTGAGAAAGGAGCCAAAGAAGCCATTAGAAGGTGAGAAGATAGCCCTGAGAGCTCAGATCAATAGAAAGAGATAAGATATAGCAAGGAAAAAAGGAATCAAATAGAAAATCTAGAAGCGTCAGTGGAAGAGTTATTCTAGTAGGTGGAATAGTCCACCAAGTGGATATCAGAGAGTGCAAACATTCAATGGCATGGCCTATTTTTCTTTTTTTGAGTAAAGACAAGTGGACAGTCATGTAAGTATCATAAACAGGAGTGGCCTTACCTTTCAGAAGATTAGGTGACCCATGTTTTGGAGAAGACATTTGAGATGATTTAGAATGCCAAAAGTTAAGGCTAATGACCTATTCCAACATGGCCCCTTCATAGAATTTCTAATGCATTCAATGTAGCATGGGCCATTGCATCAAAACAAGTGCCAAAGTCTTTCTTTGGAGGCTATATATTGTAATCTATCAGTTTGTAGAGAGGAGATCTCTTTGTTATTAGAAGTGAAACTCTGCCCAAATTGAAAGGCATTCCTAAGACTTTGAGCTTAGACTGTTAATCATATTTTATCAAGTGAATGAAAAAGCAAGTGACCTTTTAGACTTTGTGTTGAAATAGCTTGTGTTATCTAGGAAATCATTCTTATGTCTTTTTCCCAAATACATTCTTGTCCATTTAATCAAATAAGTAGAACAAGTGGAAATAATTTGAAAGATGTCCTGAAGTTGATTGTGAGAGACTTTGTGCTTCCATAATTGTCTTTAGTCTATGTGTTTTATGTTTCAAGATATTAGAGAGACTTTGAGCTCCTCTTATCCTTCATAATATTTTACTCTGTTGTAGTTTTCAGTGGAGACTTTGTGTTGCACTTCATTCTACTATGTTACTTTGTCCTAAACCAATGGGAGAAATAATGAAAGAATTTGTGCTTTCATGGGTTTCTCGTGGATCTAGTTACTACCTAGAAAGAATCCCTATTATTTGTTGAACATCATTTTTGAAAGAAGAGAAATGCCTTCAGTAATTACACAATAATTTTCCTTTATTTTGTGAACATCATCTTTGAAAAAAGAGAGATGGATAGTATGATTTCACCCCTGAATCTATTTTTAGTTTATATTAGTATATTATAGTTTATAGGTAACCTCCCCTTGTTGAGAGGAGAGATTTATCTCATTATGCTGTGGTAACCACACCCTGTTTATCATATAAATCTCATTGTGCTGTGGTTGATATACCCATTTTTATATCAGTTAGTTGAGGACAAAATATTCACCCAATAGTTTTTGGTGACTCCGCTGGGGAAGAACATGCAGTTTGAATCCTCAAGCTTCAAATGGAAGCATTTCCAGTTCCTTTCCATTCTAAACTCTGGTAGATCCATGGTATACATGAAGTTAGAGAGCTCAAGGTATTGTTGATCATGTGCTCAAGTTTGTGCAACAAAATAATTTTGACCTTTCTCCTCCACAATCTCACCTTCAGTGAACCAGGAGTTTTCCTCCTACAAATGTCAAGCCCCCAATACCCAGTGAAGCTTCTCTTTCCTCTACTAGCAGAGATTTATTTATATGTGCCCTATAGAGGTTCATTATCCCTCCTTTCAATCATCATATCATGGCAGCCCAAGGCCCTTGGGGTAACACCTTTGGCCCCCTAAATTTAACCCCACATTTACATGAACTACCTCGTAGTTCAAGAAATAATTTTCCCAAGTTTTGTGGTGATGGGAGAGTTCATCTTGATGAACATATTGTATATTTATACATAGATTATGGTGTGATAGGCATTGAATTTGAAGATATAGTGGTTAGGCTATATGTGGAAACATTGTAAGGCACTATCGTAGACTAGTTTTATCATCTGCAAGCACAAACAATAACTAACTGGAACACTCTCAAGTCCAAGTTTGAGGCTAGGTTCAAACCCACAGAAGATGCACATGCCCTATTGGATCATCTTATGCAAATGAATAAGGAGCCTCATGAACCCATGTGAGACTTCATTTCTAAATTTGACAAGCTGAGGAACAGGATTCCTAAAGTTGCTCAGCCAATGCCAAAAAATCTTAAATGCTTCTTCATCAATTCTCAGCTTCTTGAAGTGAGTTTCCTATTGAGATGGGCTGGCCACATAGATCTTGTTACAACTTAGATTTTGGCCACTGAGTTTGAATATGATCTTATCTTGGTAGGAAAGATAAGAAGAGATCCTAATAGAAATAAATCTTATTCATCTTCTAAAAAAAATTCTACAAGCACCACTGATCTTATGGTGCAAAATCTAGCAAATAAATTGCTAGCTCTAAAAAATAAAATGGCACAAGGGATGTCTACCCCTCCTTCTTATTAGGATATACCAAGGAGGATGTTTCCCAACTAGTCATGTCAAGGCAATTCTGCCAAGAATAAAGGGCAACTAAATCATCTCCCTCCCCCACAAGGGAAGCTTGCCATTGAAGTAGCACCAGCTAACTCAGTAGTTGGTTATCATGACGTTGAACATGATTTCTCTTTCCAACCTGAATTAGACCAAAAATATGAAGCTAATCTCTTTGCAAAAGGCCAAGAAGAATTAGCTAGTGACTCCAACATTGGTTTCCTAAATTACCAGGATGAAGCTAAAAGTAAGAGAGAAATGTTTGATGGATCATATGTTGTTTTTACTAGGTCCCAAAACAAGTCAATTCAACAAGATAATAAGAGAAAAATAGGGGAAGAATATCAACCAGTAATTTCAATTGCTAAATGGGGGACTTCACTGTCTTTCCAATCAAAGGACCTAGTGATCAATAAAAAAGTAAGTACCTCAAATAACCTTGTACCTTTTGCTTCAATTTCTCAGACCAGTACCACACCTAATAAAACCTAGAATAATGGACTTCCTTTGTTTCTATCTCATTTCATTTATTTAACATAATTGATTATACTAAGAAGACTAAGATCCAAATGTCTGAGTTTGAATACTTACAAGCCAACCCTGAGCAGTTGGATAGGCTAGTTGAATACATCAAGAACAAAACCATCCCTGCAGGACAAAATGTTTCAAAGGTAACTCATGATCCCCCCAAGAACACATCCACCTAAAACAATCTTGTCATTACTCCTCATGTTACCCCTAGGAAGACAAAACCTTTCTATGTTTCCCTATTGATAAATGGTCATAAGCTGAACAACTGCAAAATAGACTATGGCGCCTCTGACAATGTGATGCCTGCCAAAGTGGTAGACTCTCTCAATCTCACTTTGAATAAAACTTTTGGTTGATTTTTCTCATTTGAAAACAAGCAAGTGCCACTTTTGGGATAGATCAAAGATGCCTAATTTGCATTTTTGGCCTTCTCAGGAAAAAGGATTAAAATGACAGTCTTGGTGGCCGACATTCCAGCTTCTTATGGCATTCTGCTTGGATGAATTTTTTGCAAGGATATTGGTGGAGAATTGTACATGGACCTGTCTAAGGTGAGGATACCTATCAAAGGCATGATGCAAAGGCTACTTCCTAAGAAGGAGTCAAAACATATTTTCACCTAAACATCAGCCCCTACAGCTCAAATTTTATTTGAATCCTTAGGAATGGGTAACTATTTTTTTCCACAGAAGATGTTTCTATTTCATCAGATGAAAGTTATATAAGTGACAATCCAAAAAATTTAGATAAGACATCAAAATAATTGGTGGAGCATAGTTCAGATAAAAAAGGACCTTCCCTCTTTAATGAAGAGAAGTCTAAAAGGAGATCAAATTCTAATGATGTCTACATTCTAAAATTTGATGGCAATAATTCTTCTACCGGTTCTGGAGCTAGAATTGTTTTGATATCTCTATAAGGAGATATTTTCCCCTATTCATATAAGTTTTAGTTTAGAAATACCAACACCACCAATTATGAATCTTTATTACTTAGATTACAAGCTGCTCAAGTTAAAGATGTTAAGCTTCTTCATGCCCAAAGAGATGTTAAACTGGTGGTTTATCAGGTGAGGAACCAATATCAAACCAAGAATGAAATATTGTGACATTATCACAATCTGGTGTGGGACTACCTTGAAATTTTTGAGCATTTCAATATTTCTACTATGCTGAGAGAATTCAATGATCAAGCAAATTCCTTGGCCGTCTCTGTAACTCTCATGGTTCCTCACTAAGATTTTAAAGGGAACAAGTACACTGTTGAGTTGATCTTTTGACCAAGCGTACCTGATAATGCTAACTATTGGCAAGTGTTTAATGGTGACAAATAAATCATTGCTTTTATAGAATAGATGGATAGATTTGAGGAGCTTTATTTTTAAGGTAGTGAATCTCCATCATGGGAATTAGCTCCTAAAACAAATTTAAAAACTAGTGAAGAGTTCCTTCAGCTCAAAGGGAATAAAATTCCCAAAGGAGTAGTTTCTCTTGAGAAGCTATTCGATAAGAATGATAGGTTTATCAATAATTAACAAATGGATTCAAGTTCCTCCAAAGATTTTGATCAAATAAATTTGAGTACAGAAGATAATCCCAAAATGGTCAACATCAAGAATTGTTGCACTCCTAATGAAAAACTCAAATTCATTACTCTACTTTGCCATTACATTAATGTTTTGGTGTACCCTTATGATAATCTAAAATCTCTCAGGCCTAAAAAAATTTAGCATGAAATTCCTCTCAAAGATGGGTCATTACCTCACAAGTAGAAACAAAGGTAGTACAACCCTAGGATATCAGGTACTATTCTTTCTGAGATCTAGAAAATATTAAATGCAAGGATAATTTTTTCAATCCATCATTTCACATGGATTGTGAACATAGTCCCTATGAGAAAAAGGATGCATAAATTCACCTCTATGTGGATTTCAAAAATCTAAATCAATCCTCTTTAAAAGACAACTACCCCCTGCCCATCATGGATTAGCTACTGCAGACAGTGACTGACTCAAAGATGTTATCAATATTAGATGGTTTTTCAAGATATAATCAAGTGGAAATTGGTGAAGTAGACCAACATAAGACCACTTTCACTACACCTTAGGTCACCTTTACATATCTTGGAATGCCTTTTGGTTTGATCAATGTTGGTGCCACCTTCCCAAAAGTGATGGATCTTGCCTTCAAAAATGAAAAGGGGAAGTTCATTGTGGTATATCTTGATGACTTGACCATCTTTTCCAAACATTGTCTTGATCATGTGCATCATTTACAATAAGTGCTAAAATGATGTCAACAAAATGGCATTTCTCTCAATCCTAAGAAATTAGTTTTTGGAGTTACAAAAGGGAAAATTCTCAGTCACACTGTATCCCAAGAAGGCATAAAGATCAACCCAAAAAGAGTCAAATCCATCCAAGAGCTTGCTCTTCCTGCTAGTAAGATTATAGTCCATTCTTTCTTTAGAAAGGTGAATTTTATATAAAGGTTCATTCCTAAATTCATTGAGAAGACTCACCACATTGTTAATATGATGAAGGGTAAAGCTAATTGGATTAAAGAAGACAAGTCAGCATTTCAAGAGATCAAGGAAGTTATCACCCATGCCCCAATCTTGGTTTGTTTAGATTATACCAAAGACTCTGTAATATATAGTTATGCTTATAAACACATGCTTTCATCTATTTTGGTTTAGCAGAACAAAGAAGGTGTGGAGTCCCCCATATCTTTCATGAGTTATCCTCTCAAAGCTCATGAGCTAAAATATTCAAACATGGAGAAGCATGCTTATGTTATGGTTAAAGCAGTAAAACACTTCCATTTTTTACATCCTAAAATCACACACTATCACTTTGGTTCCTGATACAACAGTAAAGTCCATTCTAACTCAATAGGGTTTTGAAACTAAAAGGGGCAATTAGATTGCTAAAATTTAAAAGTTTGATCTTGTTATCAAACCTATGAAACTTGTGCGGGGAAGAGGTCTCTACCAATTAATTGCTGATAATATACCAGAGGAAGTAGGGCATGAATAAATAGAAGTTGAAGATATGCCTATAGTTCTCTTTGTCACCACTATGGATGAGTGGTATTCTAATATCACTCATTTCCTTATATATGGTGAGTGTCCTACCCACCTATCTTGTAAATAAAAGAGGACTATTAAGTTAAAAGTTGTTAACTTTGTCTTGTGGGACAATAATTTGTACAAGAGGAGCCTTGATGGGGTATTTCTTCATTGCATGGATAAAGTGCAATAGAGAAAAATTTTGGAGTCTTTCCACAATTTGGCTTGTGGAGGACATTTTTCTGCACCTGTGATTGCCCATAAGATTCTATGAGCTAGGTACTATTGGCCTACTCTATTTCAAGATTCATACACTTAGGTGCATAAATGTGAGTTGTGTCAATAGTTCATTGGGAAACCCAAGTTAGCCACATTACCTCTCAAGCCGAAGGTGATTGAAGAGCCATTTCAACAATGGGGTATTGATTTCATTAGTGTTGTAAATTCATCCTCGAGTGCTGGACATGACTATGTTCTCACAGCCACAAACTATTTTACCAAGTGGGTGAAAGCCATTCCAATCAAGCTTGATACTTCAGAAGTGGTATGTAATTTCCTCAAAGAAAATATTATTTCCTAGTTTAGAGTCCCAACCAAGATTGTAACATACAATGCAGCCTATTTCTTTTCTCATGAGGTTACCCAGTTTTGCTATTATTATGGGATTATCCTCTTCCACTCTTTTGACTATTATCCACAAGGAAATGGTCAAGCAGAATCAAGCAACAAGAACCTAGTGACCATTATCAAGAAGCAGGTAGATGACAATCAAATAACTTGTCATAAATCTTTGTTTTATGCTTCATAAATAAATAGGATTACACCCAAAAGGGTGATAGATATTGTTAAGCACAGGATATACTAAGAGGGGGGGTGAATCAGTATATCATATATCTTATAAATCTTTCCTTTAACCAAATTCCACTTAATCAAACATTCAAGATATGCAATAAAACTCAAATAATAAACACCACACAAGATAGAGAGAGACACCAGATATAACATGGAAACCCAATGTGGAAAAAACCATGGAGAACAATCTCAAGTATATGAATGAGCACAAACCCAAACAATATTCACAAGCCAAGCTTTCAGGAGCACTATACCCCTTTGCCAAGCACCAACCCAGCTACTATTTGTAAGCACCAACCCACAAGAGCACCAATCCCTTTACCGAGCACCAACCCAGCAATAATTCATGAGCACCAACCCATAGGAGAACCAACCCCATTGCCAAGCACCAACCCAGCAATAATTCATGAGCACCAACCCCTTTGTGTATACCACACACCTATCTCTTAATGTTGCTATCTCAACAAATGATAGATCAATACAACATCTCTTTCTTCTCTCTCACCTTTGCTCTTCTAAGCTAGATATAACAAATACAAATCATATTGAACTCTCACAATTGCTCTTCTAAGCTAGATAATACAATATCAAATCAACCTCTATCTTCCATATTAAAAATGGCTTCTCAAGCCTTTATTTATAGCTTTTCAAATGACCTTTGGCCTTCCCCCTTTATGACCCTTCAATCCTCATGGAAAATTGTGTCAAACTTGTATGACCCTTCATATTCAAGCCTTTGAAAAGTCATGTGGTGACCCTTCATGATCAAAAACATCTTCCCCAATTTTGTCCTTATCTTTGGTGACTTTTCATATTCCTCAAAGTGTCCCTTCATGAGAAATTGTGCCCTTACTCTTTTGTCTTCACTTGGTGACTCTTGGCATTCCCCAAGATGACTCTTCATGGGAAAATGTTTCCCATCCTTCTTTTGTCTTTATCCCATGGCTCTTTGACTTCTCTATGGGCCCTTCTTTTATCTCATATGGAACCAAAAATATATTTATTAATATTAAATAAATATTAACTCACATTAGCCAAGATAAACAACATTAAATGCAATGGGGCCTATATCACCAATAATGCTAGACCTTTGACATCAATGATAATATTTCCAAAAATCTCCCCCTTTGTCATTGATGGAAACCTCAATCCTGAAATTGCCACATCCTGTCACCTGCACATACTATCATCTGAAAACATACAATAACTCCCCCTTACTATAGCAACTTATACCTATACCCATTATTATCCCCCTTTGACATTAATGTCAAAGGGCCTACTTAGAGCTAACACTTATCTCCCCCTCAATTGATGTTAAACATCAATGGCAAGAAGTAAAATAAATTACTCCCAACTCCTCTTACAGATCTTTGAATGTGTCCTTTGATTGTGCCTTTGAAAATATATCTGAAAATGCATATAAATCTTTACCTATCCTTTGAGAATCTGCAATCAACTCATTTGAATATTTTCTTCTAACCTCACAAGCTTTTGCATGAAACTTTAATGTATATCCCTGATCACATATTTGAATAACACTCAATAGATTATACTTAATACCTTTTTCATACAAAACATTCTTAGTCTTGGTTCTATCATAATCCAAACTCAAAGTACCTTTTCTAGCTATCCTGGCAGTGGTTTTATCTCTGAATCTCATTGTGCCACCATTGATCTACTTTACTCTTATCTCCTATCATATGCCTTGAACATCCACTATCAATGAACCATGGTTGATCTTTATTTCTTACATGTAAAGCTATTTTCACCAACATAGAATCTTCAAGTTGTTTCTTCTGCCATGAACATGTCTAAACCTTCTTCTTGATGAATGGAGCTTTGAAACTCTGATCCTTCTTCATTGAATCTGCATGAGTATTATTTTCTTTCTTTGTAAAACTATTATCTCTTTTTCAACATTATAATTTATTATGGCCATAATCATTTGAAACACTACATATGCAATAATAATTCTAATGGCCTCAAACCATAATATTGATGCAAAAATTTCTTCAAAAATTTATTCCCTCAAAAGATATACAAATTAATCTACCAACTCACCTTCTTGTCATGCAACATAGCCAAGACCCAATAGCATCCACCATGCTTCAATTTTTCTTAAAATTGTCTCCTTGAAGCCTAGAAGAGACACCCCACACAAAAGGGTCCTAGAAATAAATCTCAGGAGATTCCCACATCTCCTCTATTTCTTCCTTGATCTTCTTGTGTTTTTGTTTTAGAATCCGTTTAAGCATGTCTAGCCTTTTTGACTTATTAACCTTATCATTTATGATGTTTTTCATCTTCTCAACTTTTGCAACTTTCTTATCTTGACAAAGCTCATGCTCAAATGTAACAAGAGATTCTGCACAATCCTTCCTATCTGATTCTTTATCTACTATAGCAAGTAATTTATTTTCACTTTCAAACTCAACCTAATCAACCTTTACTATTTTAGGTCTCCAAACCTAAATTTGTCATTTATCATATTTTCTAGGGGCTCTATATCCTTTGACATACCTTGAATATCTCTTTACTTTATTTTGACATAATTTAGCAATATGGCCAACCTCATGACAACAAAAGCAAACAATATTTCTCATACCTTTTTCTTGAATGTGACTGAGATCTCCCTTTGACTGATTGCTTCTCCTCATACAGTCTCTTGCCATATGACCAACATGATGACAAACAAAACAATGGCCATGAAAAGAATTTGAAAACTTAAAAGCATTGGGCTACCTGATCGGCTTCTTTGATTTGCCTTCAAAACCTGCATCCTTCTTTCCTTGGACCAATATTTCATGATCTTTCTCAACCTTGATTATAAGCTTCTCATGAGTATCCTTTAAAGAACCTAACTCATCCTTCAACTAATTACACTCTTCTTCTTTTGATGTTAAAATTGAATTTGCAACCTCTAACTAATTCTTAAGATCCTGAATAAATATCTCATTTTCTTTTACTTCTATAGCCAACTTAGAATCCAAGATACACACCTATTCCTTAAGAGCCTCAACCATAGATTTCAACTCTTGATTTTCCTTCTTTAGCTACTTGGCCATCTTATGTTTTTCTTTGATCTATCTTCAAGCTATTAAACCCTTTCTAAAGGAACCTGCTCTGATACCAATTGTTAAGCACAAGATATATTGAGAGGGGGGTGAATCAGTATATCATATATCTTATAAATCTTTCCTTTAACCAAATTCCACTTAATCAAACATTCAAGATATGTGATAAAACTCAAACAATAAACACCACACAAGATAGAGAGAGACACCAGATATAACGTGGAAACTCAATGTGGGAAAAACCACAGAGAACAATCTCAAGTATATGAATGAGCACAAACCCAAACAATATTCACAATCCAAGCTTGCAGGAGCACCATACCCCTTTGTCAAGCACCAACCCAGCTACTATTCATGAGCACCAATCCATAGGAGAACCAACCCCTTTGCCAAGCACCAACCCAAAAACAATTTATGAGCACCAACCCATAGGAGCACCAACCCCTTTGCCGAGCACCAACCTAGCAACAATTCATGAGCGCCAACCCTTTTATGTATACCACACACCTATCTCTCAATGTTTCTATCTCAACAAATGATAGATCAATACAACATCTCTTTCCTCTCTCTCACCTTTACTCTTTTAAGCTAGATATAACAAATACAAATCATATTCAACTCTCACAATTGCTCTTCTAAGCTAGATAATATAATATCAAATCAACCTCTATCTTCCATATTACAAATGGCTTCTTAAGCCTTTATTTATATCTTTCCAAATGACCTTTGGCCTTCTCCCTTTGTGATCCTTCAATTCTCATGGAAAATAGTGCCAAATTTGTATGACCCTTCATATTCAAGCCTTTGAAAAGTCATGTGGTGACCCTTCATGATCAAGAACATCCTCCCCACTTTTGTCCTTATCTTTGGTGACTTTTCGTATTCCTCAAAGTGTCCCTTCATGAGAAATTATGCCCTTACTCTTTTGTCTTCACTTGGTGACTCTTGGTATTCCCCAAGATGAATTTTCATGGGAAAATGTGTCCCATCCTTCTTTTGTCTTTATCCCATGGCTCTTTGACTTCTCCATGGGCCCTTCTTTTGTCTCATATGCAACCAAAAATATATTCATTAATATTAAATAAATATTAACTCACATTAGCCAAGATAAACAACATTAAATGCAATGGGGCTTGTATCACCAATAATGCTTGACCTTTGACATCAATGATAATATTTCCAATAGATATGTCACCATTTCAACTTTTGTATGGTTTGAATGTAGAGATACCAATCACCCTAGAACTACCAATACTGAAGTTGGTAAAGGCAGTCAAAGATCAAACATTTGAAGATTTCATCAACAAGAGGATCATGTGCTTGACTGAACTAAATGAGTAATGAACTATGGTGGTGGACCATATTGTTGCACATCAAAATTAGGTAAAGAAACTTTTCGACAAAAGAGCAAGGATTCATGATTTTCAAATTGGAGATCAGGTCTTGTTATGGGACAATAGGAGAGAACCAAAAGGAATGCATGGCAAATTTGATTATTTGTGGAGAGGTCTATTTACCATTCATCAGGTTTGTGGTGAAAATAGTTTCTTGCTTAAGTATCAAGATGGAACACCATTTTCACTACCTCATAATGGGTAGCATCTGAAGCACTTCAATCCTTGAAGTATTAGATAAGTCCAATTGTACATTTGTATAGTCTTTATTTATTTCATGTTGTTCATTTGGTTTTTGGCATCTTTCTCTTTTTGGATTGCATGAATTCGTAGCCCAATGGCATAGATGAAGGCACTTAGAGTTTGGATTCTACTCCCTTTGATTGTTTTAGAGTACAACCAATGGAAGTTCCCCAATTGGAGCCAGTTGTTGTTTCCAAAATCCATCACTTGTTTTTATGGACCAAAGGTCAACTATTTCAATCTTACAGGCTAAAATGGTCTCTTTCTTTCTCAAAATATTTTGAGTAGTCAAGTTATTCAATCGCACAAGCCTTTTCAGCTAAGGAAATCATAGGTTCAAAAGGTGGGATTTTGAACCTATGATTTCTCAAAACACTTAAAGCATTTCCTAAAATAATGTAAGGATGGTTCAATGCTGAGGTTCAATCAAAAGGTGTAATGGTGGGGTTCAATGATATGGAATGAACCATTGAACTCTGAAAGGTTCAAAGAGTTTAAAGATTCAAAGGTTCAATGAGTTCAAAGCTTCAATGCATTCAAAGAGTTCAAGGTTCAAGAGAATGGTTCAAGTAGAAGATTTAAGAAAAAGGTTCAATCAGATGGTGCAAATAATTGTTTTAATGACACCTTGAACTCATAAAGAAGACTAAGTGAACATGGCTCTTTACAAAACATTGAACCACCAAACTACCAAATCAAGTGACTTTGAACCATTGAACCTTAAACCATTGAACTCCAAAAGGTTCAAAGGTTCAAGGTCCAAAGTGTTTCAAGTAATTGGTGACATCCCTGTGAATGTCAAATTTAGGGTAATAGAATAACCATTGATTTTTAAATAATGCAGACCTGAAGACAAACTCAGCTATCCACTAAGAAAGGAGTCGAAGAAGCCAACAGAAGGTGAGAAGATAGCCCCAAGAGCTTGGATCAATAGAAAGAGACAAGATATAGAAAGGGAAAAGGGAATCAAATAGAGAATCCAGAACCATCAATAGAAGAGTTAGTCTAGTAGGTGGAACAATCCACCAAGTGGATATCAAAGAGTGCAAACATTTAACGGCACTACCTATTTTTCTTCATTTGAGTAAAGATGAGTGGAAAGTCGTGTAAGTATCATAAAGAGGAGTAGCCTTACCTTTTAAAAGATCAGGTGACCCATGATTGGGAGAAGATATTTGAGATGATTTAGAATGCCAAAAGTTAAGGCTAATGACCTATTCTAGCATGGCCTCTTCACAAAATTTCTAATGCATTCAATGTAGCATGGGCCATTTCATGAAAACAAGCACCAAAGTCTTTCTTTGGAGGCTATATAGTGTAATCTCTCAATTTATAGAGAGGATATCTCTATGTTATTAGAAGTGAAACTCTATCCAAATTGAAAGGTGTTCCTAAGACTTTGAGCTCAGACTGTTAATCATATTTTATCAAGTGAATGAGAAAGCAAGTGACCTTTTAGACTTTATGTAGAAATAGCTTGTGTTATCTAGGAAATCATTCTTATGTCTTTTTCCTAAATATAATCTTGTCCAATTAATCAAATAAGTAGAACAAGTGGAAATAATCTGAAAGATGTATTGAAGTCGACTGTGGGAGACTTTGTGCTACCATAATTGTCTTTAGTCTATGTGTTTTATGTTTTAAGATATTGGAGAGACTTTGAGCTCCCCTTATCCTTCATAATCTTTTACTCTATTGTAGTTTTCGGTGGAGACTTTGTGCTGCACTTCATTCTATTGTGTTACTTTTTCCTAAACTAGTAGGAGAAACAACGAAAGACTTTGTGCTTTTTTAGGTTTATCGTGGATCTAGTTACTACCCAAAAAGAATCCTTGTTGTTTGTTGAACATCATTTCTAAAATAAGAGAAATGCCTTCAGTAATTACACAAGAATTTTTCTTTATTTTGTGAACATCATCTCTAAAAAAAAAGAGATGGATGGTATGATTTCACCCCTGAATCTATTTTTAGTTTATATTAGTATATTATAGTTTATAGGTAACCTCCCCTTGCTGAGAGGAAAGATTTATCTCATTATGTTGTGGTAATCACACCCATTTTCCTGTATAAATCTCATTGTGCTATGGTTGATATACCCATTTTGTTGTCAGTTAGTTGAGGACAAAATATCCACCCAACACATTTAAACAACAAAAATTATCCCACTTTTCCCATTGTCAATGCATGTTCTATTGGTTATAAAACATTTTTCATAACTGAAAAAATATTATCTTATGGTCTCATGATGTATTAGGATGATTATTTTAAACATTTAAGATTTAAAACATGAACATGACATTTTATTTATGTTAAATTGAGAAAAGGGGATAATTTAAATAGTTTACAACATTGGACCTTAGCTTTAAATTTTCAAAGTAATTAAGTTTAATTGATGACCATTGTAGTTCAAATTTCATTTTAATTTTTCATATTATCAATTTAAAATTATTTATTGGCTCATAAAATGGCTTAATCAAATTTGTAATGTATTTTTCCTAGCCGAATTTGCTTTGGTTAGGGTCTCTTTTAAGTCTTTCAAACTTTGGATTACGCTAATTTGTGCTTTCATGGGTTTATTTCAAACTTTTCTTACCTTAAATTTGATTTATTTATTCAATTTTTTCATGTCTTTATTTTTTTATTTTACTAACATATTAATGCTTTCTCATAGTTATGTTTTATACTTTGGTCTACAGAGTTCCCACAACTCATGTTCCTAAGATTATGCCAAGTGGTAAAATCATGGTGACTCATGGCCTTAGGCATTACACATAGTTAAATATTTAAAGTTTCCCAAGTATACAAGTGATAAATAGTGACACATGATCATAGATTAGACATTTGGAGCTTAGGAGGGAAATTTTATAGTTTCAATGTCTTCCTAACTGTGACTCTCTTGATAGTGGCACATTGAGGTAGATTGGTAATCAAATCTTGAGGAGGGAATATGACAACGTCAATAATATTCTAACTATTGTAAACTTATCAAAGTTTCAAAAACATGAAAAGTGGAAGACATTTAGAGATTTATTGATCGATAGAAGATAATCAATAGTGCAAATATATTGAATTCTTCCAAACCTTGAATTTGTAATATTCCACCATGTGGTTACATCTTAGGAACCTAGAGATCATAAAAATAAAGCAACAATCCATATAAACCCTGAGTCCTAAAGGCCCATGATGATTCCATGTGGTATCAACATGGAACTAAGAACTTAGAGGGTTAATTAAAACAACATAGCCCTTTGATGGAAGATTCAAAGCAAAGGCAACACTTGGCATTGTCAATGGTTTGGATATTTGTCAAAAAATGAAGATAAGTAGAATTATAAATTTGACTAAGTGTCAAAGGTAGAGGAACCCTGTGGCATGATATCATTCAATTAGATTAGATCAATACTTATAAAAATGGATAAGTTCCAAAGACTTATGATTCCCAAGATCATTCCACATGGTATGATCTCAAGGATTCAGAGATCGGGTAAGGTGATACATAGTGAAAAGGTTTTCGAAGATAGTCTAACTCTAAAGTCCTAATATTGCAACACATGGTCACATCTCAGGAATTTAGAGATCATAGAGTAAAATTACATAATTTGAATTTATTTTAACTGAGATCATAGATTAAAATTACACAATTTGAATTAGTTTTAAATCTAAAGTTATGAGATTGTGACATGTGGTCCCATCTAAGGGAGTTAGAGTTCATAAGGGTACGTATTATTCAACGTTTGAGATATATTTAGATTTATGATATCATGACATATGGTGAAATCTTGGGGACTCAGTTTGAAGAAGATATAAAACATAGATTAGTTGAGCAATGATCTCATGGAGTCCTGATATCATGACAAATAACATGATCTCATGGACTTGGCCTATGAAATGTATCTAAATATAATTATGAAGCCCAAATTAATTCCCCAAAATCTATATTTTGACAAGTGTCAAAATTGTGTGCATCCACACTTGGACAGGTAGAGAATAAGATGACATATAGAGATAAAGACCCTAAATTTGATGTCCAATCAAAGACTAAAATGATGGTAAACTAATGTTTCATTATATTCTAGTTGTTAAGTATGATAAGAGGAAAAATATACATAATCAAATGCCAAGTTAGATGGTTTGATCAACTATAAAAATTGAAGTAGGTTGAGTGGAAAAAGACATCGACCTAGGAAATGACCAAAGCATAACTCATCAAGAGCTTGTATTTAAAGCTAAAGGATGAAGCACAAAGGGAAATATCAAGAATAATAAAACTATTATATTTAAAAGGATTTTGGAATGAAGTCCCGCATTCAAAGAGGTAAAATAATTAAATAGTCGCATTCAAAGTAGATACATTATTAAAAGGATTACAATGGCATAGGATGGACATTGTGGTCAATATTAGGAGCTAGAGCAATGTCATAAATTGGACCTAGATTAAGAGGGAAAAATAGATCAAAGGAAATGTTCGAAGCATGAGTTTTCCTTAGTATTTATAGACCTCAAGAAGTTCATTGAAAAGAGGAGTTTAAAAACTTGTATAGATTGAAATAATTTATTATTCCTATATTGCCTAGTTATCAACATTTAATAAAGAAAGGAGATATTTAATAGAAGTTTTTTTGTCATAAAGATAAACATGTGGAATTGGGAATGGACAAAATAAATTATTAACTGGTTGATGCATCATGAGATCATTTTACAATGATGTGGCTTTTCCTATTTGGGCCACTAATTCACTTTTGAAAAGAATTAAAATTCAATAAATGTTGCATCATTAGAGCTTAAAATGCATTGGATATTGCATCCCATTCAATTCTAAAAGTTGTTATAATCTTGGATTTGTGCCATGACTTGTTCTTATCCTTTCTTAATGTGTTACCTCAAGAATCTATACTGTAATTAGTTATCACATTTAATTTTTGGCATTGTACCATTAAATTTTCATCGTGCATTAATGGAATGGATCTGATTGCCTTGCCTATATAAGTAGTAGTTCTTAGCATTGTAACAGTCGACACATTTTGTACTAAATATCTATCAATATTATGTTAGGATTACACCTACAATTTTCCTTTATTTTTTCATGATTATCTTCTAGAGGATATTGATTTGAGATAAGTAATATATGCAAAGAAATTATTTTAATGTTGGTTTTTTTAAGTGAATATACAATCAGATTATGCAACAACTAATTTAATTGACTCAAAATTTTCATTATGTTTATTATGAATTTTTTATTAAATTCATTATGTGAAATAAATATAGGATTGTGTATTTTCTCTATTTTGATAGAGATTCTAAATGATATTTTCACATTTTTATTTGAGTATTACTCTTTGAATTATTTTAGTTGTGTAATAGCTAAACTTGATGCCTGGTGATATAATTGTAGCCAACCATGATTTCTATTTCTCTGAACTAAAATATTTTATCTCAGTCAAATAATCATCCATTTTATTCCTTACTCTTCCATCTCTTTTACATTATTTTATGATAAGATTTCCTACTTAGAAGATTATAATTTTCTTATATTATGAAAAAAGATACTAAAACTATGGTTTCAACAAGCCCACAACATTAAACAACTTTAATTCAAATAAAAAGATCAATTAAAATTCTAGTGGTGATAGTTGTTGCTCACCCAAGTAAATATTCTTGAAATTTCTCAGTCCTTGGATCCCCAATAGAATCCTAAAAATAAGGAGACATTTATTCCATGAGATGTAAACTTCCTTTGTCCTCTTAGATCAGATAATTCAATAACTGGATTCTGAGTGGGTCACAAATTGAGTAAAACATATAGTTTGGGATTAAATGGAGTTCATTGAATCATTTAATATCACTCACATTGAAAAGTCACTTAATTCCATTATAGATCATTTATTTGTGCATACATATATTTATCAAAATGATGTAGTCACAAACTTTTACATGTATGGTCTAGATATTATTGTGAGACCTTCAATATCATATTTCATTAATCATTTATAATTTTATGGAATTAAAAATCAAATTTCTAGGTTTTTGAGTTATAAAACTGACATTTAAAATCAGTTTATTTTTTTAGAGCCTTATGTTGAAACACATGAAGGTAAATAAGTTCTATTTGGGGAAGTGATTCAATTGAAGGTTAAAAAACCAAGAAGTTTGGGACTCTTGAAAGATAATTTGATATTGTTGACATAATCAAGTAGTGGATTATTCCAACATTATAAGGTATTTTTTATACCAATTTAGGTATAACCACTTCCCCTGGATAAATATTCATTAGTAAATTATTGAATGGAAATTAATTTCAAGAATTTATCAATATGTTGAGGAAATATAACCTATTTTATAGTGTGTTTTAAAATCAAATAGATAGGATTTATTTCATCATGTAAACCCTTTTCAACCCAATACAAAACTTTTCAAGAGAAAACAAAATTTCATTAATCCTACTTTGGAAAAAAATATTGAGAGTAAATTGAGAGAATATAAAGAAGGGGAAACTATTCAGCCTTTGAGATTCTCTATATGGATTGAAAAATATGTTCCAGTTAGAAATAATAATGGTTATCTCTAGTTATATTTGAACTTTAGGAATTTAAAAATTTCACTTTAAAATACAACTATTTGTATCCCAACATAGAGAACGTACTTAGAGGCAATGCCCATGTTGGATGGATTTTCTAGACATAATTATGTTATTATTAAAGAATATGAGAGACACAAAAAACATTCACAATTCCTTGGTGAACTTATGTGTATGTGAGAATTCCCTTTAGGCTCATGACTGGTAGAGTGACATTTCAAAGATCTATGGAATATGCATTCACATTCTTTATTAATGAGATTATGTTTTTTTTTTATAAAGTTGCCATCACTATATTTTTAAAGAAAATATAATTCCATTTGTATCAACTTGAAAAAAAATATAGGTGTAGGGATGATGGAATATCTTTCAATCCCCAAAAAATGCTTTTTTGGTGTAAAAGGGGGGAAATATTGGGTCACATTGTTTTGAAATAAAGAATTATGATTGATATATAAAGAGTGAAATTTATATATGGAATCCCCATTCCACCTCCAATAAAGCTATTTAGTCATATTTTGGGAAAATTATTATTTTTATATAGTCTATTTCTAATTTTGTATGGATCACAATCTTGAGTACAATAATTTTAACAAAAATCATATAGTCAAGTGTGATTGTTGAAGCTAAAAAATCATTCATTAACATTAAATAAGATTGTAAAAAAAGCTCTTATGCTCAAAAATATGTATTACAATAAAAAAAATTAAAATATTTTCCTTTGTGTCCCTGCATATAGTGGTTATTATTTTGATTTAAAATAATTTAGAGGATCATGAACAACCCCTAGAATTTTATAGCAAATCATTAAAACATGCTTAGCTCAAATACACTCTTATGGAGAAGAAATTGTATGCACTTTTAAAGGCTATGAATGCATATAAAATATACATTCTTATTTCCAAAGTTAGATAATCTATCACACATAGTATGGTTAAGTATATTTTAACTCAACTTTAGACTTCAAGAAAAATATGCAAGTGAGTTAATAAATTACAGGGGTTTTATCTTGAAATACACACTAGTAAGATTTTGAGGGGGTATGGATTATCCATGTTGATAGTGAAACAAAATATTGATGTTGTTGAAGTAAACATCTCATAAGATAAAATTACTAAAAATAAGGATGAATTGAGTAAGTCATTCTAGTAAAAATATATTATATATAATTTAAAAATATGATTTTCCCTCCTAATTTTAATAAGTCACAATGAAGAACTCTTAGGATAACTTCTTAAATGTATGTGTTAATTGAAAAGGGGTTATCTTGGATAAATATAAAAGGTGTTCTCATGAGGTGTGTCAAAGAAGATGAAGCATTGAAGTTAATTGAATAATTTCAAGATGGATTGTATGGAGGTCATTAAACAACAATAGTTACAAAGCATAAAATTGTTAGAGCTAGTTATTGGTGACCTTTTTTTTAAAATACATCTATAAAATGGTGAGGAATTGTGACTCATGTCATCAATTTTCTATTATAGCAAAATAATGTTGAGCTCACCCTCTCATGCATGTGATAATAGAGACTCTAATTTAGAAATGGGAAATTTATTTTATTTCTAAAATCAGTGATAAATCTAGTCTTGACCACAAGTGGATCTTTGTTTCTACTAAATATTTTACAAATGGGTAGAGGTTGTCCCTACTAAAAATGTAGCTCAGGAGGTAGTAATGGATTATTTGCGTAATAACATAATTACAAGGTTTTAGATTTTGTGAAGTATATTTCTAATAATTATATTTGTTTTATATAAATTATTTTTTAGGAGATGGGTAATAAATTTGATATTAATCTATCTTATTCTTCCAATTACTATCCACAAGGAAATGGAAAAACTTTATCTAGTAATAAAAATGTGATCTAGATTGTGAAGAAGACTCTTGAAATGAATATGAGAAAGTGGGAAGAGAATAAATGTTTTTATATATGGGTGGATATAATAAACCTGAATAAGTATACAAGTAAAACTCCATTTTAATTGATGTATGCTATAAATCCAACAATGTCTACTTATATAGAGTTGCCCAGTTTTCCATTCTTGCAAGAGATTGATGAGAAATAAATTGATCTTTATGATAATATAATAAATAATATTATTTAATTGGATGAAATCCAAAGGTATACACATGAGAAATTCCTAAAATTTAAATTAAAAATGAATATGCTTTGTGATAAAAATAAAAAAGGCAACAATGAGGGATTTTGAGTTGGGAGATCTAGTGTCACTCTAGGGAAAGAGGTATGAGGAAAAGAAAAAGTGTGTAAATTTTGATACATTATGATCTATAGCTTATGGAAAAAACATTATAATTGGGGAAAAAACTTATGTTATAATAGATTTGCATATAAATTTTTTGGAGTTTCTTATTAATGGATAACATCTCAAACATTTTATTAGTTGAAGGCTACCCCAAAATACCCTGTATAGTGTATATAAGTTATGTGTTTGTTATTTTAATTTTATGTTGTCATTATTATTTTTAATAAGTGATGTATTATCATAATGGGGATCAAATAATAGAGATCCAAACTTGATTTTTCCTAATTTCAATTGAAGGATTTGAGGTATTTTTGATAGTGATTTTGGAGGCACTAGTTAGCTTCTACAAGGATAATTCTAGGATATTTGGATACCCTTAGTGGGTATCCATCCTATTATATATCCAATGTTCGATCCATAAATGTTCTATGAAATTTTGGGATCCTTATGTTTTAAAATATGTAAATATTTCAAATTATGAATCTCTATTATTTTCATCAAATATTTATGTTCTTCTATATAAGCTTTCATATTTTCTTGTCTCAAAGATTATCTTTCTCTCTTGACCATGGTTCACAATGTACATGAGGTCATAGAGTTGTAGGTCATTAATGGTAGTCCACATGTTGTCCTAGGTTTTGACTTGATTTAATAGGTAACACAAAAATATTGAAAAAATAAAAGTTTATTCATGGCCACTTTCATACACCTAAAGTCTAGGTTCAATTTACTATATTGATTTCACACACTTATGGTCCTAGGTAGATCTGGAACTTAATATGTCACATGTTGAGGCAGAATTTAGTTTTCATCTTTTTTATTTTTTTTCATGGACTTATTTATAGTTTTGTATTTCTTACCTATGTGTGAAGATTTACCATCTAGGTTGTCAATCCTAAATAGCCTTCTCCCTATGGAAGTTTTCATTTTTTGGTTCCAACACACCCCATACTCAATTTTTTCATATGGGACACTAATTTTATAGAAAACTTGTTTTATTTTCATATTCTTACCCACTTTCATGGTCACATTTATGAATTCTACATAAATTACTTAATATGGATTCACACCATAAGGTTTCAAGCTTATGAATGTGTTTGATGAAATTGAAAAACATTCACTTGACCATTTATTCATAATGATTAAACAAAACCTTGTCTAGGGTTTAAACAACAAAAATTGGCCCAATTTACCCATTATCAATGCAAAGTCTTATGTTGGTTATAAAACATTTATCATAAATGTTGAAATATTACCTTATGGTGCTCATGATGTATTCATATGGTTATTTTAAACATTTGAGATTTAAAACATAAACATGACCTTTCTTTAGGTTAAATTGTAAAAGGGGAAATTTCAATAGTTTAGGACACTAGACCTTAGCTTTAAATTTTCAAAGTAATTATGTTTAATTGATGACCATTGTAGTTCAAATTTAATTTTAAATTTCCATATTATCAATTTGATTTTTTTTTTGTGTACTCATAAAATGGCTTACTCAAGTTCATGATGTATTTTACCTAGCCAAATTTGTTTTGGTCAGGGTCTCTTTTAAGTATTTCAAACTTTGGCTTATGATAATTCATGATTTTTCTGGTTCATTTAGTACTTTTATTAATTTAAGTCTATATTTATTCATTTTTTTAAGTATTTATTTTATTATTTGACTAACATATTAATGTTTTCTTAGAGTTGTGTTTTCTATTTTGGTCTACAAAGTTCCCATAGCTCAAGTTATTGAGATTCTTCCAAGTAGAAAAATCATGATGATTTATGGCCTTAGGCATTAAACACAATCAATTGTTCAAAGTTCCCTAACTCTCAAATTTCTATGATAGTGACAAGTGGTCTTAAATCAAACATTTGAAAATTGGGAGGGCAATTCTACAGTTCCAAATTCTTCCCAATCCCAAATTCTATGATAGTGACATGTGGAGGTAGAATGGAAATCAAACCTTGGGAAGGGTAGATGACAAAGTCAAGAATATTCTAACTATTAAAAATTTATCATAGTTATGGAAACATGATAGGATAAAAACATTTAGATATATTCTCGATGGAAGATAATTAACAATCCAAATGTAGCAAAGTCTTCTAAACCCTGAACTTTTGAGTTTACACCACATGGCCACATCTTAGGCACCTATATCTCAAATAAATAAAGCAATAGTCCATAGAAGCCCTAAAACCTAAAGACCCATGATGATGCCACATGGAATTATCATGAGAACTAAATACTTAGAGGATTAATTCAAATAATGTAGGCCTCTGATGGAAGATTCAGTGGCATTATCAATGTTTTAGAGCTCACTCAAAAAATATAAAGAATCATAATTGTAAAATTGACTAATTTTCAAAGGTAGATGAACCCTGAGATCATGCCATGTGACATGATCTTGTTCAAAGAGAGCATATAGATTCTTGTTCAAATGGCTAAATGTCTAAGATTTATTATTCCCAAAATAATTTCATGTGGCATGATATTTGGGATTTAGAGATCGATTAAGGTGATGCACAGTGAAAAGGTTTCTAAAGATAGTCTGACTCTGAAGTCCCAAGATTTTGACACATGGTTTCATCTTAAGAATTTGATGATCATAGGGTAAAATTGCACAATTAAAATTTAATTTGACTATGAAGTTCCAAGATTGTGACATGAGGTCACATTTTGGGGATTCATAATTTGAAAGGGCAAGTACATATTCAATAGTTGAGATATACTCAAATTTATGATATCATGATAGATGGCATAATCTTGGGGACTTGATTTATGGAAGATATAACACATAGGGCAATCAAGTGGTAATCTCTCAGAGTCTGAAGATCATTCCATGTGGTATGATATCATAGAATTAGACTATATCAGGTATAAAAATTCAATTATGAATCCATAAACACCTTCCCAAATGTTATATTTAGACAAGTGTCAAAATCACATGCATCTACACCTGGAGAGGTAGAGAAGAATATGATGGTTACAAACAAAGACCCTAAATTTGATGGCCAAGAAGAGGAAAAAGGATGGGGAATTGATGGTTTTATTATATTCTAATTGTTAAACATGATAAAAGGCAAACTAAGAAAAGTTAGATGCCAAGTTGGATGGTTTAGTTGACTATAAAACTTGAAATATGTTGATTGGGAAAATACATAAACCTAGAAAATGACCCAAGAATAACTCATTAAGAGTTTGTTTTGAAATCTTGAGGAAAAAACATAAAGTGAAAGCTCAAGAATAATCAAATTATCATATTAAAAAGGATTTTGGAGTGAAGTAACATATTTAGAGAGGTAAAATAACTAGATAGTCATAATCAAAGCATAGAACTTTTAAAAAGTCTTGTAATGAAATGGGATGGATGTTGTGATCAATATAAAGAGCTGGAAAAATGTCATAAATAAGAGGAAAAATTAGATCAAGGGAAAAGTTCACAACATAATTTTGCCTCAGTATTTATAGACCTCAAGAAGTTCATTGAAAGGATGAGATTTAACACTTGTATAGATTGGAATAATTTATTATTCCAATATTTCTTGGTTATAAACATTTAATAAAGGATATATTTAATAGAAGATTTATTGTCACAAAGATAAACATGTGGAATTAGGAATGGACAAAATAGAGCATGAATAATTCATCATTGGGATCCTTTTGAAATGATGTGGATTTTCCTATTTGGGCCTTTGATTTGTTTGTGAAAATAATAAAAGTTAATAAACATTGGATCATTAGATCTTGAATGGTTATTGCATCCCATTTCATCCTAAAATTTGTTATGATATTAGATTTGTGCCTTGAATTATTCTTATCCTTTATTAATGTGTTATCTCAAGAAACTAAGCTATAATCAATTACCACATTTAATTTTGGGCATTGGGCCATTAAATGTTGGTTGTACATCAAGGAAATGGATCTGATTATCTTACCTATATAAGTGGTAGTGCTTGTTATTGTAATAGTTAACACATTTTGTATGAAAAAATCTATTAAGATTATGTCAATATTGTAGCTTCCATTCTCTTTTATTTTATCATGATTATATGCTAGAGAATATTTATTTTAGAGAAGTAATATATGCCAAGAAGTTGTTTGAATGTTGGTTTTACAATTGAATATACAATAAAATTATGTACTAGCTAGTTTTATTGATTTAGGATCTCATTCTATTTAATTTGAATCATTTATTAAATTAATTGTGTGCAATAGTTATAGGCTTGTGTATTTCCTTTCTTCTAGTACAGATTATGAATTATATGTTCACATTTTTGTTTGAGCCTTTCTCATTGAATTATTTAAGTTTTTCAATAGCTAATCTTGATTCCTAGTGATATAATTTCATCCAACCATGATTTCCATTTCCCACCACTAAAATATCTGATCTTAGTCAAAGAATCATCCTTTCTTGCCTTAATCTTTCCCTCTATTTTACATTTTTTATGATAAGATGTCTAAATCAATAGATTATAATTATATTATTATATGAAATAAGATAGTAAACCTATAGTTTCAATAAGCCCATACTATTAGGCAACTTTAATTTAGATAAAGAGATTGATTAAACCTCTGGTGGTAATAGTTACTACTCACCCAACTAAATATTATGAAAATTTTTTGACCCTTGGATCCCTATCAGAATCCTAAATTGAGTGGACATTCATCCCATTATTTATAGACTCCCTTTGCTCTCTTATATTAGATAATTTAATAGTTGCATTCTAAGTGGGTCATATATTGAGTCAAATAAAAATTGGTGCTAAAAGGACAACCTGAACACAATACTTCTAGGATGGAACCCTCAATATTAAATATATGATATTAAACCTCTAAATATTCCAAGCTTGTCATTTATTATATATTTTTTACCATATTTATGCTTCATCCAATTATCGTTGTGTGCATAAAATACACACAAACAAAAATTGGCACTAGAAGAAGGGCTTGGGAGTTTTTGTGGTTAATATGCATGATTTTTAGTATTGTAACTCATCCTTATGATTTTTATTTATTATGTGCTTAAAACCCATACTAACATAAATTAGTGTTTGTCACTCTCATGTGTTACTCAAGGATCACTTGATCTGGAGTTAGGTTGGGTCATAGAAGATTAATTATCTATCCTCTTCAAGTTCATAAACATCTTAGATCTAATTGAGGTAGAGCTAAAATATTAGTTGAACCAACCACACCATCTCCATAATATATCACCAATAGACCAATACAAATGGATGCATCTTGGCTAACTAGATCAGCTATAAATATTCTTATTGATGTGCATGATTTTCCTATAAACCCTAAGTGTTATCTTCCAAAGTTCATTAGAAACATTAGAAATACTATAGAATAACACATTACATATTATAAAATATACCTCAAGTTAATTATTTTTTGTGCATGAATATGTAACATTTAGGTTATTCCTTTTCATCTTACTTGATCAAGCTTATGAATAGTTCCTTAATCTCCCAAAAAATTCAATCATAGTATGGAATTGAGTAACACATTTTTTAGCCTAGTTTATATAGGTAGTGGATCCAAACATATTATAATAATATTTTTATTGAATGATAAGGGAATCCATGATGTCTCCTTAATAAATTGGCATTCTAAGGGTCTAAATCAATAAAATTGGATAGATAACTCAATCCACAAGGGAAAATGTTAACTTCCATTAACCAATGTTCTCCAAAATATGCCAATGTTAAACTTAATCCTACCTGTAAATCAAAATGGCCCACTACCAAAACCTCTTCAAATTACAAATCAACTTCCTATACAACATGATGTCCCTAATCATAATTTAGTATTTATAAATCCTATAATTATTAATTAATCAATGCCTTATTATTAAAACTAGACTTTAGTTCCTATTTCAATGAATAATATGCAAAATTCATCCCAAGACCTAGCCAAACATAAGTTAGATGCAATCCAAATAATGGTCTAAAGGCTAAGCAATGGTTTCTTAAACTTGAAAAAATAAGTATCTCAAGTGGTATAAATTATGCCTTAAATTTCACTTACTAACATAATTACATTCCCTTAAATAGAGATAGTAAATAAGTTGACTGTTCATCCAACATATTGCCTAATATTAATATCATGGAAATCACCCTACCCAATTTTTGCCATGTGCATAACACAACCCAAAATGGGGAACTTGACTATGTTTAGTTTTGTCAATCCTTTGACATTATTTAAAAGGAAATGGAAGAATATGAGGTTGTCCTAAATGAATAGAATACTTTAAGTCATTTTCATGCTCTCAATTCGTCAAAATCCCCTAATACAACCATGGTTTTAGAGACTTTATACTTTCATAATGTGGAATAAAATGAACATGAATAGAAAACCAATGACATCAAAGCTTTCAAAAAATATTATAGAGGAAACTATACTTTTAGGAGTATGACACATCAGCCTTTGACTAATTCAATGCCAATAGATAATATCGCTACACCACTTGACCCTAAATCTAAAAATGATCAACCCTCCACTAAAATTAAGTGATCAACCCTCCACTATCAAAAAAAGTCACAAAATGGTAGAGGATATGAATAAAATAAAATATAATATAACAATCCATGAATTGGTATAAATTACTAAACAAAGGGATTTGCTTCTTAAGTATCTTACAGACAAGAGTAGTCAACCTAAACATAAGGTTGGTTCTAATACCAATGTTTTTTATTATTGGTAAACCAAGGAGTTTTTTTAAGCATAGACCCAAACATATATATAAAATTTACCAAAATCAAAGTGCATAATATCCCAGATAAATAAGAGAGATTACATAAAACCAACACCAAAAGCAATAATAAAAATAGCACAAAAATAACAAGATTACAACTAATCTTTTTTGGCCTCCAAAATACTATTCCCAACTTATAATCATCCTCTATAGGTCCATATCAATATGTTGAAACTATTTGGGGATGTTTCCAACTTCCTTGTCTTAACCATTTCACTTGATATTCTTGATGGAGGATGCCTCAGTCTATTTAATCATACCTCTCAACAAGCCTAGATAAGAGATTTAATATTATCTATGTTATTTTTCATGCATTATTTTCTAACCACCACTAATATATTAATATTATATTTTAACTTAGTGTTATCTCATTTGAGATAACTCACCTTATCCCTAATCCTTTTCAACTGAAAGTTCACTTTGGATTGATTATCCTTTTTCTTGAGGAGGATATTATCCTACTATGAGATCTTTACCTATTCCTTAAGGTTAGTATGCTACCTAAATAACCACCTAATAAAAGTTTTTTTAATACCAAGTTCCTCTCCCAACTTATCCTCAATGCTCTGATTACTAATAATCTCCCTTAATTTGTCAAATTCTGCACTGGGTTTGGCTTGTTTAGTTTTGGCCATGGTTAAATCTATCTTTATTTTATTTTTGGTATTATCTATAATCAAGACACCCCCTAGCCCCTATCAACAAGAAAAACCTATAACTTTACTCTTAAGAAGCTATAGGCCCTCCAACGTTTTCTTAGTTGAGTCTTCCTAAACTTATGAAGGATTCTCTTTGGATTCTCCTTCACTTCTAAAAGCCTCCCCTTCACCCAACCCTTCTTTTATGGGTATATAATTACTCATTACATTATGTCTAAGGCCCTACCTTTGGGTAATATATTTCCCATACAATAAGGAATGTTTCTCCTCAACTCCTATTTTCATAGTCACAATAGTACTTAAGCCCTAAATTTCCTTAAAAGTGGTCTCCATCCTCCTCAACAACTATTTACTCCATCCCTTACTAGGATTTTTCCTCCCCCCACTAAGAGATGGTTTGGGCCATTGTTAATACCTTTGAAAAACTTACATATTAGGAAGATAACATCTTAGTGAAGGTGTTGAGTTTTATTTACTCTTTAAACATACAACATGGAACACTTGAGGGAGTGAAGAATATAAAAGAGGATACTAAGAGGAAAATTATGACAAAAATAATTTAGGCAAATAAAATGTGACTAGTACACTACATATTATCTAGCTTCAAGGTAATATATAATATTACTTATCTAACCACTTCTCCATATGGTTGAGGAAAGGCCTCACAGGTAAATTCATTATAAAGAGACATAAGCTCCCCCCTTCAATTAGAAATTTTATTTTCTATTCTTTGAAGTTTTTACCAAACTTGAAAAAATTTGTGACCTCAACTTTTAGACTTTTAATTAGAGCTATCAAGTCCTTTGTAATGTCAATTTCTACCCCATTAAACTCCATAATTATGTTGTTCCACCCCTTCATGAACATATTATAATTATGCTCATCATACCCCTCAATTCTCTATTGAATTTTTTTATGCCTCCTTATTTAAGGATATGCCACAAATTTTCATCTTCTTTGATGTTATAAGGCATTATTGGTTTTATCTTGTGAAGCTATCCACCCATATTTGCTACATTGAAACATGACCTCTCTCTCTACCCAAGAGCTTACTTTTACCTATTGAATAAACATTAGTTGTAAAATCATTCCCATGATCTTTATCAAGTGAATTTTGAATTTGGCATGATCTATAACCATCATTACCAAAAATGGTAATCAATGCCAAGTCATCATCCTTGTGTGTTGAGCACTGCCAACTCATATTATCCAATGATGAAACCCAAAATGTTTAACCCATTACTAAAAACTTTCCACATGAGATATATATTCATTATATTTATAGGTAAGCTTCCATTTCAATCCTTTTATGGATTGTTTTAGGCAATTCTTCCTTGTTGGTCCTTCTTTTAGGCCTTATAGAATTCACTTTGTGATTTTCAAACCAATTGGAAAATCGACTCCCCTCAAACTAATTATTTTGGATATAAATGTCTTGAAAGGAGTGTAGTAAATTATAGGCTTCCTCCATAATAATTTTGATACTTCATCCTATCAATTTTTTATAGGATAAATAGTTGATGATATTTAGCAATTTTCCTTCACATATTTTTATATTCAACTCTTTAGCTAATCTCAACCCCCAAAGAGCTAAAAGTGCTTCTACCTAATGTTTTGTTTGATTATCCATCCCCATATAAATTCTACTATAAAATATCCTATATCATCATGAAGGATACCACCTCCACCTGATTCCCCTAGGTTCTCCTTGGAAGTCCCATCAAAATTAATTTTGACCCACCTAGGGGATGGGGCTCTCCACCTAGTGCTCTTCCTTTCTTCAACTCTTGGATCATTACCAATAATGTTCTAGACCTATAAATTTTAATTTTTAGATACCTTTTCCTCCTCCTCTATCATTCTATTGGGTTTACTAGGAGGTTTAACTCTAAAGTTTTCAAATAATACTATCAATGATATTTGAGCCTACTTTCTCATTGGGAAGTTTCTTGTCTCTAAACATTCTATTATTTTTTTGCCCTCTAAATACCCCAAATAATTTGGGTCATATCTAAGTTCCAAATATAAGTAAATTTATCATAATCAAAAGGAAATAAGGTCCAAGACAACCACAAATCTAAAAATGATAGAGGAAACACCCAACTCATTTAGAATTTATCCAATATCATACTCTAAATTTTATTAGCATAATAGTAACTTATCAATAAATGATCTCTAGGTTCATTCTCTTGTTCAAAAATAAAGCATTTATTTACAATAAACATAAGCAATCTCCTTAGATTATCTATGGTTAAATTTTTTTTTGGAACATCTAGCCACAAAAACATATTTATCTTTAGGATAAAATTTTTGTTCCAAAATTTAGACCAAAGAAAATTCACTCTAAGCATAAAAGAGATCATTTGATAACCAGACCTCACACTATAATTTACATCAAAAGAATCTTTCCAAAGTAATTCATCCTCTTGTGAAATATTATAAATATGAAAATTCTAAAGAGTATTATTTAGATTATCAAGGATCAACTTACCATCCTCATGAATATTATCATTAGTGATTTGTTTCCATCTTCTGCCTATCTTAGAAATTTCAATATAGTCCTACACCTTATACCTCTAATAATTCTAAAAATCATGGCCAATTTGATTCCATGGCTTTAAGGAAATATTTTTATATCAAATATCCAAGCATCCTCCCAAAATATAACCCTCTCTTCATTACCAACCTTCCATTTATAACCATTAATGATATTCTATTTGGTGGTTACAAGGAAATTCTAAAAGTTAGATCCTCTAACAAATTGTTCATATTCCAAAATACATAAATCTTCTATTGAATTTAAATAATTATCCTAAATAATCCTTATCCATTGAGTGGAATTAGAAATTAACCTATAGGCCATTTTAGTGACAATAGCTTTATTCATCCACCTTAGCCTCCTTAGACCTAGTCCTCCATATCATTTTGAAGTGCATACCCTTTCCCAAGCCTTTAGAGGGATTCTAATTTTCTCTTCTAAACACCTATAGGCCATTTTAGTGATAATAGATTTATTAATCCACCTTAGCCTCCTTAGACCTAGTCCTCCATTTCATTTTGAAGTGCATACCCTTTCCCAAGCCTTTAGAGGGATTCTAATTTTCTCTTCTAAACCTGCCCAAAAGAATCTTGTTTGAATATTTTTGATCTTTTCATCTATCAACTTAGGAATCTTGAAAAAAGACATCAAGTACACTAATAACATTTGTAAAATACTCTTAATAAGTTGTAAATTACTTACCCGAGATAATATGAACCATTTCCAGCTAGTTAGTTTATTTTGAAATATTCCCAACAAAGGATTCCAAGCTGAGGAAGGTAAACTATTAAAAAGTAACAACAATCTAAGATAAGTGGCTGATAACTCCTTGATTTAACACCCCATAATAACAACAATTATATTTTATCTTAACACAAGAGTGTTAAATAAGTACAATAATATTATATCAAAATTAATTTTATGGTTTGAATCATTCTCATAAATCTAAATTATTCTTTTCAATTATCTTGCCTCTTTCATAAAGGATTCAACCATAATAATAGTATCATCTACAAACTATTAGTGTAATGAAGGACCTATATTCTGGGCTAGTTGAAATTTTTTCAAATATCCATCTATGAGTGTAACTATAAGTAATCTACTCAAAGAATCAATTATACAAATAGAGAGAAATGGGGATATATGGTTAATTTATATGATGCCTCTTTTGCTACTAAAATACCCTATAGGCACCCCATTAACAAGGATTGAAAACATGACAAGGAAATACAAGTTATTATAAGTTATCTAAAGTCTTCATGGAATCCAAATTGTTGTAGGACTTTAACCACAAACCTCCAGTCAACCTTATCATAGGCTTTGTTTATGTCAAGCTTGAGAACTATACCAACTTGATTACTTTTTCCCATAAATTGTAAAGTCTCATGTACAACTATTATATCATCCTAAATATTCCTTATTGGAACAAAACCAATGTTTCAATGCATAAAACAGATATAAAGTTCCACCCTTTATGTTAATAGTCTGAATCTTTGGTAAAAAAACTACATAATTTTCTTGTTAATTTTAGTGCCTTAGCCAATGTTATGCCTGTATGGATTTGTAATAAGTTAGGATTGATCCCTATAAAATTAGATAAAGTGTTAATTGAACTAGATGAATCTAAAATCAAGGTTTTAGGAGAGTTATTTCATGTCCATATGTAGTTACAAGATGAACCAAGAGTGCAGTAGTTCATATACATATAAGTTATTGAGATACCAAAAGTAAATGGCATTATATTAAGTAGGGTTTGGTTAATATCACTCAATAGTTATATGGAAACAAGATTTTCCCATGTGTGGCTTCCATGGAGATGAGTGGAAGATCACATCAGAATTTATAGAGAACCATGAATGAAGTTGATAATGACATATTATAATGGAGTCAATAAACAAGTCAATTTTACTTCCATGGATGCAAGTGTTTATAATAATATTAACAAACTAGTAAAGAAGAAAAATCTTAAATAATATCAAATTTTGGGTAAATGGTCTTTATGTTTTTATGGGGCATGCTCTAAAAAAGGATATAGAGTGGGTATTATACTTATTGATACATCTAATAAAAAGCATGTAGAAACATATAGATTGTAGTTGTTGTGAATAAATAACATGGCAAAATATGAAGCTTTAGTTATGGGATTACATTTTGCAACCAAGTATGATGTTCATCAATTGAAATTTTATGGTGACTCTAAATTGGTCATCAATTAGGTAATAAATAAATTTCAATGAAATCTCTATTATTTGAAAAGGTATAACACCAAGTTTGGGATCTAATAGATTCATTTACTGCTTTCAACAATTTTGTTATTCCTAGAACTAACAATGCCATGGCAGATTCACTAATTATTTCCATTGTTAACCTCACCCCATTAGATAATACTGATTTACAAAAGTTTTCTATGGAATTAGTTTCATGCTCATATCTACCAAATAATCTAAAACATTTTCAAGTATTTAAAGATGATATGAATATCTTGGATTTCTTTTCTAATTCTAATGTTTATCATATGTAGATAATTGATGAAGATAAAAGGACTGACTTGAATTAAGAGAAACATGATGATGATGAAGTTTTGAATCTTAAAAACAATAAATTTTAAGGGGAATAATCTCACTAGAAAGATTATCCAATCAAGAAAAACCTACAAATAGACTTGAAAATGCCATTTGTTCTAATCATAAATTATGAGTTATAAAAATGGGGATGCATGATTAGCCTCAGAACATCAGTGTAGGAATTAAATTAGGCAACAAAGAGATGGAAAGGCTAAAAATAATATTAATCTACTACAAATATGTCATTGCCTTAAATATGGATACTTGAATGTGTTTTATCCCAACATCATGACACATAATATTCCCTTGAAACTTGATCAAATACCATTTAGACAATGACAAATACTAGTCAATTCTATTTTTGAATCGCTTATCCAAAATGAGGTTCAAAATATATTATTATCTAGCATAATCTTTTAGGTGTGTCATTTGATATAGGTGGCCAACCTAGTGCTAGTCAGAAATAAAAATAAATAAATTTGTCTTTGTATGGATTTCAAGAACTTGAATTGAGCTTTGGACAAGGAAAATTATCCTTTTCCATCTTTGAAAAAATTCATTCAACAAGTTAGTGGGTCAGAGATGATGTCTTTCTTAGATGGATTCTCAAGTTATAATCAAATTTTGGTTGACCAAAATGATAGATCTGAGACAACTTTCACCATAAAATAGAGAACATTTGCTTACAAAAAGATGCCTTTTGGTTTAATGAATGTTGGTTCCACTTTCCAAAAAGATATGGACATTCATTTGAAGGAATGATTGGTAAGTTAATTTTTATTTACATGTATGTTTTAGTAGTGTTTTTTAAACACATATCAAACCACTTGAATCACTTACACAATATTTTGAATGTTGCCACAAATTTGGTATTTTCCTCAATACAAAAAAGTGTATTGTATGTGTAATAGAAGGTAAGATTATTGGTCATGTAATCATAAAGGAAGGTATGTAAATTGAATCTAATCGATCTAATGTCATTTCAAAATTCAATTGACAAATATCAATAAAGAACTAAACTATTGTTTTGGTAAGATAAATTTTATTTTAAAGTTAATTTTTGGTTTTTTATAAATAGTTAAACCTTTGAATGTTATGTTAAATATGGAGCCAAAGTAGAGTGGAACTATACTTTAAATAAATCCTTTAAATAAATTAAGGATTTCATAATTCAAGCCCCTATTTTAGTCAGTCTAGAATATGCCAAAGACTTATACCTGTATTCATTTGCCTTTGATCATATGTTTGCAACAATCTTGACACATAAGTTTGAAGATGGAGAACACCATATAAAATTCATGAGTACCAATTTTAAATAAGCTAAATTAAAGGACCCTATGTTAGACAAGTAAGCTTATGCTATAGTAAATGCAACAAATGAATTTTGATAGTACATTATACAAAACAAGGTATATGCTAAGGTTCTTGATCATGCTATCAAGTTGATGTTAGGACAAAATGAGCTTTGAGAAAAAATATGATGATGGGTCTTAAAACTTTAAGAATATGACATGGAAGTTAAACCTGTAAGGTTGGTTCAAGGTCAAGGTTTATCATAATTGATTTAGGAAGTTGACCCTAAAATTTTTATTGTTAAAATAAATCAATCTAAAATCAATCATAGCCTATGGTATGATTTAATTATTAATTACTTATTATATGGTATTCCACTAGCTAACCTTGATAAGTCACAAAAAAGAGCATTAATATTAAAGGCTCTTCATTTAATGCTAATAAAGGCATCTTGTATCATAAAAATCATGAAGGGATTTTCCTAGGATATTTAATAGAATAAAAATCATAAGATGTCATGATTTATTTTCAAGATAAACTAGGTAGTGGCCACCCTTTTAGTAATATGACTACACACAACATCTTAAGAGTATTGGTTACTATTGACCAAATTTATTAAAATATGCTCATGTGCATGTGAGGTCTTGTCATCCTTGTCAAATCTTTTCAAAGAGAGAAACTCACGATGCCATGCCTCTTCAAGTAGTGATTAAGGAGAATCCTTTTGCTCAATGGGATCTAGACTTCATTGGTGTCATGAATCCCAATTATTTGACTAGTCATAGATTCATTATTATAGACACTGACTATTACATAAGGTGGGCCAAAGGAAAAGTAACCAAGAATAGTAATGCTAAATAAGTGATTAAATTTCTTGTTGAATAAATCACAATTATATTTATCACCCCAATAACACTCATGTATGAAAATGGGATTGCCTTCCAATCAATTGAATTGACTAAGTGGGCATATCAAAATGGAATTACATTAAATTTACCCTTAAACTATTATAGGAAAATGATTTGGTTGAATCTATAAATAATAATTTGTTGAATGCCATTAATAAAGTAGTAGAAAAGAATCCACATAGTTGGCATTTTCTACCCAAATAGGCCTTATGCGATGATCAAATAAGACACAAGTAGAGTCTCAAGATTTCATTTTTGGCTAGTTTATGGTGTGTATCAAATATTTTCAATGACACTTAAGAACCCACATATTAATGCATTCATGACTATATGGAAGCAAATGACACAAGTTAGTCTCGACAATTAAACCTGATTCATTTGGAAGACATAAGAGAAGAACTCTTATATAATTTTATCACATCCCAAGCTATTGTGAAGAGATGGTTTGATAAAAGAGTGAAGGTCAAATTATTTCATATTTTAGTCTAATGTTTATTACGGGAAAAATCCCTTAAGAATAAGTGTTAGCATTCTAAGTCCAATTTTTTTATGGATCAGGCCTTATCAAGTTTTAGAGATACTAGGATAGAATGCATTAAAACTAAAAGATTTTTAAGCCAATGATTTTCCCTTACCAATCAATGGGAATTTTTTTAAGCATTATTTCTCATTTTTTCTATTGAATTTTATAATGAAGATCAAGAGGTTAATTATATGTGCATATTGTATATAATTTCTTATTTTCTTAGATTAAATAGTTGTGTTTCTTTGTTAGTTTAGTTTTCTATTTTTTTAGATTAGTTCCTAGCTTTCTTGGTTTAGTTTGCATTCTACTATTTTGTGTTTATATTGATTGGTTTATTTTCTTGTTAATTTTTTTCCTCATTCTATTTTTTCCCCAACTTGTTTAAGTTGGTTTTATTTTTGGAGCTTTTGGTGGTCTTCGTGTACTTCTCAAGATTGATTAAAATTGATTATCTATTGTATCCTAAGAATTTAATCTTTCATAAGGTACTCCCTTGGCATTATTATTTTGGATCTTCTTTTATTGCACTTTATTCATTCTTTAGTCCCGTAGAAGTAATATTTGATCCCAATAAGTGTTATATGGTAGTCAAGTTTAAGAAATGGATAGAAATTTGAGATAATATTACGTTGAAGCAACATTGTGTCCTTATATTTCCAATGGGATAGGAACCTTGAATGTTGATGAATATATGAAAATAATTTAGACTTAAAAAGATAGAAGGTAATTAATCATCCTTTAATAATACATAATCTATTGTTATTCCAATACATTTTCATAATTTTGAATGCCTATGATTCAAAATAGAATATTTGAATTTTTAGAAATGTTTTGTTTTCTTGTTGAAGCCATCAACTTTCACTTAATTTAACATTTGAAGCAAGATAAAACACTGAATTAATTTAAAATTTGTCTTGATAGTCATGAATTTTTTTAGTCTATCATTATACCCTGGATTGGTCCTCAAAACTCAATGGACATAAAAATGAAATATTTTCAAAAGAATTAATTCAAAAGGAAATCAAATAAAATACAAAATCCAAATTATTTCCTCTAAAGGGTGATTCAGGAAATCTTCATCATAGGATTTCTAGCTTGGCTAGAAATGAAACAAGGCCTTGAATAGGACCAAAAGTATATGTGTCAGGAATATATATGTATGGGTAGTAGTATATCAATGTCTGTGCCATTCCCCCCCCCATGCTAAACATCCAAAACTTTCATTCTCAAAGGTTTTGATTATCTTAGACAAGGTTAGATTTCTTATGTGAATTCAAGAGCTATAAAATAATCAATCACTTTAACACACACTAATGGTCCTAAGCAGATCTATAACTTAGTAGTTTACATATTATGGTAGACTTTAGTCCTTTCATATTTCTTATGTTATATAAAGTACTTGTTTGTATTTTTTTATTTATTTTCTAGGTGTTAATATTTATCATCTAGTTTTTGAGTGCTAAAGATTATTCTACCATAGAATTCACCATTTTTTGGGTTCAACATACCCCATACTCAAAATTTTCATATGGGGACCCTCTTTCTATAGAATAGTTGTTTTCTTTTAGTGTTTTTGCCTACTTACATGATCACATTTATGAATGTTGCATAAATTTCTTGATATGGATTCCCACCTTAAAATTTCACACTTATGAATGTGTTTGATGAAATTGAACAAACTTCACTTAGACATTTATTGACAATGATTAGAAAATCCTTATTTAGGGTTTAAACAACATAAATTAACCCAATTTTCCCATTATTAATGCAAAGTCTTCCATTGGTTATAAAAATTTTGTCATAAATGTCAAAATATTACCTTATGGTGTTCATGATGTATTAGGATGATTATTTTAAACATTTGAGCTTTAAAACATAAACATGACCTTTTAATTAGGTTAAATTAAAAAGGGGGAAATTTCAATAGTTTGTGAAAATGGACCTTAGCTTCAAATTTTAAATGTAATTAAATTTAATTGATGACCATTGTAGTTTAAATTTCATTTTAAATGGTCATGTTATCGATTTGAAATTATTTTTTTGATTCATAAAATGGCTTACTTGAGTTTGTAATGTAATTTTCCTATCCAAGTTTTCTTTTATTAGGGTCTCTTTTAAGTCTTCCAAACTTTGTCTTATGCTAATATGTGCTTCATTGGTATATTTGGGACTTTTATTAACTTAAATCTAGATTTGTTTGTTTAATTTTTTTGGTCTTTATTTTTTTATTTTACTAAAAAATTAGTGCTTTATAAAAGTTATATTTTATACTTTGGTATAAAAATGTCCCATAACTCAAGTTCCCAAGATTCTACCAAGTGGAAAAATCATAGTGACTCATGGCATTAGGCATTACACATGATCAACTATTCAAAGTCACCAAAGTCTTAAAATTTTAAGATAGTTACATGTGATCATAGATCAGATATTTAGGGATTGGGAGGGAAATTTTATAGTTCCAAAGTATTCCTAACCCTAATTTTCATGATAAGGACACATGGAAGTAGATCAAAAATAAAAGATTAAGGAGGGAAGATGATGATGCCAATAATACTCTAACTACTACATACTTTTCATAGTTTTGAAAACATGATTGGTGGTAAACATTTAGAGATTTGTAGCTTGGAAAAAGAGAATTAACATTTCAAATCTATCGATGTCTTCTAAACCCAAATTTATGATATTTCACCATGTGGTCAAATCTTAGGTACCTAGAGCTTATAAAAATAAAGTAATAATTCATAAAATCCCAAGGCCTAAAGGCCCATGATGACACCATGTGGCATCCTCATGGGAACTAAGGACTCAGAGGGTTAATTCAAATAACATAGGCCTCTAATGGAAGATTAAATGCAAAGGTAGTAGTTGGCATTATCAATGGTTTACATCTCACTCAAAAAAATGCAAAGAAGTAGAATTTTAAAATCGACTAAATGTCAAAGGTAAAGGAACACTAAGATCATGCCGCATGGCATGATCCCATTCAATCAGAGAAGATTGATTCTTATAAAAATGGATAAGTGTTGAAGACTTCTGATTCCCAAGATCATTCCACATGGTATGATCTTAGGGATTCAAAAATCTAATAAGGTGATACATAGTGAAAAGGTTTTTGAAGATAGTCTGAATCGAAGGTCCTAATATTGTGACATGTGGTCATGTTTCAGGAATTTGGTGATCACATAGTAAAATTGGATAGTTTAAATTTGTTTCAAATTCAAATTTTTGATATTACAACATTTGGTCCCATCTCAAGGACTTAGATTCTATAAGGGTGAGTATTTATTCAATATTTTAGAGATATTTATATTTTGGAGATCATGCCATATGGTGAGATCTTGGGGATTCAATCTATAGAAGATATAAAACATATAGTAGTTGAGAAATAATCTCTTATAGTCTTGATATCATGCCACATGGCACAATTTCATATACTTGGCCTATATAAGGTATATAAATCCAATAATGAAGCTTGAAATACCTCTCTAAAATCTAGATGTTGTCAAGTGTTAAAATCACATGCATTTTCACATGGAGATGCAGAGAAGATGGCATCTAGAGAAAAAGAACCTAAATTTGATGGCTAATCAGATAGTAAAATGATAGGTAAGTGATGGTTTCATTGTATTTGAATTTTTAAGTAGGATAAATGGAAAATTAAGTAGATTCAAATGTTAATTCAAATGGATTGGTCAACTACAGAACTTAAAATAAGTTTTATCATAAAAGACATAGACCTAGGAAATGATCAGAGCATAACTTATCCATAGCTTGTATTTAAAGCTCAAAGACAAAGCACAAAGGGAAAGATTAATAATAATCAAACCATCATATTGAAAATGATTTTGAAATGAAGTCCCACATTCAAATAAGTAAAATAAATAGGTAGTCATAGTCAAAGAATAAAACTTATTAAAAAGCTTGCAATGAAATAGAATGGACATAATGGTTAATATCAAGAGCTAGAGTAATGTCATAAATTGGACTCAGATTGAGAATAAAAATAAAATCAAGAGAAATGTTCACAACATGATTTTTCCATAGATTTATTGACCTCCATAAGTTAATTGAAATGAGGATATTTAACACATGTATAGATTGAAATAATTTATTATTCTAATATTACCCAGTTATCAACATTTAATAAAGAAAGAATATATTTAATAGAAGCTTTGTTGTCATAAAAATAATCATGTGGAATTATGAATGGGAAAAATAGAGAATGAGTTGGTTGATCCATCATTTGGATCCTTTTATAGTGATGTGGCTTTTCCTTTTTGGGCCACTGATTCACTTGTAAAAATAATTAAAAACTAGTAAATGTTGGCTCATTGGATCTTAAAATGCATTTGATATTGCATCCCATTTTAGCTTAAAAGTTTTTATAATCTTATATTTGTGCCACGACTTGTTTGTATACTTTCTTAATGTGGTATCTCAATAAATTAAGCTATAATAAATTACCACATTTAGTTTTGGGCATCAGACCATTAAATTTTGGTTATGTATCAAGGTAATAGATTAGATGACCTTGCATATATAATTAGTAGTGCTTTTTATTTTAGTGGTCGACACATTTTTTATTAAAAATATATCAAGATTGTGCTAGGATTACACCTACCATTTGCATTTATTTTACCATGATTGTCTTATAGAGGATATTGATTTTAGATAAGTAATATATGCCAAGAAATTGTTTGAATGTTGGTTTTTCAAGTGAATGTACAATCATATTATGTATTAGTTGGTTTGATGGACTCAATATTCTCATTATGTTTATTTTGAAGCTTTTATTAAAGTGATTGTGTGTAATAGCTACAGGTTTGTGTATTTACTTTCTTTTGATATAGATTCTGAATTATATGTTTACATTTTCTTTTGAGTTTTTCTCTTTGAGTTATTTAGGTTATGTAATAGCTAAAATTAATGCCTAATGATATAATTATAGCCAACCATGATTTATATTTCTTACCACTAAAATATCACATCTCAGTCAAAGAACCATCCCTTTCTTACCTTTCTCTCTCCTTCTCTTTTACATTCTTTTATGATAAGATGTCATACTTAGTAGATTATAATTTTTATAAGAATTGATAAACTAATATATAGGATCTAGATATGAAATTTATTAGCAAAACATATAAATGAATAATGAATAATTGACACATAACACAAGTATTTATCATGGTAATACCTCAAAGAGGTAAAAAACACACCAATGTGATATTCATATATTTGAGAAACTCTGCACCCTAATACAAACTTCTCCTTCTCACTTCTTCACATAGTGCTTCACAAAGCTCACAAGTTTAATAAATTTGAATATGATAAAATTTTTATATTCGAGAGATGATTTCATAATAAGGTAAAACTTTATTTATACTAAAATATCAAGGGAGATGATTGTTGTAAAAATAACAAGTTCATCCATCCCAATAAAGCCAATTAATTAAAACATTTAGTAAGTATCAAATAACCATAATAATATTATTTATTTTCATGAGGTTTCCACCTCATGTTAATAAATAATATATTATTAATTAATGAATTAATTAATTACCAATGTAAGCTAAGGGTTAATAATTACCACTTAGACATTAATTACTCTAAGACTCCTCCTTAATGTTAAGTAAGGATAAATGTCATAGTCACTTTAATTAAGGGAATTGTACTATGTACATAATTGAAGGATTTAAAAACCTTCATCATGACAAACACCACCTTTTGAAAAAAAATGAATTATAATCCATAAACTACTTGAATTAAGTTTAGACTAGTATGATAGTGAGACTACATCTCATAGTTTTTCATGAATAATCACTAAACATATTTGGATCCTTTTATAACATAAGGGCCTCCATTACAAAGTATGATTTTAATGTATTAGAGTAAAAAAGTAAAAATTTCACATAAGTTTACTTAAATCACATAACTTTCACATGAAGTTTACAATGCTTTACAATGAGAAGAAGTATAGAGAAAGAGAAGAAACACATGGCCATCAGGAAGTGGAATTGTCATGCAAACTCCCCCTCAATGGAAACTCCCAAAGGCCTAACATTGCATGAAATTGACAAAACTTGATAACATCGTGTGTTTTTATGAATATAGCTTCCATTTGTTCATCCATAGGATAGACCTGCAAATCAATATCACCATTGAAAACTTTTTCTCAAATAAAATACACGTGAACTTCAATATGTTTAAATTATTGGTGTTGTGTACCTACATAAAACTTAAAAACATATCCAAATTTAGATTCATGATAGAATAATATGGTTAACATCATAATAACCACATATAAAAAAATATGACATATGTTTTTCTATGGTAAAACACATTTTAAGATAATCATCTCATATTTAGGCAAACAAGTTCACTACTTTGACAACAAAGTGAAAAAAACATAAATTATTGTATACAATTCATTATTGGACATCTCTAATATTGACAAGATGAGCATCCCCAACTGTCATATGATGCACATACAATAATTTAATAATAATATGATACTAAGTTTAACCAAACATTAGATATCATATTATAAATAACTCATTTTATCATTTTAGTTTTATTTAAAAACTTTTCAAGTTATTTATGATTCAACAAAAGACTAGGGTATAATCTCTTACCCATAAAATATGGATAATTTTAGCATGAAATTCCATCATCCAATCAACAAGATATGAGATTGAAACAAACAAGTTTAGATATATATGAATAGAATGCTTAGTAAAGTAAATGATGAAGAGCCAATAATACAAACTCTATTTACTCTTTGCATTTCATAACGTATCTTATTATCAAACGAAGCATAAAAATATGTTAGCATAAACAATCAAATGATAAAATCATAAAATAAGAGTATCTAAGAAATTGAAATAAAAAATATCTAAACTCACTAATCATGATCTTCTTACCAAATAAAACAACTAAAACATGATCATTTTGTCAAATTAAGTATGATCTTATGCATTTAATGTATTTCAATGCTAACTTAAATGAAAATAATCATAATATCTATATATTTTATTTGATTTATCATCTAATAAATATATACCTCTTAAAATATAATTGTAATATGTTATTTTGAAGAATCAATACTAAATCATTTTACTAGCAAATACAATGTAGATGAGACACTATCAATATTGTTAGTATCTTTAAAGTAAAAATAAAATAATTTATTCAAAACAAAATGAAATGTTATGTGCATACATATATATTTGATGTAGAAAAATGAAAATATTAATCATATATTCTATTTAAAATATGCACAATAGTATTCATGGATTTGATCCATAAAAATTTAAGAACATTTGCAGATTGTAACATTGTTTTAGCCATTTCTATGATGGTGTAGTTATTCCTTTTAGCAATACCATTTAATTGAGGAGAATATGAAGTTTTTAATTCCATTTGAATGTTATAAATAATGCAAAAAGAATCAAATTCTTTATTAATATATTCACTACCATTATCAGTTCTTAATATTTTAATAGAAAAATCAGATGCATTTTCAACACTAGTTTTAAATTTCTTGAATTTGAACATGTCAATTTTTTTAATAAAAAAAGCAAATCATTATAATGTAATCTTAAATAAAAGTATATAATACAAAGAAAATTTAAGTGATATAATTTTAATAGGTCCTACAACATCATTATGAATCAATTCTAAAGGATGAGAGGAATTCACATCATAATTCTTGTGAAAATGGTTAGTATGTTGCTTACCATGTAAGCAACCCTCACAAATTTCATGATGAGAGGAGATAAAAAGAAGTATAAAAACAAATATATATATATATATATATATATATATATATATATATATATATATATATATCATGTAAAATTATAAAATTAACATATTCTAATATTTTATATCATAATTGAGATTTATTTTTACTACTTGATGAAAGAAAACATGCAAAATGAGAGAAGATATATAAACCATTCTTTTGAACACCTTTAATAATCAAGGAACCAGATTGATTTCTAATGGACCAAATATCTTTAAGTAATGTTACAATAAAATTATTATTTTTAATTAAGAAAAATATAGAAAAAAATTTAAGCTTAGATACATAAAAAACCATCATTTATAGTAACAACATTTGAAAACTTTACTTTTCCTTGTTTAGTTACTTCCAAAAAAGAATTATCTCCTAAGTAAATTATTTCAAATATATCTCTAGAATAACATAGAATAATAGATAAGCAAGTCATATGGTGAGATGCACCACTATCTAAAATCCACTCATTTTCATTTGAAGCAATTAAAGTAGTAATAAAGCAACAACATTTTGATCCTGATCATTATTCTGATTATGGTTTTAATTTTTCTACTTATTTTGATTAAATTTATTCTCTTTGTTATTTTTAGAAAATTTATTGTTAATTTTATCTTTATTTTTATAATTTATTTCCCTTATATAACCAAATTTACCACATAAATTACAATTTCCATTAAACTTTGGTGTATAATTCTTATTACCATATTTCTTGTTCTTGTTTGAGCTAAAATAAGGGGTTAGATTTATGGTTCTTATTATTATCAAAAATAGTATTTAAGATTAAAATTCCCTAAATATCATTCTCTTTAGAATCAAAATTGGTCTTAACTTGATATTCTTGAATCAGGAGAGCAGACAAGGTGGTAAGGTCAGAGATATCTTGCTCAGTTGATACTTAGAATTCAAAATTGAAATAAATTTTATAAAATTTTCATGAATATTTAACTAAATGATAAAATAAACCAATTTATCCTAATCAAATTAAAATGACATTCATCTAACTTTAATGTTTTTTAATTTTATCAAGAAAATTCACAACTTTCTCATCACCTTTCATAGGTGTAGTTAGCAATTCAAGAATTAACTTAATAATCTTCAAGAGAGAAGAACCCTTGTACATGGATTCAATAAGTTTCCAAGTATTTTTAGGATAATCCTAATTATTAATGTGGATAACTAATTCCTCCTTAACACTCCATAAAATAATGGACATAGCTTTCAGAAGGGGCTTTTTTAATCCTAACAAAAATATTCTATAACTTACAGGACATAACTTCAAATTTAACACAAATTTTCCATATATTATAGTTATAATTATGAAGAATTTGAGATTTATCTAAGGAAAAACGAGGTGAAGCCATAGCTTCCCTTTAAACAAGCAGTAAACAAATGCTCAAAATAAAACCTTTTAGAGTTAATTTTAACTTAATTTGATATTAAAATAAATTTTAAAGTGCAAACATACAATAATTGTTCAATTTAATACTAGACAAAGCAAAACAAATTATGAAAGATTGTGAAAAATAGGGTGTTACAAGTGTCACAAAAATATACTAATATAAGAACAATTTTAAGAAAAATAACTTTTTTAATGTGTTTTTATACTTTGATTGTAAAATAAAGTAAATTACAAGTGCATATTGAATTAAGCATCTAATTTAGATGCAAAATAATGAAAAAAATTAGAATGAAATTACATAAAATTAGGTGTTGAAAGAGTCACACTTAGAATGCCCACCTAGACACTATTATTAAAAAAGTTATAAAATTATAAGGTTTAAAAACACAAAATGGACCATTTAGATGTGTCTAGAAGGTACCAAAACCTATGGATTGACTAGTTACATGACTATGTTTGACAAAATATTCACTAGGTCAAAATTCAAAACAAGTTTAATGGGTTAACTAAGGTTTGGACACGTGAAACATTGACATGCAAACTAAAAAATGAAATTTAAAAAAAAAATGATTTGACCAAGTCAAAAAATATTATTTTAAGGGTTTTTGAACACATGAACACCCTATTTGTAAATTTTTAACAAAATTATTACCACCAACCTTTGTACAACCCTTTATTGAATTTTTACATGTATTAGGTAATATTTAAATCCTCTTTAATTTAATTTAATTTATATATATATATATATATATATATATAGAAAATTAAATCCACCATTTTTTTAATTGTAAAAAACTATTTACTTTTTTAGTAAAAACTAATTAAACACTGGTGGGGCCAAGGTTTATATATATATATATATATATATATATATATATATATATATATATATATATATATATATATCCACCATTTTTTTAATTGTAAAAAACTACTTATTGAAAACTATATGAAATAGAATTACTTGTAGCATGCAGCCTGAAGAATAATGGTACCCAGGGAAAAGTTAGGATTTTCACATCACCCTGAATAGGCCATGAAAGACCTCAAAAATTTTCTAGCCTTCCTAAAATATTGGTACAAGGCATGTGAGACCTTCAAAATAGAATTTTTCATTAAAAAAATTAGTGTTTTGATTTACCACGTAGAAATATGGTGCCCTTGTAGAAGCTTTAGAGGGCCCAGAACCTTGTACAGACCAACACCAAAAATCCTAAAATTTGTTTCAATCTGTAGATTTTTAATTTTGATAATGAAGGAATTTTAAAATTTTGATTTTGATCAGGAAATCATTTTTTTATTTTCCCAAGATGATAATGACCCCCTTTGTCTGAATAAGAATTCATAGATCTCCATTTAATAGTTTCAAGGGTTTGTAGTAGTGTTTGCTAGTATAAATGAAGGAGATAAAGCCACTAAAGATAGATAATAAGAAACTAAACCTCTCAAACATTTAAAAAACTTCTTCCTCTATGTCATACACAACTTTGAAGGAGGCCTTTAAAATAATTAAAAATATATTTTAAATTAAATAAAATATAAATTATTTCAACTCAATGCAATATTATTGCCAATTAAATCCACTCATTAGGCTCTGAAACCATGTAAAATTTGATAAACTAATATATAGGATCTACATATGAAATTTATTAGCAAATCATATAAATGAATACTAAATAATTGACATAGAACACAAGTATTTATCATGGGAAAACCTCAAAAAAGTAAAAAAACCCATCAATGTGATATTCATATATTTTAGAAACTTTGCACCCCAATACAAACTTCTCCTTCTCACTTCTTCATACAGTGCTTCACAAAACTCATAGGTTTAATAAGTATGAATAGGATAAAAGTTTCATATTCAAGAGATAATTTCATAATAGGGTAAAACCCTATATCAAGGGAGGTGACCATTGTAAAAATAATAGGTTCATCCATCTCGATAAATCTAATTAATTAAAACATTTGGTAAGTATCAAATAACTATAATAATATTATTTATTTTCATGAGGTTTCCACCTCATGTTAATAAATAATATATTATTATTATTATTTATTTATTTAATTACCAATGTATGCTAAGGGTTAATAATTACCACTTAGACATTAATTGTTCTAACAATTTTCTTAACTTATGAAAGAAGATAATAAATATATGGTTTCAACAAACCAATAACATTAGACAGAATTAATCTAGATAAAGGGATCAATTGAACTTCTAGTGATAACAATTATTCCTCACAAAACTAAATATTCTAGAAATTTTTTAGCCCTTGGATCCCTAGCAGAATCTTAAAAATAAGGGGAGATTAATCCCATGATCTATAGACTCCCTTTGTCTTCTTAGATCATCTAATTCAATAGTTTCATTCTGAGTGGGTCACAAATTGATCCAAACATATAGTTTTGGATTAAATGGAGTTCATTGAATCATTTAATATCACCCACATTACAAGGCCATTTGATTCCAGTGTAGATCATCTATTTGTGCATGCATGTATTTATCAAAATGATGTAGTCACAACCTTTTGCATGTATGATCTGGATATTATTATGAGACCTTTAGCACCATATAACATTAATCATTTGTAGGTGTTTGAAATTAATAATCAAATTTTTAGGTTTATGAATAATACAACTGATATTTAAAATTAGTTTAGTTTTTTAGATCCTCATGTTGAAACACATGAAAGTAAAGAGGTTCTATTTGGGGAAGAAGTTATTCAATTGAAGGCTAAAAAAATAATAATTTTGGTGACTCTTGAAAGATAATTTGATATTTTGGCATAATCAAGTAGTGGATTGTTCCAACATCATAAGGTATTGTTTATATAAGTTAGGATATAACCACTGCCCCTAGATCAATATTCATTGGTAAATTCTTGAATGGAAATGAATTTCAACCATTTATCAATATGTTGAGTAAATATAGATATTTTATATTATTTTTTGTAATCATATAGATATGATTAGTTTGATCATGCAATCCTTCTACAACCCAATGTAAAACTTTTCAATAAAAAACAAAATTCCATTAATCCTACTTTGGAAAAAATATGGAGAGTAAATTGAGAAAATGGAAAGAGGGGGGAACTATTCAATCTTTGAGATTCTCTATATGGACTGAAAAATGTGTTTTAGTCAAAAATAAGAATGATTATGTCTAGTTACATATGGACTTTATGAATTTAAATAAAATGATTGTAAAATACAACTATTTATTTCCTATGACAGATCACTTTTTCAATGGCAATGTCCATGTTGGATGGATTTTATAGACATAACCAAGTTGTTAAAGAATATGAGAGACACAAAAAAAATTCACAACTCCTTGGGGAACTTAAGTGTATGTGAAAATTCTCTTTAGGCTTATGAATGGTGGAGTGACATTTCAAATATCTATGGACTATGGATTCACATGCTTTATTAATGATATTATGTTTTTCTATTAAGATGGCATCACTATTTTCTTAAAAAAAAGATAATTCCATTTGTATCAGCTTGAAAAAAAAATTAGGTGTAGGGAGAATGGAATGTCTCTCAATCACTAAAAATGTTTTTTTGGTGTAAAATGGGGAAACTATTGGCTCGCATTGTTTCAAAATAAGGAGTTATGATTGATCTAGAAAGAGTGAAAGTTATAGCTGGCATCCCGATTCCATATTCCAAACAAACTCTTGTGCTCACAAATCTATATTATAATAAAAAATTAAAATATTTTCCTTTGTATCCCCATATATAGTGGTTGTTGTTCTATTGTAAAATAATCTAGAGGATCATGAACAACCCCTAAAATTCTATAGCAAAGCATTACAACATGTTGAGCTCAAATACCTCTTATGGATAAGAAATCATATGCACTTTTAAAGGCTATGAAGGCATTTATATTATACATTCTTATTTCCACAATTAAATCATTTATCTCACACACTATGGTTAAGGATATTTTAAATCAACTTAAAAATTCAAACAAAAGATGCAAGTGGGTTAATAAATTATAGGGCTTTTATCTTAAAATACACACTACTAAGCTTTTGAGGGTGTATGGATTATCCATGTTGATGGTGAAATCAATTACTGATGTTGTTAAAGTAAACATCTCATAAGATAAGATTACTAAAAATAAGGGTGAATTGAGTAAGTTATTTGGTAAAAATAAATTATACATAAGTTGAAAATATGATTTTCCCTCCTAATTTTAATAAGTCAATGAATAATTCTTAGGGTAACTTCCTAAATGTATGTGTTCACTAAAAAATTGAATATCTTGGATAAATTAAAAGATGTTCTTATGAGGTGTGCCAGTGAGAATGAAGAATTGAAGTTAATCAAAGAATTTCATGATGGATTGTTTGGAGGCCATTATACAAAAATGGTTACAATACATAAAACAATCAGAGTTAGTTATTGGTATTTGTTTGAATACATTTATAAAATGGTGAGGAAGTGTGATTCATTTCAATATTTTTATATTATAAAAAAAGAGTGTTGATCTCTCCCTCTCGTGCATGTGATAATAGAGGCTCCAATTTAGTAATGGGGAATTTATTTTATTTTTGAAATCACTAATAAATATAATCTTGACCATAATAGGATCTTGGTTGTTATTGAATATTTTACAAATGAGTAGAGGTTGTCCCTACCAAGAATGTAACTCATGAGGTAGTAATGGATTATTTGCATAATAACATCATTACAAGGTTTTGGGTTCATGTAAAGACTATATATAATAATTATATTTGTTTTATACAAATTCATTTGTATGAGGTGTAATAAATTTGGTATTAATCTAGATTATTCTTCCAATTAATATCCACAAGTAAATGGACAAGTTAAAACTAGTAATAAAATTTTGATCTAGATTTTGAAAAGGACTCTTGAAATGAATATAATAAAGTGGGAAGTGAATAAATGTTTTTATATATGATAAGATATAATAACCTTGAATAATTATACAAGTAAAAATCCATTTTAATTGATGTATGGTATGAATGCCACAATGTTTGCTAATGTGGATTTGCCCATTTTTCTATTCTTGCAAGAGATTAATGAGAAACAAATTGATCCCTATGCTAATAGAATACATCATATTATTAAATTGGATGAAATTAAAATATATACACATGATAAATTCCCTAAATTTAAATAAAAAATGAAGATGCTTTGTGATTTTAAAAAAAAAGGCAACAAGGGATTTTGAGTTGGGTGATCTAGTGTCACTCTAAGGAAAAAGGCATGAGGAAAAGGAAAATCATAGAAATTTTGATACATTGTAGTTTTTACCTTATTAAATAAACATTTTAATTAGGGGGAAAACTTATTTTATAATAGATTTTCATAGAAAATTATCAAGGTTCCCTATTAATGGATAGCGTCTCAAGCATTTTATAAATAGATGATTACCTCAGAATGTCATGTATAGTGTATATAAGTTATGGGTTTGTTATTTTAATTTGATGTTTTAATTCTTTGTTTCAATAAGTGATTCATTAACATAGTAGGAAATAGATAATAAAGATCTCAACTCAATTTTTTCTAATTTCTATTGAAGGATTCAAGGAAGTTTCTATAGTGATTATGGAGGCACTAGTTAGCTTCTACAAGGAGAATTATAGGATATTTGGATACCCTTAGTGGGTATCCTTCCTATAATAGACCCAATGTTGGAGCCAAAAATATTGTATGTAATGAACCCAATAAGCCCACTTTTTTTAAAAAAACAAGAGTTCCAAGTTAACTAATCATTACTCTAGACAATTACTAATAGTATGTTGGAAAGATAATAGATAAAAGCTTAACTTAAGAGGGAGTAAGTAAAGATATAATAATACCATTATAATCTGGGGCCTTTATATTCTCCCTTCTCATACTTTGTTTTCTAGTGTAGGATGCAGCTATAGGTTTGCCACCCAAGTTATTTATTAACTTCATAGATTAAATTCTATTATGAGAGTTTCAATATAGATCAAACCCAATTTTCATAGATCAGTTAATTATTTGATACAAGGGAGGTTATCATAAAATGAATCACAATCCCTAATGGAGTGGATAACTAAGCCAACTCTATCAAGTTACCAAAAGAGATTTTAAATAATAGAAAAAGCTAACCATGATGCCTTAATCCTTAAGTAATAAGTAATTTAGAAACCCATATAAATATTATAAGCTCATTCTCTTTAGGAATTCTTTATTTTTAAAATAATAGGCAAGTGGTCCATATTCTTTGCAAATAATTTATCTTACAAAAATTTATTCTTCATTAGAGGTAAGTATCCATAACACAAAAGGGGTCATCACCAACATTCATGACTTCCTCTTTAAAATTATAAAAATGTAGATACATAGTTCTTACAAGAGCATTGAGCTCTACATATAATTTATTCCAAAGAAGGGATTAAGAGAATAGATAAATAAAACACAAGCTTAACATGGTAGGATTCAACCAATGAAACACTATAAAAATATAACTACCATTCCAAATTATAATAATGAAGTTATAGATTTAACAAGATACAATAACTAAGGTCTGGAACCTTATTTTATGACTGCTGAAAGATTACATTCTTCAAGATACTTCTTATCTATTGACATAAATTGTTGGTGCATCCATAAAAATGAATGGCTGGAAAAACACACTAGTGAGACTAAGTTGTTCCATAACAACAACAAAATCCAAGAAAGAGATCAAAAGAATCTAAGGGGATTATTCAAGATAATACCTTCCTACAATAAAACATGTTAAACAAGGTCATCACATAGCTAGCAAGGTTATCCTAGATGGTAATATTTCATATATATTATCTTGGTTATGAAGACCTAGAAATAAAACAATGTCATCCTTTATCAAGCATATGTTTACTCGTATCTCCAATTAACAATGTGAATACATCTATATACACTCAATTGTTCTAAATACATAAAAGTAAATTTCACACACAATCATGCAAATAATACATGTTCAGCCATATAAGGTACAATAAACCATACAAGGTACATAATTTCATCCATTTAGCATGTATGATTATCCATGCTAATACATACTATAAATTATCCATTTGAATGCGTACACTCATCTATTCAAGTGCATATAAAATCAGCCATTTGGATGCATATACATAGCTATTCAATGCATATAGAATCAATCATTCAAATGCATATGCTAAAACTTAGATTAATTTTTTCAAATGTATGCACAGTCATATTAATACTACAACTTATCCTTTTCAAATGTATGCATACTTAGTGACACAAAGAGTGTTTTCATAACCATTAAATGTGTGTTTGTGTCCAACCATACAATGCATAAAATCAACAATGTCAAGGGTGTTTTATCAACCATACAAGAGTGAAATAACTAGCCATTAAAGACATATAATAAATAAACCACATGAATATGCACATTCCATTCAATATATATTTAATCCATGGTTTTAAGGTATGAAATTATCCATGGTAATGCATGCACCCAACCATGTAAATGTATATACAACTGTACAAGTAAAAAACCAAACATGAAATGGTATTCACAACTATACCAATAAAGTATTTAGCTATTAAATGGTTCAATGTATAGTCATACAATTGTATGTACAATCCAAAACAAATGTATGCATAAACATTAAATATGAATGACCATTCATGTAGGGTTTATATAATGTAAATAATCCATTCTAATACATGTTTCCAACTACATAAAGAGTGCATTAACCCAATCATTATAATGCATGCATAGGTCATTCAATAGTTTGATCACAATGCATATTAAAGATGCATACAACCATAAAACCTTCCAATGCACAAGCTACAATTTTTATTTCACACATGGCCATACAATCCATGTAAGTATATTCCAGCCATACGAATGTGTGTATAAGCCATAAAAATGTAATACATGATATTAAAGAGTATTCTATATGCATAAGGCATAAAAATTCTATGCAAGTTTTAGTGCATATAAAAATCAACCACACAAGGGGAGTTTTCATAACCAATACATTTGTGTTTGAAGCCAACCACTACATACATAAATCAGCCACATAAGAGTGCATGACCAACCATTTCAAGTTATGTATTTAACGATAAATGAGTATATAATCAGCTATTAAATGTGTTAAGTCAGCCATGTATTAGAATTATCCATTTTTAAGGTATATGTTTATCCATATAAGGTAATAAATTAGTCATGTAGGCATATGATCATCCATTTATTTTATGATCATATTTTAAGTGAAGGATCAAGCATTCAAACAAATGTAACTATCCATGTAAGGTTTTGCCATAAAGAATAACCATTAATGAAATCTTCATGGATGTATTTGGTAAATCAATTCACATTTATTTTCTGAGTCATTTTATCAAACAAATTGCAGCCAACTTCCATTGAGGAATTTTGTCAAACAATTCACATTCATCCTCTTCCAAGAAATTTAGAAAGCAATTTCCAACCATCCTTTATTAAATAATTTTGTCAAACAATTCACATTCATCTGTAGACACCAAAATAGTGTCAACCCCCCCTCTTTGGTCCCTTTCTAACTTCAACATGCCTAACCTATACTTTATTAATTTCAAATACTTATTTTAAATTAATAATTTCCCCTAGACACCTCACCTTGGATTCCTAGCTCTTAGGCCATTTATCGCCCTATGACTGATCATAATTACCTAAGACCTAATTTTAACTCTCCCACTAATTTTTGCACCTATTAAACCTACCTTTAGACCATTTAACAATGAAAATCAAACTTGGCAGACGGAAGAACGGGCAAAAGGCTAAAAATAGCCTTTTTCCCCATTCTCTAGCCACCGATGTCGATTAACAGTCGACCGATGCTGGCGGTATCACCGACGTCAGTTGCTTAAAACTAAATTCCAACCTCGACTGGGCCCAAATGAAAATTCTCTTGCTCTTAGGATCTGAATGCTCTTGTTCCTTGACTCTTTATAGGCATCAGCACTCTATCATCACTCTCCAGGCTAAGAAACTCTACAGAATTCACTCCACATTGGATTAGAAGATTGCACGAAGTCTCCTACATCAGCCATAACAGAAACAAGTCTTCTACACTTTTGGTTCTCCACCAAGAGCTAAGTATTCTTCTAGTTTATATTTTAGTATTTTTAGAATGTATTGGTGATTAGTCCGTTGAATATTCTTGAGTACTATTGATAGACAACCCGACTTTCTTCCCGAGGCCTTCCTCTCATTCTTATTCTCTTTTCACCCCTATCCTCTACCTTAGCCCTTTCCCAGACCATATTCATTGTCCTACAATCCTCCACAAACCATTAAACAGACCCAGACTCCTTCCAGACCCCTCTGTCAACCATAAACCCATCAAAAACCCATCCAAGGCCATTACCCTGACTGACATCAACCATTGCCCCTACCGATGTCGATAGCATAACCGATGTCGGCAACCTTGACCAATCGATGCCGACAAAACCACCGACATCGGTGACTGTGGAAGACTTATAGCAAAACATAGGTACGCATTTTCTATTTTCTATTTCTTAGTCTTTCATTGTTTCTCTTTATCCAACACTCTTTTGTCAAGTGGACTGTCATCCTTCAAGGAAGTCTTTGCACTTCTAGGATCGAGCTTTGCTTGGCAGTCCACCATATATCTATCTAACATTTTCTTTGTTCAAGTCTTTCTTATCTACAGGTGTCATCCTCCACAGCCAAAGAGGATCCTTCAATCATCTGGATACGGTGCACAACTTCATCTGAGTACGTACAAACCCCTAACCATTAACCCTTAGTTTCTCATTTCTTCTGAATGTAAAAATGAAAATGAGTAGAAACATTCTGGCATGCCCGATGGGACCCTGGAGTTTTCCTTGGGTTCATTTATTCTAAAACAAACTTTCATATAGGTACATTAGGAAAATTTCTCTTCTTGCATCCTTCTTCTTTCTTTCTCTTTCGAAAATACACCATTAGCACAAGTTAAAAAGAACTGCTTCTTTTTCTTCTTGTCACTTCTTTTTTGCATCTTAGAGAAGTGAAGTTCATGCTCTTAACCTTTTCCTAATTGTTTGCATCCTAACAAAAACATTTCAATTTGGGCTAAAATCTATTGCATTTCATTCCTACTTGAATGCATTTTTAGCTCATCTTGTAATTAAAACTACATTATGAATAAATTGTAGTACACATATGTTACACTACCAGACCACAAGCACATCAAACTAAACATCTAAACATACCTGAGATAAGGCTCGACTAGGATTTCATCACCTAGCGGATACCTTACCCTTCCTAACAATCCCACTTGGAATTCACTACCAAGGGGAGAACCCACTCTGTTCTCTGGTAGAGTATAAACTCTAGGGAAGTATATACTGGCTAAGCAACCCAGCTTGTCTCTGGGCTCGTGAAGTGAGGGGAGCAAGCTCCTAGCACCAGGCCACGTATGGAACCTAATATAGATTTTGAGCACCAAAACTTAACTCGAAACAAACCTTAGACTGCCTCTTTTAGTACCCATTCTAAAAGCCCAACTTCCCAAACATATTCTTCTAAGGCATAAGCCAACACGATTCTATAATTCTATTCTTAGGAATTTAATGTTTAGAGTTTGCTTGCCTTCATCTACTTTTCTATTTTTATCTAGTTTTTTGAGCTGGTGAGGATGCATTATTCTAAACTCCAAAAACAACTCAGACTTTCTTCTTTCTTCCAAAAACTTTCAATTTTTTGAGTTTCTAGAAATACACCGTAACTGACATCAGTTTTTCCACCGACGTTGATAACTATCTTCATCGACATCAGTTATCTAACCAACATCGGCAATTTACTTCACCGACATCAGTTTTTCTATCGGCATCGATCACTGTCAAAAATCTTTCTTCTCAAATAGCAAGTTAAAAACTTGACCTTTTTGCTATTAAAAACACATTCTGGTTTTCTAAGGCTAAAACATAAATTTTTTAGAACCTAAATCTATTTTGCCTTGGATGGTTTTGACACACAATCAAACCAAAACTCTTGTTGACCATGCAAGGAAACAACCACTCCCATCTTCGCCTTCTATATCAAGTCCCCAAATGGAGTATAATTCAGAAACTAAATGTATTCCTATCCAACCAACCCCAACTCAATGCCCTATTATTCCCGAAGGGGACCAAGACTTTGAAAGGTTCTTTGACCTCAATGTCAAGGATCTTCAGCACTATCTCGTGAGAAGTCAAATGCGAGATCCTTCAGGCAACCTAGTTTATGGGATGCCAACTTCCTTAGTCAAAACGGCAATCATATCAACAGCCTCCATGACCCAACCCATGGTCACCCAGGCCATTACCTCAACTAACAACCTGACCATGACCAATCTTCAAAGTGTGGCCTCTCCTTCTATTTCTGGATCTGCGTCCATTGGGGTTTCTGTACCCCCTCAACCACAAACCATTCAACAAAGTCCTACACCATTCTAGATCTTAATTGTTTCCATCCCACCTACTCTTGCACCCATAAACACAAGAGTAACTACTTATCCTTTAGCTAGTGTTGCCACCATCCAACCACCTTTGGCGACATCAAGTCAAGTTGTGCCCTCTAGCTTCATGACACAACCACCCCTAACTTCAACATCAGTCCCTATGACTAGTTACCAATATGTTGCACCTATACAAGCACAACCAACTATGTCATACACTCCACCTAACACCTTCCAAATGCCTTACAACCTAGGGGGTGCCCCACCTACAAATCCATCAATCTATCTAATCAAGATGTTGATGGATAAGATGTCTAATCTTGAGACATCCATTTTAGGTTTAATAAATGTTCTCTCATATGAAAAAATCTGTAATGAACCTATTCATCCTTCAGTCCCAATCCGACCATATCCTAGTCAGTGGGAACTTCCCAAGTTTACTCGCTTTCAGAGTAAGGAGGACCCACAACAACATCTATGAGCGTTTAGACATGCTTGTTACCTTATAGCACATGATGATGCATTATTACTATGCAAATTTCCCATGTCACTTTCTGGCGCTACCCTCGATTGGTATAGTTTTATTACCAGTCACTCTCTTTTCACATTCACTCAACTAGCTCAACTTTTCCTTGACCACTTTTCGATCAACATCACCAAAAAGGTCTCCATCACAGACCTATACTCCATCAGACAATTTGATGATGAATCAATAGCTGATTTTGTTGCCCGTTGGAGAGGCTTAATCAACCAACTCTCCTTTTCTTTACCTCAACCTGAGCTCATTGAGCTCTTCTCACAAGCATGTACCAAAAACATCTCATCTACTTTGCGAGTCTAAACATCCTGCACATTTGATGAAGCTTTCACCATGGCTAAGAAGCTTGAACTCTATGATGTTAAAGAAAATAAAGTCAAACTACGTTGTAAAAATACTAATGCAAAATCAAATGACCCTTCATCCAAATCTTCTTCTTCCAATCCCAAGTCCAAGGGATCAGCAAATGTTGTGGTACTTAGACCATCATCTTCAACAACAACCAACCAACCTCAACCTTCAACATCAGAATACATCACACGACAATTCTAATAATGATACATACAGCATCAATATACTCTAATAGGAGAATCATACGCATCCGTGTTGGATAAACTAGTCAAATAGAGAGTCCTAAATCTCCCTCAAATTTGACCACCACCTCAATTTGATCCCTCGCATGCCATCCCTACATGGTATAGGGAGAATGACTTCTGTAATTATCACCGTGTCAAAGGCCATGACATAGACAATTGTAAAACCCTCAAGAATATCATTTAGGACATGTTAGATAAAGGTGATCTTGTCTTGGATAAACCAAACATGCCACCTAACCAAAACATAGACATCTTTAGACAACCTTTCCCTAACCATCCCCCTAGTCAAAATAACATTCAGACCATGGCTAATGACTCCCAAGAGTGTAATATACGCACGGTCAACACGGTCTCTCCTTTTATGCCTAACCAACCTCTCCCATAGTCTGAAGAGGTTAGTCAACCTATTTGTCCATCACAGGTAGAAGAGCCTTCTTCTCCTATTTCTCCTCCGCAGTTGGAAGAACCTTCTTCTCCTATTAGTTCTCCATCAACCTCTCTTATATTGGAGGATGCTTTGACCATACCAATGCCACTAGCCCCACCTTCATCCTTCCTACTACCAATGGAGGACCATCATACCTTTCCTACTCTTCAACCATAAGTAGAAGGCACGATCATCCCTATGCTCTTTCCTCTTGAAGAACCCCATTCTCTAATTCCTTCTCCACCGAGAGAAGAACTTGTCTCTTCACCTACCTCAACCGAAGAAGATCTAGTAATGGCTCTCTCTCACCTTTGGCCTGAGATTGCCACATCTAACACATTTCCACTCTCGCAAACACCCAAATCTTCTAAAAACCAATTATAAATCCTAGCACAACAGCTTTTAAACCATTCTCTTGACTGGCTGAAAATTTAGGATTTCTCCATTCAAGGAACTTAGAACATGAGGCACTATGGGAGTGACTCAAACCTCCTTATCTTACACATCCCATCTCATCTCATATTGACAACCCTCCTTTGACAAAGTCTCCCAAAGTCTCGAATGAGGACCAGGCTTCTACTTCCAAATCTTCAGAAGCTCAACCGTTTACATCTGAACCTAAACCCTCACAAACATCCACCATACCAACACCAGTTAAATCCCTTGGTGTTCACCCCATATTTAACCTCACTCACCCACAAGTGAAGGTAGATTGGAATCTCTCCCCCCATAATAGTAGTCCTCACACCATATTAAATAAGGCTACTAAACCACATCGGAGAACTCCTCCTCCACCATCATCATTGCCTTCCATTTTGGGCCCACATCCTTCTACCTTAATAGGAGTGGTCCCTACTCTAACACCTAACAAAAACAAGTTGCCTCCATTACTACCTTTACCTACCAAAAACATACTTCCTCTAAAAAATTTGGTACCCCTCACAAAGAAAGTGTCGTCTACGCGAGTGGCCACATCACCAACCCAAAATATGGTATGGAAATCTCCCTCAACAACTCCCAAACACAAGTCATCAACACCTACTGCATCAACAAGCATGGACCCCTTAGTGGGTTCATATGCTTTGATACTATGCCAACTTTTGCAAACTTCTAGCATCACTCTTCCACCTATTAAACCATTTCAACCTCTCAGACCAAAACTGTCTTGGTTCAATGACACTAAAATCTACCTATTTCATCGCTCATAAGGGCATGATACCGAGAATTGTTGTGCCCTCAAGGTTGTCATTCGCCAATACTTGGAGAAAGACACCCTTCTTGTCAAGGATACTATCAAAAAAACTCCAACACCATCTAATGTCTCTCCAACCTCTCCACCTTCATCGAGATCCCATCATCAGACTATGGTCCCTTTACCTCCTTTGCCCCCTTTATTCGAGATTAACACCATCAATGTGGCCACTAGGTCACAAACTTTAAATGATAAAGCAAAAGATAAATTTGTTATTCTTTGGACCTACCCATTTGTCAAATTTTCTCAACCACCCAAACCCAAGATTTCTATCTTGGGTACATCCCAACCAACTTCTTTAGAGGCAATCTGTGATTCTATGGTGAAATAGCTTCACCAAACTCCCGTAAAGATGAATTTATATGACCTCATTCAAATCTCTCCACAACATTGTCAAGCTTTAATCAAAGCTTTATAGGTAGTGGAGGTCCAACCCAAGGACCCCCAACCACTAGCTACCTTAGTCCAATCATTACCCACTGTCACCTTTATTACCTTTAGTGATTCTGAAATTCCTACCTCCAACTTGGAAGATCAGGACGCTGCCCTTTTCATCATAGCCTACATTGATCAAACTCGCATTAAGCAAGTTATGATTGATGGAGACACCAACATCAATATCATTTCCACCCATGCCTATGACCAATTAGCCCTCCCAAAGAATTGTGTGTCAAAAATTGATGCAATTCTTCGATCTTTTAATGACACCACCACCACTACCATTGGCACCATCGTCTTACATATTCGTGTTGGCCCATGAACAATCCTAGAGCTCTTCTACATCATCGAGGGAGAGTTCTAATACAACATGTTATTAGGATGACCTTGGATCCATGCCATGGCTTGTGTCCCTTCTACATTACACCGTTGTGTCAAATTTGAACACGACGGTCAAGTCCATGTCATTCCCACAGACCCCTCCCCTTTCAAGACATGCAACACAACTTATCAACCCAATGATGTTCTCATTCATTTCAATACATCAACCCAAACACTGCATCTACCTGCGAAAGCTTTAACAAGTACGCAAATGGTGGTTACACCTACACCACCTCCTCAAGTGACAACAAAAGACCCTATGGAAGATACCTTCCAACATCTTTCACTTGGGGAGTATCATTTACTCACCTTGGATATGTTCCAGACTCCTCAAGAGTATGGACAACTTCATCACAATCCTAGCTATGACCATTGTATCAGAATGGTCATCCCTTATGGTCCTCCCAATCTTCAAACAAATATCATCTATGGAGGGCTAGATCAAGCTCCCAATGATGGGAACCCTCTTTCATCACCCCAACTATTTACGTCTGACTTCTCTTTTCTTGGCAACCCAAACTTTGCTCATACCTATCTTTATAGGTGTGCATAGAAGGGCTTTAGCTTTGGGTGCTATGAACAAGGCTCCCACCAGCCCGTCGAACCACCAAATGATGAGGCCATAAAGAATGCCAAGAAGTGACATGGTCTAGGTTTTGAAGAACCTACTGAAACTTCTAAAAACCCTCACCCTAAACCTATCATAGAACAATCACCTCCAAACTTGCCTATTCCCCCATCTTCACCTATGGAGTCAGTGGTTTTCATCCCTCCTAGTTTTTTTTGCATAAACGTCATTCGCTTGGAACCCCTAACCTATCAACTAGGTGGGGTATCTAGGTCGCTCCCTCTCATTTATCCAAACATGATAGATGATGAATCTACTACCATCAACACTATCCAATGCATAGATGATGATGCCATTCTCACCTACATGGGTATAGATGACTCTTTCATCCAACGATCACTTCTGTCAGAAATGCAGGTTATGTTAAATGAATCAACCATTGACATTAACCTTCCATCTTCCGATGTTCCTCGCATTTTAAAGATTGGTCAATCTTTGGATGCCCAAGAACAAATTGACTATACCAAATTCCTTTTCGACCATAGCAAAGCCTTTTCTTAGACCTACAGTGATATGCTTGGCATTGACCCTAACATCGTCATCCATAACATCATCACAAACCTAGAGGTTAAGCCTGTCAGGTAAAAGCTTTGCAAGATGCATCCTCGCGTTGCACTCCTTGTCAAATAGGAGCTTCAACGTCTTCTCTCCATCTCCTTTATCTGACCCATTGATTATCTGCAATGGGTGTCAAATATCATCCCTGTCACTAAAGCAACTGGGGGGATCTAAATCTGTACTGACTATCGTGACCTTAATTTGGCTTGCCCAAAAGATGATTTTCCTCTACCCAACATTGACCAAATTGTTGATCTTACGGCCGGTCATGAGATGCTATCACTCATGGATGGGTTTTCAAGATATAATCAAATTTGATTGTGCCAGAAGATCAACACAAGACCACCTTCATCACCCCATGGGGGACTTTTTGCTATAGGGTCATGCCTTTTGGCCTAAAAAACATAGGTGGCACATATCAATGCGCCATGACCTACATCTTTCACAATCTCCTCCACAAAATCATGGAGGACTATGTGGATGACCTACTAGGCAAATCTAAACTCCGCCGTGACCATTTAACCATTCTCAAAATCATATTCACTCACCTCCTCCAATACAACATTTGACTCAACCCCAAGAAATGTGTCTTTGGGGTTCTCTCTGGGAAGCTTTTAGGCTTTATCATTTCCCTTCATGGCATTGAGATTGATCCTGCTAAGATAAGAGCTATACTCAAGATGATGCCACCTACCAATCGAAAGTAACTCTGTAGCCTGCAAGGGAAGCTTCAATCTATTCGTTGCTTCATCTCATAGCTTTCTGACCGATGTCAACCCTTTCATCACCTCCTCAAGAAGGATGTCTCCTTTAATTGGGATAAGGATTGCCAAGAGGCTTTTGAATCCCTTAAACGCTATCTTGTCTCTCCACCAGTCCTTATTCCACCTAAAGACGACCAACCTTTCTATCTTTACATTTTAGCAACAAATCATTCTTTAGGTGCCATGATCACACACCGAGACAAACAACATCGTGAGCAAGCAGTTTATTATATAAGCCAAACGCTTATTGACTATGAAACTCGGTATACTCATACCGAAAAACTTTACTTGGCATTAGTCTTTGTCACTACCAAACTCTATCATTATCTCCTCAATCAAAAAACTTATGTCATCACCCATACTGACCTTCTAAAATACATGCATTCCAAACCATACCAAAATCAACGTATGGCTCGTTGGCTCATGGTTCTTACTGAGTTTGACTTGGAATTCATCAAACAAAAGTCTATAAAGGGGCAAAAAATCGCTGATTAACTAGCTAATGCCCCTTTACCTGACAACCAACCTTCTCATTGCAAATTCCCTGATGAATCCATCGCCACGTTATCCACCGATGACATTTTCTATCAAATGACAATGTTCTTTGATGGGTCTAAATGTCAACATGGTGGGGGTGCGGGGGTCATTCTCATCCCTCATGAGGGTGAGCCCATGCCCTTATCTTTCAAATTTGACTTTGAATGTACCAATAACATGGCTGAATATGAAGCCTTAATTTTGGGACTTCAAACCACCCTTTTCCTAGGCGTCAAGACCATCAACATCTTTGGCGACTCACAACTAGTCGTCAATCAAATCAATGGTTCATATCTTTGTAAAAATGAAGTTTTGTAAAGGTATAAACACCATGTTGACACCCTGCTAGAATCTTTCGACCATTACCTCTTGCAAACTGTTCCTCAATCTATGAATAAGTTTGCCGACACCATGGCCTCTCTCACCTCATGCATTCCATCCTCATCATCTTCCTCAAGAATTTATGTCACGGTACACCATTTGGCATTACCTTCATATATCTCCACTAACATCAACTTTGTCAGCACCATCAACTCTAACCCACAAGATGTTTGGTATAAACAACTTGTGGACTACTTAACTTATTCTATTATCCCTCCTGGTCTCTCTAGCAATGTGCGATGGGCTTTTATCAAAAGCACAACTCGATATACTATGCTAGGGGGTCTTCTCTATAAATGAGGTTTCGATGGCCTCCTTCTTCGATGTCTAACCTCCACTGAAACATCTCATGCTATCAAACAAGTCCATGATAGGATTTGTGGCAGACATTTTAGTGGTAATGCGATTGTAAAGCGCATCCTTTACCTGGGCTATTATTGGCCCACTCTTCACCAAGACTGTAGCGACTATGTTTGGCATTGTATCAGATGCCAACAACACACTAACTTACTTCATGTCCCTAGCCATGCTCTACAAGTTGCTAAGGACTTCTGGCCCTTTTCACAATGGGGCTTAGACCTAATCAGTGAGATTAACCCCCATTCATCTCTCTGATATCAGTCCATTATCACCACAGCTGAATACTACACTAAATGTGTGGAAGCAATTCCCCTCATCTCCACTAAAGCTGACAAAATCATTGACTTCATTAATAACATCATAATCTATCATTTTAGTGTACCTCACAAAATCATCACTGATAATGGCAAATCATTCAAAAACAAAACTATCCAAAAACTTTGTGACTCATTTGGCATCAAGCTCAGCTTCTCCTCACCTTACTACCCATAAGAAAATGGGTAGGTCGAGGCTTCCAACAAAATCTTAACCAAAATTTTAATGAAGGTGGTCAATGACACTGGAAGGGACTGGCACATCCACATTACCTTCACTTTATGGGCCTACCGCATTAGCATTCAAACCCCTATGGGTGCTATACCTTTCTCTCTAGTGTATGAAACTAAGGTTATCTTGCCTCTTGAAGTATAGATACCTTCTCTATACATCTCTTTGCACAACATACTTTTCAAGGATGACTTTCATCAAGATCGGTTGGCTCAACTTGAGTTACTTGACGAACGTCACCTTGCTGCCCTCAACCATCTCCATATCTACCAAAATCGCATCCAACGTGCCTATAACAAAAGTCTGAGAGAACAAGATTTCAAAATCAGAGATCTTGTCCTCAAAGAAAACCAACACGTGACCAATATGGAAAGAAGTAAATGAGGCAAGTTTGCTCCTAATTGGCTTGGACCTTATATCATAACACACAAGTATAGATCAGGGACTTATCGTTTGTCTTCTCTTGAAGGCTGGCCAGAACCTGAGCCCCTTAATGCCTTGCATCTACGACCATTCTACTATTAATCAAGTAATCATTCACTTGATGTTTAACTTGAGCTCATCCCTTGAGCAACCCCCGTCATCGTCATTCCTATCCCTTTCAACCCTTTTTCCCCACAAACATTAGTCAACCCTTTGGTAAAGCATGAATGCTTTGTCCTAATAAAAGGGAAACCCCCAAACCTCTATAGTCAAGTCCATGACCAAAAGTTTAGTCAAAAAAAATTGGGATGCCTAACCAAAGGTCATAAAATGTAGACTGTTCCCTCAAAGGACAACTACATCATTGTTGTAATTAATAGACTACTCCCTTGAAGGATAGCTATTTAAAGACATCAACATACAAAGTATAATATAGACCACTCCCTCGAAGGATGGCTATTCACAAATTCTACTCCAAACAACACTCTCTCAGAAGCTTCCCGCATTGATCAGCTTTACATATGACCAAAAAACAAAACATCCCCACGTAGACTTCCCGCATCAATTAGTCTTGTAGACACCAAAATTGTGTCTACTCCTTGGTCGACTCCCCCTTGGTCCCCTTGGTCCACTTTTAACACATTTATAACCCACACACTTATTAATTTAAAATAATAACTTATTTTAAATTAATAACACCTCCCTTGACACCTCACCCTTGGATTCCTCACCCTTGGATACCCTCATTCATTACCCTATGACCTATTTCAACCCTCCCGCTAACCTCTCATGCCTATTAAACCCGCCTTTGACCATTTTACCATGTCCACTGAACTCGACAGATGGAGGAATGGGCAAAAGGCTAAAAATAGCCTTTTTACCCATCCTTCATTTGTCAACATCAATCAACCATCAGCTGACACCGGTGGGATCACTGACGTCGGTTGCTTAAAACCAACTTGTAGGCCAAATGGAAAATAGATCAAGTAATCAATCACAATCCTAAATCACAGACCTGAAGGCTAATTCTCTGGCCTCTCTCTCTCTCTCTCTCTCTCTCTCTCTCTCTCTCTCTCTCTCTCTCTCTCTCTCTCTCTCTCTCTCTCTCTCTCTCTCTCTCTCTCTCTCTCTCTCTCTCTCTCTCTCTCTCTCTCTCTCTCTCTCTCTCTCTCTCTCCCAAACACAAACCAAGCATCACAGGCTACAGGGACTCTGCATTAGTCACTCCACCCCTGATTGAAATATTGCAGAAAGTTTTCTACATCAACAACAAGGCTTTTACACTTCTAGTTCTCTGCTAAGGAGCTAATTATTCTTCTTTTATGTCATTTTAGTAGCTTAGAATGTATTAGTAATTGGTTCTCTAGTTACTACTTCTAAGTAATATTATCAACCAAACCCAACTATCAACCAGGCCAGCCCTGACTCTCTTCCCAAAAAGACTGAGAGGCATTTCCCATATCCTTCCCCCTTTTGACAACTTATCCCCTGCCTTTGCCCCTCCTAAAGACTCTGTCTACTATCTCACCACCCTACATAGACCTAGAGTCCTTCCAAACCCCTCTGTCAACCAAAGACTCATCCAAAACATGTCCAAGGCCATTGCCCTGACCGACATTGACCATTGACCCTACCGACGTCGGCATAATAACCGATGTCGACAACCTTAACCAACAGATGATGGCAGACCCATCGATGTTGGTGACTATGACAGACTGACAGTAGAATATAGATACGCATTATCTCTATTTCTTTTATTCAATCTTTCATCATTTCTCTTGCTAGCAACATTCTTTTTATCAACTAGTGGACTATCATCCCTCAAGGAAGTCTTTGCACTTTTGGGATCGAGCTTTTCTTGGTAGTCCACCTTATATCCATCTAACAATCTCTTTGTTTTAGTCTTTCTCTCTACAGGTGTCGTCCTTCATAGTCAAAGAGGAGTCCCTTCAATCATTTGGATAATGGTGTGAAAACTTCATCTGGGTACGTACAAACCCTTAACCTTTTATCTTAGTTTCTTACTTCCTTTGAATGTAGAAAAGTGAAAAATAGTTGGAAACATTCTGGCACACCCGGTGGACCCTGGGATTTTCTTTGGGTTCATTTCTTCTAAAACAAACTTTCATGTAGGTGCATTAGGGAATTTTCTCTCTTTGTATCCTTCTATCTCTTTATTTCGAAAAGACATCATAAGCAAAGTTAAAAAGAATCTTTCTTTTTCTTCTTGTCACCTTTCCTTCTTGCATCTTAGAGTAGTGAAGTTCATGCTCTTAACCTTTTCCTCACTTGCTTGCATCCGAACAAAACATTTTGATTTGGACTTAAAATCTATTGCATTTCATTTTTGCCTGAATGCATACTTAGCTCTCACATCTAGTAATTACAAAATGCATTATGAATAAAGCGTAGTCCACTTATGTTACACAACCTAACCATTATCACAAATCAAACATCTAAACATACCTGAGACAAGGTCTGACTAGGATTTCATCACCTAGTGGATACCTTACCCTTCCGATAATCCCACTTGGACTTCACTACCAAGGGGTGAACCCACTCTGTTCTCTGGCAGAGTATAAACTCTAGGGAAAGTATATACTGGCTAAGCGACCCAACTTATCTCTGGGCTTGTGAAGTGAGGAGAGCTTGCTCCTTAGCACCAGGCCACGTACGAAACCTAATACAGATCTTAAGCACCAAAACTAACCCGAAACCAGCCTTAGACTGCCTCTTTTAGGACTTGTTTTAAAAGCCAACTTTCCAAACACACTCTTCTAAGGCATAAGCCAACAAGACTCTAAAACTTATTCTTAGGAATTAATGTTATAGCTTGCTTGTCTTCATCTATTTTTTTGTATATATCTGGTTTTTTGAGCTGGTGAGGTCGCATTCTGAGCTCCAAGAATAACTCAGAACTTTCTTCTTTCTTCCAAAAACTTTAGTTTTCTGAGTTTCTAGAAACACACAGATACCGACATCAATTTTTCCACTGATGTCGGCAACTATTCCTCACTGACATCGGTTATCTAACTGACATCAGCAATTTACTTCACCAACATTGGTTTTTCCATCGATGTCAGTCACTGTCAACAAAACTTCTTCCAAAATAGCAGGCTTAAAACCCAACTTTCTTGCTGTTAAACACAAATTCTGATTTTTTAAAACTAAAAAAACATAGTTTCTAGAACCTGACCCTTTTTGCCTTGAATGGTTTTGACATGTAGTCAAACCAAAACTCTTGTTGACCACACAAGGCAACAACCACTTCCACCTTCACTTTTCATATCAAGTCCCCTAATGGAGTGTACTTCAGACACTAAATATTCTCCTATCCAGTCAACCCCCGATCAATCTCCAATTGTTCTCGAAGGGGATCAAAATTTTGAGAGATTCCTTGACCATAACGTCAAGGCTCTCCAACACTATCTCATTAAGGGCCAAACATGAGACTCTTCAATTCAACCAAGTTCATCACATTTTCACAACTTGATTGTCTCAACCCCAAGCACTCTTTCACCCATAAATACAAGAGTGACTACCTACCCTTTGGCTAGTGTTGCCACCATCCAACCACCTGTGGCGACATCAAGCTAGGTTGTGCCTTCTAGCTTTATGACACAACCGCCCTTGACCTCAACATCAGTCCCTATGACTAGTTACCAATATGTTGTGCCTATACAAGCACAACCAACTACGTCATATGCCCCTCATAACGTCTTCCAAATGCCTTACAACCTAGGGGGTGCCCCACCTATAAATCCATCAACCGATCTAATCAAGATGTTGATGAATAAGATGTCTAATCTTGAGACATCCATTTCCGATCCTAGAAATGTTCTCTCATATGAACAAATCTGTAATGAGCCCATTCATCCTTCAGTCCCAATCTGACCATATCCAAGTTAGTGGGAACTCCCCAAGTTTACTCATTTTCAGAGTAAAAAGGATCCACATCAACATCTACGAGCGTTTAGACATGCGTGTTACCTTATAGCACATGATGATGCATTGTTACTACGCACATTTCCCATGTCACTTTCTGGTGGTGCCCTTGATTGGTATAGTTCCCTTACCATTCATTCTATCTTTTCTTTCACTCAACTCGCCCAACTATTTCTTGACCACTTTTCAATTAACATAACTGAAAAGGTCTCCATCACGGACCTATATTCTATCAGACAATTTGACGATGAATCCATAGCTGATTTTGTTGCTCGATGGAGAGGCTTAATCAACCAACTCTCCTTTTCTTTACCTCAACCTAAGCTCATAGATCTCTTCTCTAGAGCATGTGCCAAACACATCTCATATGCTTTGTGGGTTCAAACATTCTGCACATTTGACAAAGCTTTCACGATGGCCTGAAAGCTTGAACTCCGCATGATCAAAGAAGATAGAGTCAAATTGCATAGTAACACAAAATCCAATGACCCTTCTTGTTCCAAACCTTCTTCTTCCCACTCCAAATCTAAGGGGTCAGCAAACGCTGTGGTCTTTAGATCACCATCTTCAACAACAACTAACCAATCCCAACCTTCCACATCACAAAGCATCACTAAACAATTCCAACAACGGTACATACAGCATCAATACACTCCAATAACAGAATCATACGCTTTCGTGTTGGATAAACTCGTCAAGCAGGGGGTCCTCAATCTCCCTCAAATTTTACCACCCTAATTTGACCCCTCAAAACCTATCCCTACATGGTACAGGGAAAATGACTTCCATCATTATCACCGTGTCAAAGGTCATGACATAAACAATTGCAAAACCTTCAAAAACATTGTCCAAAACATGATAGATAAAGGTGATCTTGTCTTGGATAACCCAAATGCGCCACCTAACCAAAACATAGACATCTTTAGAAAACCTTTCCCTAACCATCCTCCCAGTCAAAATAATGTCCAGACCATGACCGATGACCCCTAAGAGCATAACATACGCACGGTCAACACAGTCTTTTCTGTCATTCCTAACCAACCTCTCCCACAGTTCGAAGAGATTATTCAATCTATTTATCAACTACAGGTAGAAGAGCCATCTTCTCCTATTTGTCCACCAAAGGTAGAAGAGCCCTCTTCTCCTATTTGTCCATCACAGGTGGAAGAGCCTTCTTCTCCTATTTGTCCACCACAGGTAGAAGAGCTTTCTTCTCCTATTAGTCTTCCATCTACCCCTCTTCTACATTTAGGAGAGTCTACCTTGACCTCTCCCATATTGGAGGATGTCTTGACAACACCAACACCGACTGCCTCACCCTCATCCTTCTTGCTACCAATGGGGGATCACACTTTTCCCATTCCTTGACCACACAAGGAAGCCATAATCATCCCTACGCTCTTTCCACCTGAAGAGCCATATTCTCCAGCCCCTTTTTTGCCGAAAGAGGAACTCACCACCTCACCTACTTCGATCGAAGAAGATATGATGAGGGTAGACTTGAACCTTACCCCCCATAATAATAGTCCTCACACCCAACCAAAGAAGGCTACTAAACCACATCGAAGAACTTTTCTCCCACCATCACCATTGCCCTCTATTTTGGGCCCACACCCGTCCACCTTAAGAGGAGTGCTTCCTACTCTGACACCCAAAAAAAACAAATCACCTCCATTACTACCAACACCTAACAAAAATGTGCCATCTCCACATGTGGCCATACCGCCAACTAAAAAGGTGACACGACAAACTCTCCAAACAACTCTTAAATAGAAATTGTCACTCTACTGCAACAAAGAGTGACGACCCATTAAAGGGTTCTTATGCTTTGATGTTATGTCAATTGTTGCAGTCATCTAGCATCATCCTCCTGCCTATCAAGCCTTATCGACCTCTCAGACCAAAACCACCTTGGTTTGATGACACTAAAATTTACTGGTATCATCACACACTAAGGCATGATATCGAGCATTGCTATGCCCTTAAGGTTGTCATTTGCCAACACCTAAAATGGGACACCCCTCACATTGAGGCTTCTTCTGATGACTTTTTTGATAGATCACCAACACCATCATATGCCTCCAAAACCTCATCACCTAAATCAGGATCCCAACACAAGACTATGGTCCCTCAACCACCTCCTCAACCTTTATTTGAAATCAACACTGTTAATGTGGCCACCAGGCCCCAAACTATGAAGAATAAAGGAAAAGATCAAACCTCTACACCTTTGACATATCCATTATTCGTCAAGACCTCTCAACCAACACAACCCAAGATTTCTATCTTGGACATGTCTCAACCATCATCACTGGGGGAAATCCCTCCTAACCTCTCTATTCCACATGATGCTTGGTATAAGCGACTTGTGGACTACTTAACATATTCTATCATCCCTCCCAAACTCTCTAGCAATAGACAGTGAGCTTTTATCAAGAACACTGCTCGCTACACCATGCTAGGGGGACTTCTTTACAAGCGAGGTCTCAACGACCTCCTTATCCAATGCCTAACAACCACTTAGACTCCCCATGTCATCAAATAAGTCCATGATAGGATTTATGGGGGACATTTTAGTGGTAACTTGTTTGCCAAGCACATCCTCTGCCTGGGCTATTATTGGCCCACTATTCACCAAGATTGCAACAATTATGTTTGGCATTGCACCAAATGCCAACAACATCCTAACCAACTTCACACCTAGCATCGACCAAACCATGCCCACAACCATAATTTGAAAGAGCAAGATTTCAAAATCAGAGATCTCGTCCTTACAGACAACCAACATGTGACCAATTTGGAATAAAGCAAATGGGGCTAAATTGCTCCTAATTGACTCGGACCTTACATCATAACACAAGCATGGATCAGGGACTTATCATCTATCTTCTTTCGAAGGCTAGCCAGAACCTAAGCCCCTTTATGCCTTATATCCTCAACCATTTTATTGTTAGTCACATACTCAATCACTTGATGGTTGACTTAAGCTCGTCCCTTGAGCAATCCTTGTCATTGTCATTCCTATTCCTCTCAACCCTCAACCCTACAAACATTGATCAACCCTTTTGTCAAGCATGAATGCTTTGTCCTAATAAAAGGGAAACCCTTAAACCTCTATAGTCAAGTCCATGACCAAAAATTCAGTCAAAAACCAAAAAAATATAAAAGTGAGATGCCTATTCAAAGGTCATAACAAACTATAAATGTAGACTGCTCCCTCGAAGGACAGCTGCATAATTATTGTAATTGATAGACTGCTCCCTTGAAGGACAGCTATTCAAAGTCATTCAACCATATACAAAGCACACTATAGACCACTCCCTCAAAGGATGGCTATGCCTAAATTCTTGCTACAAATAGCACTATCTCTGAAGCTTCCCGCATCGATCAGCTTCACAACATGACCACAAAACAAAACAACATCCCCATGTAGACTTCCTGCATTGATCAGTCTACCAAAAACACACAAAAAAATGACTGACAAACCTATTAAGTCATGGACTTGCCTATATGTTGAGGATCAACCAACAATAGATTACACTTGTGAAAGTAATAAACACGAAATTAAATCAGATAGACAAGTAACTAGAATGATAAATAGCAAGGAAAATAAGAGATACAAGAAACCACCCTGAAAACTTGTATTAAACTCTTTACAAAAGGAATACAATTGAAGAAACTTCTTTCTTCCACACCTCTCCTAGATGTATAGATCTCTCACTAGATCTCTATTCCTCAAGAGCTCTCTCTCTCTCTCAAGAACAATCAACTCCAACAGACCTGGATTGATTCAATTCTGTATTGTTCTTCAACATACCAATTCTACAATAACTACTACAATAAGCTAAGAAGATCTAATTCTACATATAGAATTAGGAGACTTGAGCATGCACATATAACAAACAGTTAAGCCACTTAAAAAAGGGCTCTAAAAATAATATTACTAATAATAGAGATACGAGCTTAAGAATACAACTCAAACTCATCATGCAAACACTCGCTTCTATCCTCGAAAATAGCTTTCTAGATGCATAGGTAACCGACACCGGTTCTTGCCTGCTTGCCTATGACGGCCGCCAGCCGATCCACTGCCGATGCCGGCATCTCTTCAACTGCATCTGACTGACGTCGGTCGCTCCTATTCGATGTCGGTGTCTGTGTAGACCCAAATTTGTTAAATGTGCTCATATGTGAAGCTTTTAGGCTCCACACCTTAACAATCTCCCACTTGGAGATAAACAGCTGCACCAGTACCTGTACAACAACATCTTCTAGCTCCTCCATCTTCAACTCAATCATGAAGACCAACAGAAGTTGAATGAAAATTCAACTTCTCTTTTGTAACCGGCTTGGTTAACATATCAGCAGGATTCTTATCTGTATGGATCTTCTCTAGCTTCAACTCACCATCTTCCAATACCTGTCGTATGAAATGGTACCTTAGCTGTATATGCTTTGTTCTTGAATGAAAGGCTAAATTTTTAGCCAAATGGATTGCACTCTGACTGTCACTATACAATCTACAACTCTCATGCTCCCTACCAAGCTCATCCATGAACCATGTCATCCATATCATCTATTTGCTAGCCTTTGTGGCTACAATATACTCTGCTTCTATAGTTGACAAGGCAACAACCTTCTGCAACTTAGATATCCAGCTAACCGCTGTTCCACCTACAGTGAAAACATAACCTGTAGTGCTCCTCCTGCCATCCAAATCACCTACCATATCTGAATCTACATAACCATGTAGAGAAGTATCTAAACCTCCATAGCACAAGTGCCTACTAATGATTCCTCTCAGATATCTAAGGATCCACTGAACTGCTTTCCAATGTTCCTTACCTGGATTGGCCATATACTTACTTACCACTCCCACTCCTTGGGTAATATCCGGTCTAGTACATACCATTGCATACATCAAACTCCCTACTGTGAAAGAATATGGAACCTTACTCATGTACTCTACCTCATCATATGAATTAGGACATTATTCTTTACTCAACTTAAAATGTCCAGCCAAAGGTGTGCTTACTGGTTTAGCATCCTGCATATTGAACCGTTTCAACACCTTGTCCACATAATCTTCTTGAGACAATATCAACCTGTGATTTTTCCTGTCTCTCTTAATGCTCATGCCAAGGATTTTCTTTGCTGCTCCCAAATCCTTCATAGCAAATGTTTGAGCTAATTTCACTTTAAGCTCAGAGATATCCTGCATGTGTGATCCTGCAACCAGCATATCATCTACATACAACAATAGAATAATATATCTACCGTTATCAAATCTCTTGAAATACACACAATGGTCAGATTGACACCTATTGTAGCCATGCTCAGTCATAAACCTGTCAAATTTTAAATACCATTGCCTAGGAGCTTGCTTGAGGCCATACAAGCTTTTCTTCAATCTGCACACAAAATTCTCCTTACCCTTGACCTCAAATCCTTCTGACTGTTCCATATAAATTTCCTCATCCAAATTTCCATGAAGAAAAGCTGTCTTAACATCTAGCTGCTCAAGATGCAAATCCTCAAAAGCAACCAAAGAAAATACAACCCTTATAGAAGTCATCTTAACAATAGGAGAAAAAATCTCACCAAAGTCAATACCTGGCTTTTGTGCAAATCCTTTCACTACCAATCTGGCCTTATATCTCATTTGTCCATTCTCACCTTCTTTCAACCTATAGGTCCATCTGTTCTTTAGTGTCCTCTTACCTACTGGCAACTCAACCAAATCCCATGTTTGGTTCTCTCGTAAGGACTCCATCTCCTCAACCATGCCACGCTCCCACTGACTCTTGGACTCCACCTGTATTGCTTCTTCAAAACTCTCTGGTTCTCCACCATCAGTTAGCAATAAATAAAATAATGAAGGAGAATATCTAATTGGAGGCATACTCACCTTTTCTGACCTCTTGATGGGTGTCTGAGACTCATTCACAACACGCTGTCCACCCAAGTTATCTGGCAGTGACCGACCTCGGTCACCTCCAGACCTGTTACTGGCCGACGTCAGTTCTTCCTGGCCGACGTCGGTGCTTGTCCTACCGACGTCGGTCTCTGTATGGCCGACGTTGGTCTCTGTACTGCCGATGCCGGTTCTAACCCTACCGACGTTGGTCTCTGTGTTTTCCTGCAAGTGATTATTTATTTTTCCCGTGAGCTCATATTGGACCTTCACCTCGTCCAATTCACCATTGCTCTACCCAGATTGATTCAGCTTCTTTAGCTGATCACAATACATCACTCTTTCATTGAAAACAACATCACGACTCCTAATTACCTTGTTAGTTTCTAGAATCCACAATCTGTAACCAAAATCATCTGAGCCATAGCCAATAAACGTGCACCTCATAGACTTAGCATCAAGCTTCTTTATATTTTTTTATCTATATGCACAAAGGCTTCACAACCAAAAACATTGAGATATGAGAGATCTACCTTTTTACCTATCCATGCCTCTTTTGGAATTCCACCATCCAGAGCTGTAGAGGGTCCTCTGTTAATCAGGTACACTACAGTGTCAACAGCTTGTGCCCAAAACTGTAAGGGCAAACTAGCATGCAATCTCATACACCTTGCACACTCCATTATTGTCCTATTCATCCTTTCAGCAATTCCATTCTACTGAGGTGTCCTTGGAACCATCCTTTGCCTGCGGATTCCATGCATATAACAATAATCTCTAAACTTATAACTGTAGAACTCACTGCCATTGTCAGATCTCAAGCACTTCAATCTTTTACCTATTTCATTCTCAACCATAGCTTTCCAAATCTTAAAAGTCTCAAATACATCAAATTTTCTCCTAATACAATAGATCCATACCTTCCTTGTAGCATCATCTATGAAAGATACATAGTACTGTGATCCTCCAATGGAAGCAACCTGAGCCGGTCCCCACACGTCTGTGTGAACAAGCTACAACTTATGCCTCTTCTTAGTAGACCCAGTCTTGAGAAAGCTAACCCTTTTCTATTTTCCAAATACACAGTGCTCACAAAACTCTAGATCTATGCCTTTTAAATCTGAAAGCATACCTTTGGACTTAAGAATTGACATCCCCTTCTCACTCATGTGGCCAAGCCTTGAGTGCCACAGTTTAGCATCCACATCTGAAGTAGATAATACAGAAGGAGATTTGTTAGTAACACAATTACACAAGTAGAGAGTACCTTTTCTCTTACCTCTGACCATAACAAGTGCACCCTTGGTCACCTTCCAAGATTTTGCTGTGAGAGTTACTGTACAACCCTCATCCCCTAACTTTCCTGTAGAAATCAAATTTCTCTTCAAGCTAGGAACATGCATCACATCTCTCAACACCCATGTGTTACTATTCTGCATCTTCAGCTGCACTTTACCTTTGCCAATTATTTTACAGGGCTCATCATCCCCTAGATACACTATTCCAAAATATCCATGGATATAGTCACTAAAATATTCCCTGTTAGGGGTAGCTGAAAAAATACACCAGAATCTAACACCCAAAATTCTATATTATTATGCAGAGAGAAAATTAAAGCATCTTGTGCAATACCTACAACCTTGGCTTCTTCCTTTCCTTCGTGCTGATTGTCCTCCTTAGGCTTTGACCAGCAATCTCTACTTATGTGCCCAATCTTTCCACAATTCCAGAATTGTGGCTTCCTGCCATTCCTAGATTTGGATCTTCCTCTCACCTTAGACTTAGATCTTGATCTCCTCTTGCTCTTATCTTTCTGCCTCCCCCTACTCTCAAAACTTAAAGCGTTCCCAGATGTCTCTTCTATGCTTTTCCTGCGTATTTCCTCATTCAAGATAACACTAACAACATCCTCTAATTTCAAAATATTTGATGCAGATGCAGTATTACTTACTGCCATTACTAAGCCATGCCAGCTTTCAGGCAAAGAACATAATATTAAAAGAGCTTTTATTTCATCATCAAACACTATATTGACTGAACTTAATTGATTCACAATTCCATTGAAATCATTCAGAAGAGTAGAAATAGATCCACCTTCATTCATATGCAAATTAAATAACTGCTTCATAAGATATACCTTATTAGAAGCTGAGGGTTTTTCATACAAATTTGCTAATGTAGTCATCAACTCTACCGTAGACTTTGCCTGTGATAAATTAGATATCACAGTGGATGCTAGACTCAGTCTTATAGACCCCAGAGCCTTTCTGTCAAGAACTTCCCATTCTTCATCCTCCATGTCTTTGGGCTTCTTTGCAACTCCACCTAATGGTAAGTAGAGATCTTTCTGATACAGATAATCCTCTATCTGCATTCTCCAATGTTGGTAATTTTTGCCATTGAACTTTTCCATTCTCAGTTTACTTTTATCTGCCATTGCTTCTCCCATTCAAACAAAAATCCCTGCAAAAACCCCTGTGAGAACCTGTAATCAATACACACTACACAGATCTGAACCACCTGTTAGTGAACCTAAGCTTTGATACCAATTATTGGATATCAAACTCTAAACCTTCAACCAAGGCTCTGATACCACTTGTTGAGGATCAACCAACAATAGATTACACTTGTGAAAGTAATAAATGCAAAATTAAATCAGATAGACAAGTAACTAGAATGATAAATAGCAAGGAAAATAAGAGATACAAGAAACCACCCTAAAAACTTGTATTAAACTCTTTACAAAAGGAATACAATTGAAGAAACTTCTTTCTTCCACACCTCTCCTAGATGTATAGATCTCTCACTAGATCTCTATTCCTCAAGAGCTCTCTCTCTCAAGAATAATCAACTCCAACAGACCTAGATTGATTCAATTTTGTACTGTTCTTCAACATACCAATTCTACAATAACTACTACAATAAGCTAAGAAGATCTAATTCTACATATAAAATTAGGAGACTTGAGCATGCACATACAACAAACAGTTAAGCCACTTAAACAAGGGCTCTAAAAATAATATTACTAATAATAGAGATGCGAGCTTAAGACTACAACTTAAACTCATCATGCAAACACTCGCTTCTATCCTCAGAAATAGCTTTCTGGACGCACAAGTAACCGACACTGATTCCTACCTACTTGCCTGTGACCACCACCGGCCGATCCACTACCGATGCCGGCGTCTCTTCAACTACATCTGACCGACGTCAGTCACTCTTGTCTGATGCCGGTGTCTGTGTAGACCCGAACCTGTTAAATGTGCTCATATGTGAAGCTTTTAGGCTCCACACCTTAACACTATAGTCATTCTCCAAGTCACCTATAAAAGGGGCAAAGTTATCCTTGCTAGAAAGGGTTACCCTATCCTCACATCATCATACCTATCACCACAACATACTCAAGGGATTTTGATCTCACTTAACGTCAAGTGATTCGAGTACTTCTCTAACACAATCAATTGTCAACAACGTAATGCATGAACGGGGCTTTTATTTCTAAAAAAACCCCCTACCTATGATATCATTATGGTCCTTGTCAATGAAAGGGCAAAAATGCCTTTCTCTTCCTACATCTTGGTCACAAACAATTCAACCAAATCATTTTCTAAACCCAACCAAATAAAACCAAGCATCCTCAGACCACTGACATGACATAGTCCATTTCACATAGTTTCTATGGAAAACAATACACATGGGAACTATTGACGATTCAATTTATGTTTAAGCATAAACCATTACTTGCTGAAGCATAAATAATCGCAATTCATTCTTTAGCATACACCATCACTAATATGGAAAATTGCTAAGGGATGAAAGACCACCCAACCAATGTTACAGAATACACCATCACATAATTTGGAAAAGGCTGTAACATCATTATACCCTCATCATTTCACACATGACCAAAACCAATCATCAACCATTTTGACTCTTCTCCTGAACTACATTGGTCTGAGGCCCTTCCAACAAGGGCTATGTAGGTAGCACTCAGATGACATGACATCTTTTGGGGTTAGCTCGGCCACATCCATTTGTTCATCTATCTGATGGACAAACCATATTAACTTTAACCACGACTTAACCTCGTCCAACCCACATCCATAACTAACCTTCTTCTTCCCTTTTAGGGAGAACTACATTGGCCTGAGGCCCTTCCAATAGGGGCTATGTAGGCAACACTCAATTGACATGGGGTCTTTTGAGGTTAGCTCAGCCATTCCTTCATCTGTCCATCTAATGGACCAACTATCTATCTCGACTCAACTCGACCAATTACCTTGGAGATCATGACTATCTCCTCAGACCATGACCATTTTTGAGACAACTTTGCCTTAGTTGTTTTGATTGCATATATACTACCTCACGAATGGTTAGTAAAATTATTCGCACACCACATTACGACCCTCACAAGTATTAGATCACGAGCAAGTTGATCCCCACTAATTGTGACATTTTCATGTTTTCCAAGAGCACTTCCTAGGCCCAGGATACTTGGAACATGATGACCATTAGAGCTACAGCTTGGATCGAATAACCTAATCAGCTACGACTAAATGCTGGGGACCGATTATTTCAATCTTAGCACTCCTTGACCTTTGACTGCGATAATTTGACTTGACCATCATGTGAAGTGGTATACGTGTAATCTCAACTTTTATAATGTTCACACTCAAACTTCACCATATCCATCCACTCTCTATCAAATCGACACCCGATATCAGGTTCCCTTCCCTCGACTCCCACTTTGAGGGGGAATACCTCATCCCATAATCGGGGCAACCAACTCTTATTTTTGTCTTGCAGTTCATTGGAACAACCAATAGGATAAAAAAGACCTCATCCCATACCTGGGGCAACTTACTCCTATTTTTGTGTTGCAGTTTGTTAGAACAACCAACAAGACAAAAAGGGGTAAATGTAGACACCAAAATTGTGTCTAATCCTTGGTCGACTCCCCCTTGGTCCCCTTGGTCCACTTTTAACACATTTCTAACCCACACACTTATTAATTTAAAATAATAACTTATTTTAAATTAATAACACCTCCCTTGACACCTCACCCTTGGATTCCTCACCCTTGGATACCCTCATTCATTACCCCATGACCTATTTCAACCCTCCCACTAACCTCTCACGCCTATTAAACCCACCTTCGACCATTTTACCATGTCCACTAAACTCGGCAGATGGAAGAATGGGCAAAAGGCTAAAAATAGCCTTTTTACCCATCTTCCATCCACCGACGCTGGTCAACCATCGGTCGATGCTGGCGGGATCGCCGATGTCAGTTGCTTAAAACCAACTTGCAAGCTGAACAAAAAATGGATCAATCAATCAATCACAATCCTAAATCACAGACTTGAAGGCTAATTCTCTGGCCCCTGGTATTCAACCTCTCTCTCTCTCTCTCCTAGACGCACACCAAGCATCACAGGCTCCAAGGACTCTGCATCAGTCACTCCACCCCTGATTGAAATATTGCAAGAAGTTTTCTACATCAGCCACATCAGCAACAGGGCTTCTACACTTTTGGTTCTCTGCTAAGGAGCTAATTATTCTTCTTTTATGTCATTTCAGTAGCTTAGAATGTATTAGTAATTGGTTCTCTAGTTACTACTTCTAAGTAATATTATCAACCAAACCCAACTATCAACCAGGCCAACCCTGACTCTCTTCCCAGAAAGACTGAGAGGCATTTCCCATATCCTTCCCCCTTTTGACAACCTATCCCCTACCTTTGCCCCTCCTAAAGACTTTGTCTACTATCTTACCACCCTACATAGACCCAGAGTCTTTCCAAACCCCTCTATCGACTAGAGACTCATCTAGAACCCGTCCAAGGCCATTGCCCTAACCAACATCAACCATTGCCCTTACTAACATCGGTAGACTAACTGACATTGGCAACCTTAACCAACCGATGATGATAGACCCACCGACATCGGTGACTGTGACAAACTGACAACAAAATATAGGTACGCATTATCTCTATTTCTTTTATTCAGTCTTTCATCATTTCTCTTGCTAGCAACATTCTTTTTATCAACTAATGGACTGTCATCTCTCAAGGAAGTCTTTACACTTCTGGGATCGAGCTTTACTTGGCAGCCACCTTATATCCAATCTAACAATCTCTTTGTTTAAGTCTTTCTCTCTACAGGGGTCATCCTCCACAGCCAAAGAGGAGTCCCTTCAATCGTCTGGATAATGGTGCACAAACTTCATCTGGGTACGTACAAACCCCTAACCCTTTATCTTAGTTCCTTACTTCCTTTAAATGTAGAAAAGTGAAAAATAGTTGAAAACAAGTCTACCAAAAAAAAATTAAGTCATGGACTTGCCTATAGTCGTTCTCAGGGTCACCTAGAAAAGGGGCAAAGTTATCCTTGCTAAAAAGGGTTACGCTATCCTCACACTGTTAGGGTGTGGAGCTAAAAGCTTCACCAAGGAGCATACAAAATAGGTTCGGGTCTACACAGACGCCGGCGCCGGTTAGGAGGGACCGACGTCAGTCAGTTTTAGTTACAGAGGCACCGACGTCGGCAGTAGGGTCGGCCGACGACGGTCACAGGCGAACAGGCAGGAACCGATGTCGGTTACCTGCGTGTCCAGAAAGCTATTTTCGTGGACAGAAGCGAGTGTTTGCATGATAAGTTTGAGTTGTGGACTCAAGCTTGCGTCTCTATTATTAGCATTACTATTTTTAGAGCCCTTGTTGAAGAGGCTTAACTGTTTGTTGTAAGAGCATGCTCAAGTCTCCTATTTCTATATGTAGGAAAGATCTTCTTAGCTTAGAATGTAGAATGTATCAGTAATAGTAGAACATTATGAATGTTTGAAGGACAGTACTGAGTTGCATCAATCCAGGTTGTTGGATTTGATTGTACTTGAGAGAGAGCTCTTGAGGAATAGAGATCTAGTGAGAGATCTTGTGTGCATCTGAGAGAGGTGTGGAAGAACGAAGTTTTTTCAATTATATTCCTATTGTAAAGAGTTTTAATACAAGTTTTCAGGGTGTTTTCTTATATATCTTGTTCTGTGCTATTTATCATTTTAGTTACTTATCTATCTGATTTATTTCCACGTTTATTGTTGTCACAATTGTAATCTATTGTTGGTTTGATCCCCCAACAAGTGGTATCAGAGCCTAGGTTATAGGTTCAGAGCTTGATAATTGGTATCAAAGCTCAAGTTCACTAACAGGTGGTTCAGATCTGTGTAGTGTGTTTGGATTACAAGTTGCTCACAGGGGTTTCTGCAGGGATTTCTGTTTGAGTGGGAGAAGCAATGGCAGAAGAAAGTAAGTTGAGAATGGAAAAGTTTAATGGCAAGAACTACCAACATTGGAGAATGCAGATAGAGGACTATCTGTATCAGAAGGATTTTTACTTACCATTAGGTGGGATTGCAAAGAAGCCCAAGGACATGGAGGATGAAGAATGGGAAGTTCTTGATAGAAAGGCTCTTGGGTCTATAAGACTGAGTCTGGCCTCCACTGTGATATCTAATTTGTCACAGGAAAAAACAACGGTAGAGTTGATGACTACATTAGCAAATATGTATGAAAAACCCTCAGCTTCAAATAAGGTATATCTTATGAAGCAGTTATTTAATTTGCATATGAATGAAGGTGGATCTGTTTCTACTCATCTGAATGATTTCAATGGTATTGTGAATCAATTAAGATCAGTAAATATAGTGTTTGATGATGAGATAAAAGCTCTTTTAATATTATGTTCTTTGCCTGAAAGCTGGCATGGCTTAGTAATGGCAGTAAGTAATACTGCATCTGCATCAAATATTTTGAAAGTAGAGGATGTTGTTAGTGTTATCTTGAATGAGAAAATACGCAGAAAAAGCACAAAAGAGGCATCCAGGAATGCTTTAAGTTTTGAGAGCAGGGGAAGGCAAAAAGAGAAGAGCAAGAAAGGCAGAGCAAGATCCAAGTCTAAGGGGAAAGGCAGATCTAAATCCAAAAATAGCAGGAAGCCACAATGCTGGAATTGTGGAAAGATGGGGCACATAAGCAGAGATTGTTGGTCAAAGCCTAAGGAGGACAATCAACACGAAGGAAAGGAAGAAGCCAAGATTGCAGGTATTGCACAGGATGCTTTAATTTTCTCTCTGCATAATAATATAGAATCTTGGGTATTAGATTCTGGTGCATCTTTTCATGCTACCCCTAACAGGGAATATTTCAGTGACTATATCCATGGAGATTTTGGAATAGTGTACTTAGGGGATGATGAGCCTTGTAAGATTACTGGCAAAGGTAAAGTGCAGCTGAAGATGTAGAATGGCAACACATGGGTGTTGAGATATGTGATGCATGTTCCTAGTTTGAAGAGAAATTTGATTTCTGCAGGTAAGCTAGGTGATGAGGGTTGTACAGTAACTCTCACAGCAGATTCTTGGAAGGTGACCAAGGGTGCACTTGTTATGGCCAGAGGTAAGAGAGAAGGTACTCTCTATTTGTGTAATTGTGTTACTAACAAATCTCCTTCAGTTTTATCTACTTCAGATGTGGATGCTAAATTGTGGCACTCAAGGCTTGGCCACATGAGTGAGAAGGGGATGTCAATTCTTAAGTCTAAAGGTATGCTTTCAGATTTGAAAAGTATGGATCTAGAATTTTGTGAGCATTGTGTATTTGGAAAATAGAAAAGGGTTAGTTTTCTCAAGACTGGGTCTATTAAGAAAAGGTAGAAGTTACAGCTTGTTCACACAGACGTGTGGGGACCGGCTCAGGTAGCCTCTATTGGCGGATCACGGTACTATGTTACATTCATAGATGACGCCACAAGAAAGGTATGGATCTACTATATTAAAAAGAAATCTGATGTTTTTGAGACTTTTAAGATTTGGAAAGCTATGGTTGAGAATGAAACAGGCAGAAGATTAAAGTGCTTGAGATCTGATAATGGCAGTGAGTTCTGCAGTCTTAAGTTTAACTGGTATTGTTACACTCATGGAATTCGAAGGCAAAGGATGGTTCCAAGGACACCTTAGCAGAATGGTATTGCTGAAAGGATGAATAGAACTATCATGGAGCATGCAAGATGTATGAGATTGCATGCAAGGTTTCCCTTAGAGTTTTGGGCAGAAGCAGTTGACACCGCAGTGTACCTGATTAATAGAGGACCCTCTACAGCTCTGGATGGTGGAATTCTAGAAGAGGCATGGATAGGTAAAAAGGTAGATCTCTCATATCTCAAAGTTTTTGGTTGTGAAGCCTTCGTGCACATAGATAAGGAAAATAGAAATAAGCTTGATCCTAAGTCTATGAGGTGCATGTTTATTGGCTATGGCTCAGATGATTTTAGTTTCAGATTTTGGAATCTAGGAACTAACAAGGTAATCAGGAGTCGCGATGTTGTTTTCAATGAAAGAGTGATGTACAGTGATCAAATAAGGAAGCTAGATCAATCTGGGCAGAGCAATAGTGAATTGGACGAAGTTATGGTCCAAAATGAGCTCGCAGGAAAAAGAAATAATCACTTGCAGGAAAACACAGAGACTGACGTCGGTAGGTTAGGAACCGGCGTCGGCAGTACAAAAACTGATGTCGATCATACAGAGACCGACGTCGGCAGACCAGGCACTGAGGTCGGTCAGGCAGAACTGACGTCGGCTAGTGACAGGTCTACAGGTGACCGAGGTCGGTCACTGTCAGAAAATTTGGGTGGACAGATTGTTGAGAACGAGTCCAAAACACCCATCAGGAGGTCTGAAAGGGTAAGTAAGCCTCCAATTAGATATTCTCCTTCCTTATATTATTTATTGCTAACCGATGGTGGAGAACCAGAGAGTTTTGAAGAAGCATTATAGGTGGAGTCCAGGAGTAAGTGGGAGCGTGGCATGGTTGAGGAGATGGAGTCTTTAAGAGAGAACCAAACATGGGATTTGGTTGAATTGCCAGCTGGTAAGAGAACACTGAAGAACAGATGGACCTATAGGTTGAAGGAAGGTGAGGATGGACAGATGAGATATAAGGCTAGATTGGTAGTGAAAGGATTTTCACAAAAGCCAGGTATTGACTTTGGTGAGATTTTTTCTCCTGTTGTTAAGATGACTTCTATAAGGGTTGTACTGTCTTTGGTTGCTTTTGAGGATTTGCATCTTGAGCAGCTAGATGTTAAGACAGCATTTCTTCATGGAGATTTGGATGAAGAAATTTATATGGAATAGCTAGAAGGATTTGAGGTCAAGGGTAAGGAGAAGTTTGTGTGCAGGTTGAAGAAAAGCTTGTATGGCCTCAAGCAAGCTCCAAGGCAATGGTACTTAAAATTTGACAGGTTTATGACTGAGCATGGCTACAGTAGGTGTCAATCGGACCATTGTGTATATTTCAAGAGATTTGATAACTGTAGATATATTATTCTATTGTTGTATGTAGATGACATGCTGGTTGCAGGGTCTCACATGCAGGATATCTCTGAGCTTAAGGTAAAATTAGCTCAAACATTTGCTATGAAGGATTTGGGAGCAGCTAAGAAAATCCTTGGCATGAGCATTAAGAGAGACAGGAAAAATCATAGGTTGATATTATCTCAGGAAGATTATGTGAACAAGGTGTTGGAAAGGTTTAATATGCAGGATGCTAAACCGGTAAGCACACCTTTGGCTGGACATTTTAAGTTGAGTAAAGAACAATGTCCTAATTCACATGAAGAGGTAGAGTACATGAGTAAGGTTCCATATTCTTCTGCAGTAGGAAGTTTGATGTATGCAATGGTGTGTACTAGACCAGATATTGCCCAAGCAGTGGGAGTGGTAAGTAAGTATATGGCTAATCCAAGTAAGGAACATTGGAAAGCGATTCAATGGATCCTTAGATATCTGAGAGGAACCAGCAGTAGACACTTGTGCTATGGAGGTTCAGATAGTTCTCTACATGGTTATGTAGATTCAGATATGGCAGGGGATTTGGATGGCAGAAGAAGCACTACAGGTTATGTTTTTACTATAGGTGGAACGGCGGTTAGTTGGATATCTAAGTTGCAGAAGGTTGTTGCCTTGTCAACTACAGAAGCAGAATATATTACAGCTATAGAAGCTAGCAAGGAGATGATATGGATGACACGGTTCATGGAAGAGCTTGGAAGGGAGCATGGGAGTTGTAGATTGTATAGTGACAGTCAGAGTGCAATCCATTTAGCTAAGAACTCAGCTTTTCACTCAAGAACCAAGCACATATAGCTAAGGTACCATTTCATATGACAGGTATTGGAAGATGGTGAGTTGAAGCTGGAGAAGATCCATATAGACAAGAATCCTGCTGATATGCTAACAAAGCTGGTTATGAAGGAGAAGTTGAATCTTCATTCAACTTTTATCGGTCTTCATGATTGAGTTGAAGATGGAGGAGCTAGAAGATGTTGCTGTACAGGTACTGGTGCAGCTAGTTTATCTCCAAGTGGAAGATTGTTAGGGTGTGGAGCTAAAAGCTTCACCAAGGAGCATACAAAATAGGTTTAGGTCTACACAGACACTGACGTCGATCAGGAGCGATCGACATCGGTCAGTTTCAGTTACAGAGGCACCGACGTCGGCAGTAGGGTCGGCCGGCGATGGTCACAGGCGAACAGGCAGGAACCGACGTCGGTTACCTGCGTGTCCAGAAAGTTATTTCCGTGGACAGAAGCGAGTGTTTGCATGATAAGTTTGAGTTGTGGACTCAAGCTTGCATCTCTATTATTAGCATTACTATTTTTAGAGCCCTTATTGAAGAGGCTTAACTATTTGTTGTAAGAGCATGCTCAAGTCTCCTATTTCTATATGTAGGAAAGATCTTCTTAGCTTAGAATGTAGAATGTATCAGTAATAGTAGAACATTGTGAATGTTTGAAGGACAGTACTGAGTTGCATCAATCTAGGTTGTTGGATTTGATTGTACTTGAGAGAGAGCTCTTGAGGAATAGAGATCTAGTGAGAGATCTTGTGTGCATCTGAGAGAGGTGTGGAAGAATGAAGTTTCTTCAATTGTATTCCTATTGTAAAGAGTTTTAATACAAGTTTTCAGGGTGTTTTCTTGTATATCTTGTTTTATACTATTTATCATTTCAGTTACTTATCTATCTAATTTATTTTTGCATTTATTGATGTCACAATTGTAATCTATTGTTGGTTTGATCCCCCAACACACCTCACATAATCAAACCTATCACCCCAACACACTCAAGGGATTTTGAGACGTCAAGTGATTCAACTACTTCTCTAACACAAACAATGGTCAATGACGCAATGCATGAATGGAGTTTTTGTTTGCAATAACCCTATCTATGCTATCATTATGGTCCTTGTCAATGAAAGAGCAATGTGCCTTTCACTTCTTACACACTTTATACAACCAATCCAAACTCAACTAAATCATTTTCTAACCCAAACCAATTCAAACCAAACCAATAACATGACATCATGACATCATCATAGCTCATTCACACTAGTTTCTATGGAAACCAATACACATGGAAACTATCGACCACACAATTTATGCCAAGCATAAACCATTACTTGCTAAAGCATAAACATACTCATTTCATTTTTAGCATACACCATCACGAATATGGAAAATTGCTAGGGATGAAAATTACATAACCAATGATACAGAATACACCATCACACAATATGGAAAAGGCTATAACATCATCTTACACTCATCATTTCAGGCATGTACCATCACACGTATGGGAAATGCTAATGACACTAACCTAATCAAAACAATCATCAACCATTTTGACTCTTCTTTTGAACTACATTGGCTTGAGGCCCTTACAATAGGGGCTATGTAGGCAGCACTCAGTTGACATGGAGTCTTCTAGGGTTAGCTCAACCATTTGCCCGTTCATCTCCCTAATAACATTGACCATTCATTTGTTCATCTACCTGATGAACAAACCATTTCACCTTTAACCATGACTTAACCTAGTCAAAACTCAGTTCGTAACCTTGACCCCTTCCTCCCTTTTGGGGAGAACTACATTGGCTTGAGGCCCTTGAAATAGGGGCTATGTAGGCAGCACTCAATTGACATATGGTCTTCTGAGGTTAGCTCGGCCATTCCTTCAGCTATCCATCTAATGGACCAACTATCTATACCAACCCAAACTCATGACTGAACAACCAGCCCTGACACTGAATGAGTTATCTAAACTTCTCATGGGGCACATTGGAGATCACATACATCTCCCCATCCAAAACACACGACACCTGAGATCATACCATGACTCAACCCCACTCGACCAATGACCTTGGAGATCATGACTATCTCCTCAGACCATGACCACTTTTGAGACAACTATGCCTTGGTTGTTTTGATTGCATATGCTACCTCACAAATAGTTAGCAAGATTGTGTGCAACCCATATTATGACCCTCACACGTATTGTTGGATCACGCTCTAGTTGATCCCCAATATGTGTGACATTTTCATGTTTTCCAAGAGCACTTCTTAAGCCTGAGATACTTGGAACATGATGACCATTGGAGCTACAGCTTTGATCGTTTAACCTAATTAGTTATGACTAAATCTTGGGGACTGGTTACTTTGATTTATCACTCCTCGACCTTTGACTATGACAATTTGACCTACCTATCACATGAAGTGGTATATGCGCAATCTCAACTATTGCAGCGTTCACACTCTAACTTCACCATACCCATCCACCGCCTATCAAATCAACACCCAATATCAGGTTACCTTCCCTTGACTCCCGCTTTAAGGGGGAATACCTCATCCCACATCTGGGGCAACCAACTCTTATTTTTGTCTTGTAGTTCATCAGAACAACCAACAGGACAAAAATGACCTCGTCCCATACCTGGGGCAACTTACTCCTATTTTTGTCTTGCAGTTCATCAAGAATAACCAACAAGACAAAAAGAGGCAAATGTAGACACCAAAATAGTGTCAACCCCCCCTCTTTGGTCCCTTTCTAACTTCAACATGCCTAACCTATACTTTATTAATTTAAAATACTTATTTTAAATTAATAATTCCCCTAGACACCTCACCTTGGATTCCTAGCTCTTAGGCCATTTATCACCCTATGACTAATCATAATTACCTAAAACCTAATTTTAACTCTCCCACTAATTCTTGCACCTATTAAACCCGCCTTTAGACCATTTAACAATGACAATTAAACTTGGCAGATGGAAGAATGGGTAAAAGGTTAAAAATAGCCTTTTTCCCATTCTCTAGCCGCCGACGTCAATTAACAGTCGACCAACATTGGTGGTATCGCCAACGTCGGTTGCTTAAAACTAAATTCCAACCTCGACTAGGCCCAAATGTGAATTCTCTTACTCCTAGGATCTGAATTCTCTTGCTCCTAGACTCTTTACAGGCATCAGCATTCTATCATCACTCTCTAGGCTAAGAAACTCTATAGAATTCACTCCACATTGGATTAGAAGATTGCACGAAGTCTCCTACATTAGTCATAATAGAAACAAGTCTTTTACGCTTTTGGTTCTCCACCAAGAGCTAACTATTCTTCTAGTTTATATTTCAATATTTTTAGAATGCATTGGTGATTAGTCCATTGAATATTCTTGAGTACTGTTGATAGACAACCTGACTTTCTTCCTGAGGCCTTCCTCTCATTCTTATTCTCTTTTCACCCCTGTCCTCTACCTTAGCCCTTTCCCAGACCATATTCATTGTCCTACAATCCTCCACAAACCATTAAATAGACCCAGACTCCTTCCAAACCCCTCTATCAACCATAAACCCATCTAAAACCCATCCAAGGCCATTACCCTAACTGACATCAACCATTGCCCCTATCAACGTCGGCAACCTTGACCAACCGACACCGACAGAACCACCGACGTCCGCAACTATGGAAGACTTATAGCAGAACACAGGTACGCATTGTCTATTTTCTATTTCTTAGTCTTTCATTGTTTCTCTTTATCCAACACTCTTTTGTCAAGTAAGTGGACTGTCATCCTTCAAGGAAGTCTTTGTACTTCTAAGACCAAGCTTTGCTTGGCAGTCCACCATATATCTATCTAACATTTTCTTTGTTCAAGTCTTTCTTATATATAGGTGTCGTCCTCCACAGCCAAAGAGGAACTCCTTTAATCATCTGGATACAGTGTGCAACTTCATCTGGGTACGTACAAACCCCTGACCATTAACCCTTAGTTTCTCATTTCTTCTGAATGTAAAAGGGAAAATGAGTAGAAACATCATCCTCTTCCAAGCAATTTAGTAATCAATTTCCAACTATCTTCTATCGAGGAATTTTGTCAAATGTTTCACACACATCCTCTTCTAAAAAATTTAGTAAACAATTTCTAGCCATACTCTATTGAATAATTTTTTCAAACATTTTTCACACATCCTCTTTCAATAAATTTAGTAAACAATTTCTAGCCATCCTCTATTGAGTAATTTTGTCAAACTTTTCACACACATCCTCTTCCAATCAATTTAACAAACAATTTCTAGCCATCTTATATTGAGGAATTTTTTCAAGCATTTCATACACATCCTCTTCCAAGTAATTTATCAAATAATTTCTAGCCATCTTGTATTGAGAAATTTTGTCAAACAATTCACATTCATCCTCTTCTAAGAATTTAGCAAATAATTTTCAGCCATCCACTATTATGGAATTTTGTCAAACATTTCACACTCATCCTCCATAAAATAAAAATAATTTCCAATCCAATAATCAAAATCAAATATCCTTAAAACATTAAAAAAAATATGAATAAAGAATAAACTCTTTAACTCATTAGCATGCAATAATTTCACCCTATGTATGGCACTAGTTTATATACACATAACAAAGCATAAGTATAAGGGTGTGTGCCTTAAACCAATAATTTATTATTTTGCTTTCTATGGATAAAAATAAAACCAATATATATATATATATATATATATATATATATATATATATATATATATATATATATATATAATTTTAACAAAAGGGATAAGATCTTGCTTGGAGAAATAAGTTTCATCCTTTCCTTTATTCCCTAGCTTGCCTTAGCTTTCATGGTGCCACAAAACCTCTCCTCTATGCAGCCTCCTAAATTGGTCATGCAGCCTTTGCCTAAGCATTTCCTAGCCAGAGTAAAATTAAGGATTTACAAGAGGGTATGGACATCCATCTACCCATAATACAAATCAAAAAATATCATATGCCCGGATATGCATATATGCAAAATGTGGAAGCACACAAAATTCCTACATCTTAAAGATAAAATGCATCAAATCAATTCCCTCTCTACACCTAGCATGGTTTCTATGTAGCTTGGCCTTCTAGTTACCATGATTCCCCTTACCCCCCTTCTTTTTTCCCCAAATTACAGCATGAAGCTTCTTTCACAAGCCAAAACCATTATATGAAAATCCTCAAATTGACCTTTTGGTTGATGATGATGATGATGATGATGATGATGATGATGATGATGATGATGATGATGGATATAATATTTACAATGATTTTTTATCTTTATAAAAAAATCAATTTCCAATGATAGCAATAATTGGTTTAAATATAAACCTAGTCCATTCATGGACTTTAGAAAGATTATAATATACATTAAAGTAAATCCTTTAATTTAATATTGGAAATTAATATTTTAATGATTTATATAATTTCATGCTCAATGCATTTACAGGTCACTGAAGAATAACTTAAATAACACAAAAAAAGGCTTAACACATTAACTGTATAAGACTTATTCATGCAAATCCTTCACCATAATACATTGGGTCATGACAACCTTCCCTACTTAAAGAGGAATTACCGCAGTGACTAAGGATGAGGGAATAACTCATAACCAGGTTTGAATCAACTATAGACACATTATTAGGGGTAAATACCTCAAGAGGGTTCTATATGGAAGTATGTCATTATTAGAAGTGCATATAGTTCAAGGTGTATCAATGTGTGAGTCCACATTAATAAATTATGAAATTCATAAGGGCATATTCATTTCCCAATAGAACCACCTAAGGATCCTTATCCCTATCTAAGTGTCTCATTCCTTATAAGAGTTTGATCAACCATCTGCTAATTTTACTAGTTTACAAAAAGTATAGTAATTAAGTGCAAAATTTGAATCCTTAAAACAAGAGATTCATTATTTCATGATTTCTCAAATAATGATTCATACATTTTCATAACCAATGGAGAAAGGGTCAAATCAAAACATCCAATAAAAATTATACTATAGCCTTTTAAGACATCTTAATATTTAAACCTCATCTAAGCAAGGTCACATTTTAGAGCACTCATACATAATTTAATTTTTTGAATTCTCTCATAGATTTTTAGCATGATTCTGAAAATCAAAAATAAAATTTTGAAACTCAATCAATTTCATGTTAAAATTTCCATCACAATATGTATATAATGTCTACAAAACTAGTAATCTCATAATTTAAATTAAAATAACTTGAATATTTTCTTCCTAATTACCAACCTGTAATTTATGACAATAGTTGATTTAACAAAAAACATCTAAATTTGAGGAATTTTCCATGAAATTTAGTTGTCTCAAGAATAAATTTTTAATATTCATCATAAAATATAAGCCATTACAATAATCATACTTTTTATGTGTCCTTATACCACTTTAGATTATGTTTTATGCATAATTTCTTGTCATTCATCCTAGAATGAAATTAACACCCAATCAACCATACTATTATGGTTGCCAAAATTTGTATCATTCATGGGTTATTGCAACGTCCCACACCAACCACACCAAACATTGGAGAGGCCATCCCAAATACTCACATCTAACCCTCAAGGTGTTCAGTATGCTCTCCACTAACTTTATGAGCTCACATGATGGTTTCAGGGATTCCAATCCCACTATCATCTTGCACTTACTATTTAACAACATTTTAAATTACCTAATCAATTCTTTACATTACTCCTTCAAAGCATAAACATATCTTCTATATACACATAATATTTTTACACTTTTATCAATTACTAATGTTCTTTTCCTTGAAGGAACTAGTTGAGTCTCAATCTCTTTGAGTGCATACCTTAAATGGTGCACTAGAAAAGGGGTGGGTAGAGCATCGGTGATTCACAAGATTCTTATCCATTTTTACACTTGTTATCTACACACTTATCTCCTAAAAACCATTCCCCCGAGATTATTTTTTTCTCTTATACACTCCTCTAATCTTTTACCACCTTTAATACCCTTTTTCCTAACCTAAAAACCCTTTCAATAGTTTACATGACTAGGTTAATTTGGTTGACCTTTTACTCTTATTGGTAAAGCTCATTTAGGGTCTAGGTTTACTCTTGACCGACCTAGCCTGTGACCTAGTGAATTTTTGTTAATACTGATACTAGGTCAACTAGGTCGACCCTATTAGCCAAAATTTTTGAAAGGGCTTAAGGTTAAATCCACCTACATATACTTAATCATTTTGCCATTATTTAGAAAAGAGAAGAAGAATTAATAGATATTTTTCATCTTCTTATCTACCATTCTATTTGAGGAGCAAGATTAGGGTTTCATACTTTCTTTGGAGATATGAATCTTATCTTGTGGAGAAGTCTTTTAGATGCATTGATAGGCTGTGTAGCCTAGATTTAATTTATCCTTGTCATCCTTACATATTAAAATAACCTCTTTCAAATAACCTTGTCCAAGGGAGAGATTGAGGCTTGTGGGGTTCATCTTCAAAGGTAAGTATTCCTAACTTTGTTCCTCTTTTTTAAGAGTAGATAGATATGCATTTTTACTTTTTTTCATGCATTAGGATTCTATATACATTAATGTGAGTATATTTCTTCTATGCATGTTTAATTTTATTTTTTATTACCCCCACTTTACACCATAAGCTTTGGTGAGCACTATATTAGATTTTTTTTGCTTTACTTGTTATTAGTATAGTGAATATGAAAACATAGGACTTAGTAAGGGTTATTACATAGTTTTGTTTAACTAAAGGATTTAGAACCCTCCCTAGTGATATTATTATGGTAATAGATTCCCTAATTAGTTATATCATATCCATATTGGTCATGTTCCTAATTATCTAATGTATCCCCTATCAGAAGTGTAAGTAGGATCTATCTTCTCTGAGCTAGGATTGATTTGTGGATCTGATATATTTTTGATTGCATACATTTTGGTGAACCCAATGTGAATCTAACCCTTATAGGTTTTATTTCATATTTTTTCATTTATATCATTTTATTTATTATTTTTCTATATTTGTGATATTAAGTTGACTAGGCCAATATAATTTCTAACTTTTATGCACAAGTTTAACACACAGTCACATCAAAAATACTTTATTATTTCTACACAGGTCTTCATCAGACACAAGTTACTAGATAAAATAGGTCAACACATTACTCTTATTCACTTATAAAATAAAAAACTAGGTCAACCAAGCTGGTATAGTCATCTTAATAGGCTTCAGCAAATAGTAAATTATAGAACTAGGTTGACCCAATCGACACATTAGGAAAAATTAGGAATCAACATTCAAGGAACTTAAACAAAAATCTCATAATCCTCAACATATTTCAACCCAACAAGTTTCCTTTATTTCTCTCTCTTTCAACTCCATTCTTCCTTATAGCTCTATTTTTTAAAGTTTGCAGTCTTCAAAACTATAATCATACATCAAACAAGGTTGAGTTGGTCAACTTAGTTTTATATTATGTCCTCTGTCTAAAAGACTAGGTCAACCTAGTTGACTTAGTTCTTAAGGACTCTTAATTCTATAATATAATAGAGACCCTATTGAATTTGTTATATAATGTTTACATACACTTTTTTTGAACCAACTCTATATTGTGCTTAAATTAGGAATTAATAACTATATGCTAGTAATTACTTCACATTTTCATTTTTAGTTGTTTGCATGATTAAAATAGATCACATAATCTAATTATGTGGTTTTTAAATATACCATTTAGTTTCACTATTTTTGTCTTTCTTTCACATACTACCAAATCACATAATTTCAAAATGTATTTAAACATTTGTCTACCCAAGGCCTACCTACTTGGATTCCATCACGAAGGGAGAAGCCAACTTGGTTTTATAGTCAAGGATAAACACATGGTTAATGGTATATATTATAAAATCAGCCAAAAACATTATCACTATTGGATTGTGAAGTGAGGGGGTAGGCCCCAATACCAAGCTAGTGCCACTGCCAACACAAATCCCTTCAACTTAAACAAACAAAAACCAGCCATAGATTGCTTTCTAGTTCTCTACTTTTATCCAACTTCCCTATCACACTTAAAATAACACTTTATAATAATATAAAAACATTTATAATGACCACTTAGTTATCATTTAATTGTTTTTTACTTATTACTCTTTTCTCATTGTATGTTGTATTGCCAAAAAATGCATTAGCTAACATTGGTGCAAGGTTTTATGATGTGTGCCTCAATTGGGATCATTCTCATTAGCCTAATTAATTGTAAATTTTCTTTAATTTTTTGATTTAAATTGCATTTCAAAAAAATTCCTTATTTTCAATGCACTATTGTTTTATTCAACATAGTATCTTACAAACTATCTATTTCCCCTGCCTATACTATTGAGTCAACCTAGTTGACCCAATACTCCTTTATGCCTCTCAAGTTACAATACTAAGTTAACTTGGTTGAATTTTTATCCTTATCAAGCTGACCTTTATCTCAAGTTACATTACTAAGTTGAATTTATATCTATATCCTTATAGGCTACCTTTTATACCTTATTTTTAATACTAGGTTAACCTAGTTGACTTTTTACTCTTATCTACATTTTGTCTCTCCTTATATTGTATCAACATTTTCCTTCCCTAATATCTCTCCTTCATCATGAAATTCCTATTTGAATACAATACTAAGTTAAATTCAATGTATATGATGAGTCTTACGAACCCTAATAGGTTCTCCCATAAGTAACTTGTGGCTCCTATCCTAGATGAAAGTAATGTGCATATTTTCACTCGCACTACAAAATATGGGACCCCTCCTTAGTCTTCTTCACTTGAAGATAAACCCAAATTAGATTATACAATATAAATTTTCTTCTTCATCGATGATTTTCCTCAACATCAAGGAAAGGATCCTTCTAATATCTACCATCTCATGATAATTGGTCAAGTTGAGGAGCCTCATTCATCTTCTCCTATTTTATCACATGGATTTGGGGATAGTATCTAATTTTATTCTCAACCTTTTCCCTCTATTTTAACCCCTTCTCATACCATGACTTTTTATTCTTTGATTTTCTCTACTTCCATGCTTAGTATCTCTACTAACATGGTAGGTTATACACCTAGTGGGCCTCTTCCAAGACCCACTCTTCTCAATTCTTCCATTGATGCATCATTTTATACCCATGGTAACCATGCCTCTAGTGTTGCTTCTTCTAATCCCTCTACTACTCCATCTTTTGCCACATAAATAAATTATGTCACTAGTGCATCATTTAATAGCAGTTATTTTCAAGATTTTGCTAACACCTGTAGTGGTACCCAAGCCATTACCACCACTTATAATACTTCACACAATCCTAATAATGAAAATCAAACCCATCAACCCTTATTACAAAATCTTAATCAAATGAATTCTTTCCAAGCTAATAATGCAAATCAAATGATGCAAATGCAAAATCACCTTATCCATATTAAAATCCACCCTCAATGGATGCCATGAGGCATGCATAACCAAAACATTCGCCCACCTCCTCTTTGGGGTTCCCATGGTAATCTTATCCCTCAACTTCCTCTTGTTAACAAAACAATCAAGCATATTCAAAATGAGCCTCTTACATCTCAAATTTCTAATATTGATATAGGAGGTATCACCCCTAACATTTCTTATAATGGGTCAACTGATCCTACTCTTCATTTAAAAACATTTATAAATCTATATAAAGACTGGGTCAAATTAAACACATTCATTTCTACTAATTTATTAGCAAAAAATATCATGGGTGATGCTTTAGATTGGTACAACTAACTTAAATCTCATTCTATTACTAGTTTGGAAGGTTTAGTAAATTCTCTAGTCCAAGAGTTCCAAACTAGTGATCTCCTTGAGAATACCTTGGCTTATTTTATCAATTATAAGTATTTTGAGATTAAAACCACAAAATATTTCATTAAATGATGGAATATATTGTCTAATAAATGCAAACATAATATGGTAGATGATAATATTTTTCATCTATTTACCAATGCTCTCTATCCTAAGTTGTAAAATTGAGTCTCGAATCTCTCTCCATGTACTTTGGAAGAGGCTATTGACCAAGCAAAACATCAATATTTCCTTATGCATCAATTTGAGCCATCATAACCTTCTATGGGTACTCACATGTTAATCATGAATAAGAATCATCATGCTACCAATGATGGTATCACCAACTCTTAATATACCATCGATAATATTCAAGCTTTTATTCCCACCAAAATTCAAAACAAATTTCTCCTCTTAACCACATCACCAATCCTCATTTATCTTCAGCCAACAACATCATTATTCATAAACCTCTATCCCTAGTAGAATTATAAAAATGCCTACCAAGGCCTCTCCCACAAGAACTTGATCCCACTCATCCCATAAAATCTTAGTATGATCTCAATAAATTTTGTTGGTTACATGCTAGTTGGGGTCATTCTCATGAGACATGTAGGCAACATCATAATTTGGCTATGGATTTCCCTCTTGGTCCCAATTTTGGCCATGATTCTATCATTTGTCAATGCCAAAAATCTTATGACATTCAAATCCCATGAAACATAAACTAAATCTCAAGCTTTGAATCAGGCTAATGCTCATTTGTCCATCTATAAAGATCCTCTTCCAAATCACTAAGATAACCAAGACAAGCCCACCCCTTCTACCAATAATGTTGATAGTCTTCTTTAACCAACTCCTAAAGAGAATGTAGTTAATATGACTAATTTTTGAAGGGTGGTTGCTTTAGTTGATCCTCAACCCATCCACACACCTCAATTGTCTCACATATTTTGCATTATCTAAGATTCTTCTCCCACTCACTTAAACAAGTTTGGACAATATGACCTTATATCTTTTGATGAACCAATTCCAACACCTCCCTTGGATAACACTTCTCATACCATTTCTACCATCCCTCCATTTTCTTTACCTATCACCAATGATACTCAAACTTCAATCAACACTTCTTATAATCTCTCTCAAACAACACCTACATCAATTGCTCTATCTTCTCAACATAATCTACAAAATTTTCCTTCAACTAAACCTTTGACCTCTTACTAACATAAATTTCCATGCACTTTAGCTCGTCCTTTTGAGGACCTCCTCCAACATTATGCATCTCTTTCTAATAGTCCTCTTATGGGTCATGATGAGTGGGATCCTATTACGGAGCTCACTAATCTCCCATCTCAAATCATATTTATTGAATTTATGAGGACCTCTTCATGACATTATAATCATCTTATACAACTTTTGTTTGAAATGAATATCCCTTTTTCTCCCCTAGAAGGATGTAAAGCCATCTTATCTAGATCAAAAGATATCATTCTAAAACAATTCAAAGAGATGTCCATACATATTGATGAAACAATGGATACTCCTCTTTCCCTCAAATTTCACATTAATTATATAATCCTTGATGAGATTATGATTTGTGAAAATGATCCTCCTCTTTTTATTAGCATCTAAATTGATGATATCCAAGTCAAGCATGTTTTGATTGATGAGGGTTTCAGTATTTATGCTGCCTCTCTTAATTTTATCAAAACTCTTGGATATTCTGAGTGTCATCTTAAATCGACACACATCATGTGTCAAGGCTATAACCAAAGTCAAATGCCTCCTTTAAGTTGTGTATGGATCCCCATACCATCCCTTGTCACCTTTTGTATGAGGGTGATGATATTCAATTTTAATCTATCCTATAACATTTTATTTGGTAGGTCATGGACTCATCATATGAGAGCAGTTGCCTCTTCCACTTGTTAATGTGTTAAATTTCCTAATAATGGAGACATCTATAACATTCAAGGTGACACCAATCCTTGGAATTTTGAACAATTCCAAGACTATGGTGTATTCAATATTCTTACCCTTGAACCCTTACCTAGAGTTACATTTCATGAATCTCAACTATTTAAATTTCCTATCAATTCTACCCAAGGTTATAATGGTCATCCCAAACTCATTGTAAATATAGCCCCTAACCTCTTAGATTTTGATGACAATGAGTATGACAAGATCCATATCAAGATTAAATTTTTTGATTTTTCACCTCATCTCATCTCTCAACTTCCCACTTCCTTACAAACTCATTCTCATCAACCACCTTGTGATGACATCCCTATTGTCTTAACTAAGACTCGACATTCCATTCATCACACCACATCAAATGATATGGTCATCCCTACTTTCACCATTGATCTTCATACACCTAATTACAATGATGGTTATACCTTAGAGGATCCATTCTTAGGAGGTCTTATTCAGGTCTAAAATGCTAAGATTATCATTATCATTCCTCTTTACTTCAATATTTTAGTATATCTTCCTATATTACATGTTATACCATTCCTAATTTTACCATTTTCCTCTTTATCATAGGGTAGAGCTAGTACATACACCTCTAGTTTTTGAAGAACCTCATAGGAGTATGATTATGGATTATGTTATGATTAGTCCCTATCACTTTTCTAGATACCAAAACCCCTCTAACCTACTTATCCCTAAGATGTTTACAACTATCCTTCAACCTTATATGAACCCTACCCTTCCCTCAATAAAGCCCAACTTAAATTCCTTTCCCACTCCCCCTACAACTAAGTCTCTTCATATTTTTGATCCTATTACTCCTTCAGTTGAGCCTTGTTTATTCTTTCCACCAACCCCACTTTCTCTTGGTGATGGTTTAATATTTTTACCATAGTTGGCTCCTTCACCCACCAAATGTCTTGATTAGCCTTATTGTGACATTCATAAATTTTTAAATCATTGGACTAAAGACTATTCCCTATACCAAGATCCATCAACTTCTATTTCCACTCTTCCTATGAGTTCTTCTACCAATTCTAATCATAGTTGTATTTTTTTCTTACATGGCATAGATAACCATTTATCCATACATTACCACAAGTTATGATAATATATTGACACTTTGCATCCTACTACTCCTCATCCCTTAGATAAGGATATACCTCCCCAAAAATTATTACCTATGTATCTTCCTAAGTATGGAGAGGTATATTGTCTCTAACATCAATGTAGTACACATCACACTAATCATTGTCGCATCCTTCAATAACATCTTAAGGATCACCTCCTAACCATTCCTAACCCTTTTACCCTTCCTCCCACATGTCATTCTCATAAGAAGGCTCCCCTTTCTTCCTCCATGATTCCACCTTCTATGGTTTCATCTCCACCTATGGTCCCTTCTCCACCTACTATTCCTCCACATTTTAATCCCTCATTCATGGACCTTTCCTCACCTATGCATCCTTATACACCCATTATTCCCTCACCAATGGAACCTTCCCACTAGTGACCCCTTCATCTCCTATAAAATCCACTTCCATGCATTCTCTTGAGTATCCCCGACATGATATCCCTCATCAACAAAATCCTTTAAGCATTCCTACATTTTTTATCGAGGAGATTTGACATGAAGTATTTACTCGACTTCCACTAAAGATAAATGAGACATTAGTTGTAGTTTGTATTCAGCTTTGTATAGAATTATTAGATGTTATAGATAATTTTTTTGGATAAATATATCAATAATTATGAACACATGCATGATGTTTTTAAATTTTCATTTGGATTGGATGTGTGCTTTAATTAGTCATATCATTTGGATACTTAGCTTATTTATCTAAAGCATAAAACTCATTTTTATCACTCTATCTCTCTTGATTAGTCATTCCATGTCTGTATGGAGAAGGAATCTTAAAATCCATAAAAATATTCAAAATCCAAATCATTTAACAAAAAGCAATGATCTAAGAGGCAACATTTAAAATTTTCAAAAGTCAAATCAAACTAAAAGACATGATTCTAAGTAAATGTCCTTTTTATAACCAAATATTAAACTCCATAGTTGGTCTCATGATAGATCCAAGGTCTATTGGGGTGTGGTAGGCTAGTAGATTAGAAAAAGAGAATAAAAAAATCTTTTAGTGCTACCTAAATTCTCATGCAAGTACCCAATCTTCATAGTAGACTGATGACTTTGTAAGGGAACTTGAGGAATGGGGAACACATCATGGGAAGGTAGGTCCATTTTAATTTTAATTTTCAAAACATCCCACATGATTTGATCTTATTGGCATAATTATTTACCTACATAGCTCTATGTCTATAGCGAACATGTATCCTCTATATATTGATGGTCACTAGTCATTTAGTGTCTTCTCATGTCCTTAGTGTGCCTCATGTCTCTTAATATCTTCTCATAAAATGCCTACATTATACTTCTTACATTTCCTCTTTCAATCCCTACAACCCTAATATTTATCTTTTATATATATTGTTTTGTTTATTGATCACTCCCCTAGGGATTCCATTTATGAGTTGCATTGTAAGACCATGGATAGTTATCAACCTTCCTCACAAATTACCAACTTTTAAAATTACCATTAAAAACATCCCTTTTTAACATATTTCCACATTATTTTCACCTCATTGGTGTTTCCTTTATGAGTTTCAATGTAATACCATGGATAGGACTTGGACTTCCTAATAAAATTTTCCAATATCCAAGTCATAACAAAATTATATATGTCAAATATGAGATAATATGTAATTAATTATTAGTTACACATCATTGACATGCTTCCCATATTGATTTATTATGTTTTATGCTTACTTCATTAATATTTCATCTTTTATCTTCTTATTTTTTGATTGCATGTAAGAATCCAACCATTTTCTTAAGTTTTTCATACTTCCCAACTTGAATAAGTGTGATTAATTTAAGACCATTTTACCAATTTTTATTTCTTTTTTATACTTCCCAATATGATTCAATATGATTGATTGACTTAATTTTTTTATATACCATTAGTCTTTCATGTGCTTTCCATTTTATTACATTATTTTCATACTTCCCAATGAAATTTAGTGTGATTTTAATTATTTTAATTTGATGTCAATCTTTTTCATGGTTTTAAAACATCTTTAGCCTCTTGTTTAGCATGTTTTTAGTTTATTATACTTAATCATCTTTAGTTATTACACATTTCCCATCATGATATAGTGTGTAGTGCATTTATTTTTTATTAAATATACTTTTCCAAGTATTTTTTCCTATTTTTTTAACCATGCATGTGTACTACATAATGCTCTAAAATAAAACACCACACGTATATTTCCTACAATATATACAATAAAAGTAAACTAGATTTTCTAGAAATGAATATATCCATGCATCCATAACCACAACTAAAATACAAACACATCAAATCAACATCCAACTATAAAAATAGAATATCTCTATATACATTGTGTGTTGTTGATACAAAGTACAAAAAAACATCACTCTAGCTCTAAGGCTAGGCTCTATCATGTCTATCTCATGGCATATCCACACTACCCATAGATTCCTTGGACAATCTTCTCTAAATAGTATGTTGTAAAGAGGATGTCTAAGATCTCAAACTTTTTACCTATCCCTCTAGGTTGGCCACTTGGGCCTATACCTATCCTAGTTTATTAGTGGTAGCCAAATGCATGACTCTCTCCTAAGTCAAGACCTGCCATGCCTGTGGTACTTACATCCACATCCATGCCCTCTCTAGCTATTAGTTGTCATGTTCAACTATTCCATGGTCTCTCACACCATGGTTTGATCTCTAATATCATGATTGGTGTTCTTCCTCTTCCTCTCCACCTCAACTCTCTCGTATGTTAATATTAAACTATGGGAGGTACTATATGAGCCATTAGGTGACGAAGTATAAACTATCAAAAATCATGCCACTAGATACAAATCTACCCACCAAGTGTAATGGCTCATGATCTAAATTCATGCTAAACTTGGTGACACCATCACCTAACTCAAACAAATTTTTGCAATGTGTGCATAAGGTTGCCACATTATCTATCCTCTTACGATTATTTATAGTGCTAACATGTGGGGCACAGCTTGTGCCACTTGATCCTATCTCCATCTCAATACCTAAGGAAACTAATTATCAACCACATTTGGAAACCCAATTGGATGACACATTATAAACCTCTCATATATCTAGGTACTCAATAATACCATTGGATCTATGGTTTTCTTCCCTCTAAACAACATCCCATACATATCATGCATGAGATAAACCTAGATGATAAAACCCAAGTCATAGAGTGCCCCCTACTCTAATATCAACTGACCTAAGTCTATTACATATAATGTTACCTTGTCATCTAAATTATGACATAACACTCATGCTGTCACAAGCCCTATCATAGTCTTCTAGATATCTAGAATATAGGCAATATAGAAATCAAATAGACTCACCCTTATTATTAAGTAAATCATATCCAATCAAGTCACCCATTAAGTTAATGTTCACATTTCCACTTGATCATCGAGTATCCCCATGATCATTAACATCCCCCTTATAGGAAGTCTAAAAAATGCATGGACATCCTCTAATGTGATACCAACCTCTATGGTATCCCAATCCACCACCCATCTAAATGTGTTGGTCAAGCATTCCCAAGCTCCCAAGAACATGACCACTAGATCAATACTTAATGGAACTCATTGCATCTCCATGATGCCTTCAAAGCCTAGTATGACTAATCTAGCTTGGTATACATCTGTCATGCACTCTAATAGATCTGGTAGTCATGATGTGTCTACCAATCTCCAAAATATCTAGTGCCCCTACAATAATCAAACAACAAAAGATGTTTTACACCTCCATATCACTTATAATCAAAATACATTCTTTTAAATTTAAAAAAAAATCACCTAATATGCCTTAAATTATTCATTTCTTACTAATTTGACCTATTTATAGTCTAATTGGCCATTTCAGTACTCAGTCGGGCACCTTGGACCTTAGAAGTATTATATCAACCAATTTCCTACATTTTAGTACTATATCAACCACTTAGAAGCATACTAATTTGACCTTATAGTACTAGGTCAACCATGTGGACTTAAATAACTAAGTCATCCCTTTTATTTCCCCCCATAATACTAAGTCGATCCTTTGACTTAACATACTAAGTCAGCTAATATGTATTATGTTGACCCTCTTCTCCAACCAAGTCATCTGATACCTACTAGGTTGGCTAATTTCAAGCTTGATTTTTTACCTACTAGGTTGACTTAGTCCTTTCAAACAATTGACTCTTTGACCATTTGTAATAAAAACCTTTAACACTTATTACTTTGATCCCTTTTAAACCCAATTCCCCATTTGACCTCTAATTTACTTAACAACTTCTTTGGGTTCATTCCAATTTCTAGATTTGGTTTATATTATAATTTTTTATAAAACACTCAATTTCAAATAAAATTCTTAAAATAAATTTGAAAATCTTAGTTGCCTACCGATGTTGCACTCGCTACAGTTGATAGTTATCCTCCTCATCTTAGCTTTCATCTCCTCACCATATTAGATCTTTCATCTTTCACTAGGTCTCTCAGATCTCTATTTTACTCTTAGAATAGTCAAATAATAGTAAACAAATTCTTTTTCACCCTATTTAATGTTACTATTCACAATTATTTACCCTTCAAATATTTACCATTAAATTTCTTATTTTGATCATATGTTTTTACTAACTCATTTTTTGAACCATAAATTTTTTTCGAATCATATTGTCATAGAGAATATTTTTCACTATTATATGCCTATATTGAAATTTTTTTGATGTTTCACTCTTTTTGCACTACTCTCTACAAGTTTGCCCAATATTCCTCAAATTAGATGCCTTCACATCTCTCACATCTCTTTCTTTATCTGCAACACAAAGTAAGTAAATGTATGCTTTTTTCATTTTTTATCCTTTCATTTATTTTATTTTCTCCTTACTACACTTTATTTAGTATCAATGTTATGTGTCATCAAGTTGTATTCTTGAAGCACCATCCCATGTTATGCTTACATGACATATGATTATATTCGAGTGGGGAATATGTATACATATAATATTTTCAAACTTTTATCAATTATTGATGTTCTTTATCTTGTAGGAACCCATCGAGTCTCAATCTCTCTGAGTACATGCCTTAAGGGGTGTATTGGGAAAGGGGTGGGTAGACCATTGGTTCTTCACAAGATTGTTTTACCTTTTACCACTTACTATCTACACACTTATCTCCTAAAAACCATTCCCTTAAGCTTGTTCTTCTCTCTTGTACACTCTTTCAGTATTTGACCACCTTCAATACCCCTTTTCCTAACTTAAAACCCTTTTTGATAGTTTACATGACTAGGTCGACCCAGTACTCTTATTGATAAAACTTATTTAGGGTCTAAGTCAGCTATTGGCTGACCTAGCCCATGACCTAGTTAGTTTTTATCAATAATGATAATAAGTCAATTAAGTCAACCCTATCAATTGAAACTTTTGGAAGGCATTAGGGTTAAATCTACCTATATATGCACAATCATTTTGTCATTATTTAGATAAGAGAAGAAGTAGGAGATATTGCATATCTACTTATCCATCATTCTACTTGAGGATCAAGCTTAAGGTTTCATACTTTCTTTGGAGATATGGATATTATTTTATGGAGAAACCTGTTGGATTCATTGATAGGTTATGTAACTTAGAGATTATTTATCCTTATCATCCTTACATACCACAACAACCTATTTTGAATCACCTTGGTCAAGGGAGAGATTGAGGCTCAATGGGTTCATCTTTAAAGGTAAGTATTCCTAATGTTGTTCCTCTTTTGTAAGAGTAGATAGATATGCATTTGCACTTATCTTCCATGAACTAGGATTCCATATATATTAACGTAATGTGTATTTTATGATTATTTAATTTTATTTTTTTATTACCCCCACTTTATGCCACAAGCTTTGGTGAGTACTAGATTAGATTTATTTTCTTTACTTATTATTAGTATAGTGAATATGAAAGCATAAGACTTAGTTAGGGTTATTGTTTAGTTTTTCTTGACTAGAGGCTTTAAAACCCTCCCTAGTGATCTTATTGTGGTAAGAGATCCCTTAATTACATCTAGCATATCCATATTGGTCAGGTTCCTGATTATCTAATGTAACCCCAATTGAAAGTGTAAGTAGGATCTATCTTCTCTGAGCTAGGATTGGCTTGTGCATCTGATGCATTTTTTATTGCATACACATTCTAGTCATTATTTAAATCAAAATATTAATTATAAAATATTCTTCTAAGTAAAATATCCATTACTTAATCATGTCATTCTTGCATTTACAATCCAATACATGTATTCATTACAGCAAGTACAACATTGGTATAATGCATAAGAATCTAACTTATAAGACCAACTAATGCTTCATAAGGATAGATCAAGGTATTTTCACAAGGGTTATTTTTACAACAACCTTAAATAGGTGGTTAAAGAAACACTGAATACATAAGGTGACCATTATGCATGAAGATCCCATGTCCAACTCATGTCACACATTATGCACACACTTGAATGAATCAAATGGATACCTCGAGCAAAGGGTAGAGGTGATTTTTTGGCCTATGAGAGACTCCACTTACTAGCTTATACCCAATTTAAATCATTATGGATATAGTTTTTATCCACCCTCAACCTCATACTTTCATCAATTCTCATTGCTAGATTAGTGATGTGGGATTACATCACACAATACAACAATACACCTTGGTAGATTTCAATTAATAAACATTGATTTTGAGATGATAAGTTACAACATAAAAGTGGTTTATGATCACATTACCACATATTTACATGTTAACAACATAATGTCACACTATTTCCATGACATGTACATAAAATAATCATACAATAATGTCAAAAATAAGGAGCAAATATAAGGTTCACATGGTTTATTACATTCACACAACATAAAGGATTTACACAACATGTAAAGGCTTACATGCATGAAGGATCCACATAGACTAGGATACACATACAAGACTTAGGAGTTTTGGTAACTTATTCCAAGGGTATTTTCACATCACACCAAATAAGAACACTTACTAGTGAAGCACACAAATAAATGAATATCATTAGTCTACCCAATGTTTAGATGTCATCCCAATGACATTAAATATCCATCATCTATTATATTATTCTTAGTTATAAATATCTCAAGTTCACCATCACCTTATTTTAAGGAAAGGTGTGGTCCTATAGAACCCATTAATCTATATCCATGAAAACCAAAAAGTTACCAATAATGTTTTCACCTCATGGATTAGATGGCTCTCAATACTTGTTAATAATAAGAGATCCCCAAAAAATTCTAACTTTCCCAAGTAATTCAATCACATTTACCCCCACTATCCCTCTAATATTGAGTCATACCCTTGGTTTTTATCTCCAAGAATCTGAACCACCAGTGTTTGGTGGGGTGCTAAAGTAAACCACTAAGAGGCTAGAAGGCTCAGGGCTTCTATGGGCTATAGGAGGTTTATAGTGGCTATCTGATTTATTGGCTTGCACCAAGATATAGATAGACTTCTAAACTAGGTTGGGGATAACACAATCATGTGCACAAAGGACACAAGTATCTCTAGTAGATCCACCCAAAGTAACACAAGTAGCTAAGACTAAACTATTGATTGCATATAAATTGTGGAAACAACAATACCGAATAAAGAGAGCTAACAAATGAAATGTAAATCTAGGTACTAAGGCACTTTCAAGACAAATGAAAGATGTTTTAAGAAATAAATACATTGTCAATAAAGGTTTCAATATCATGCCTAATCTATATTTGAGTTATCTTTCAAATTCAACACTATTATTTTCTAACAATACAATATTCTAGTTTAGGAAGAGAGACAGATTGTTTAAGCAAATTGTCTAGTTTATTTTGAGCATATATATTCATACTATAAAATAAAAATGTTTCTAATTCAATCATAACATGTAATGGTAAATATTTTAAGTAATTAAGATATCTTGTAACCACATATGAATGCATAAACTTTAGAAACTATCCTAAACAATGCACAAAATAATTAAATCTCCAAAATAAATCAAACCCTAGCATATATGTTACACAAAATGATGGATTTTCAATTAGCATATAAAATTGCCTTTAGGTCAAGATCAAATAATATTTAAATATGTTCTACCAATCAAGAATCCAAGTTAGGAAGCAATGTAGGAAGAAGACCAAGCTATATACAAGCTAAAGTCCAAACTAAAAGCAAAGAGCAAAGGAGGAGGTGAAGTGAGAACTTGTAATGGTGTAAGAGATAAAATAAATTTCACAAATTAGGTGAAATGAAAAATTTAGAAGTTATAATAAATTTTTAAGGAAGTAAGAACAACTACGATCATTAATGGAGTCTCCAAGAAAGTGTCAACAATCAAGCTCAAGAGTGCTAAAAATGAATCAAGAGAGATTCAAGAAGGTATGAGAGTTAAGAGAGGGAATAATAATCAAGAGATAGTGTGGAGAGAGAAGAGAGAGACTCAAATTAATGAAAATGAGGCATATATCCCAAACCCAATCCACTAAAAGACCTAAAACTAGCTATTTTTGACCTTTTAGGTCTAAACAGGCACTTATGCATGCATTCTACCTAGGTCATAACTTTTGTGAAGGAAACATGTAGCCCAGGTTATGGGTTTCCTTCACAGAAGCCACAGCTTGGGTCAAATAGGGGCCTAAGCTGGTTAATAAGCTTTTTAAATGCCTTGAGGGGTCTTTAGAAGGCCTATCTTATATGTGAAAGGGCCAATATGTACTAAGGATGTATGTAGGGTAAGAATATGATGTGAAAGAGGTCCAAGCAAGTGGTAGATGTCTCAAAGTGGGATGACTAGGGTAAGTAGTCAAAATTTTATTTGATGTGTAATCATAGGGAGAAGTAGGGTCATAAGAAGTATGATTACATATTCCCCTGAGGTAAAAGCAATCGGTGTTCAAATGAACTAGGAGTGTTGTGTAATACCTAGAATCCACACCAAAATAAAGGAAATCAAGAACTAAAAAGATAAAATAAAATATTACCCACACTTACTAGATAAGGATGGTGGTGGAAGAATTTAATGACATGATCCATGGGTGAGAGTACAAATGTTGCATAATCCAAAATCCAACTCCAACTCTAGATCCAACTCCATTTCTAGCTCCTGCAAAGAAGGGACATAAGTGATATGAAATAAAATCAAACTATCTAGAATGACATTCACTAGGGCCTTAGCCCTATTATTCTCCCTATAAGGGAAATGGGTAAACTAGATGTCCTTGAAGAAAGATATAAAATCACATGCCACCTTGAAGAGGGGAAGTAACTCAGAGTTAAGGATGGTCTAGACACTAGTGAGTTAAGACACAACTAAGAGTGAGTTAGAGAATAACTACACATAATATGTGCCTAACTCATGGGTATCAGTCAAGGTACCAATGATTATGTGATACTTAGCAGTATTATTCATCTCACTAGTAAGAAAGAAACTAGTTACAACAAGCTCATGGCCCCATGGATCATCAATAACCCAAGATATAGCTACCAGTCCTAGGTTGTCCTAACTGCCACCATTTATGTGAATCACCACTGAGAGGTGTACCATGATGGGTGTCAAGGATGCAAGACTAATAAATACCAAAAGGTAATCTCAAAGTAAGGTGATATAATTGAGTTTCATGAAGGAAATAAATAATGATACCAATCCATAATCATATCATTTGACCAACATCAGCCATGATAAGAGGTAATAAGGGAAAGTGGGGGGAAATTCAGAGAAGGTGAAGACCAATCAACAAGACTAAAGTAAGTCCTAAACCACCACAACTAGTTGACAACCCTACCTGAAACCATGATGAATAATAGAGAGAGAGTTAGAATGGATCGACTATGTAAATTCATTGAAATGAATAACTAAAAGAAGCACAATAAGTAACTTCTATCCTTAGGTGCCCACAAAATTGGACATAGGCCCAAAAGGTCAATAGGAACCTATAAGGGATATTGGGAACCAAAATGGGGCCAAATTAGGCCTAAGGAAGCCTCATATTACAAAATGGAGGCTTTTAATGTGCTTAGAACATACCAAAACCTATAAGCTAGAGGTTTCATCATCTAAAATGCAAAAATGGGTAAAACACCCAAAAAGGGCCCATAAAAAGCAAGAAAAAGGGCTAAAAGAGGATAAAAGAGAGAAAAGTCAATCATTATCACTCTTATTTTCACTTTGAGAGAGCCAAAGGAGGGTCCAAGATCAACCAAAGCCCAAGTGGAGAAAATGAGGACATGAGAGAACATCAGATATGCATAGGATGGTCTAGGTAAGCTCTATGAATGAACTTTTGCAAATTTAATCATTTTTGGAGTTTGGAAGGCCCTAGATGCATTTTGACTCATTCCAAATGATTCATCAAGTGAATCAAATGAAATAAGGACCCAAAATAATGGGCTAGGCAATTTGGAGAGAACAGGACCAATAGGGCCTCAAACTGTGGCCCAGAGAGCAAGAGATGGGAATCCTTAGGGTTCCCTAGGGCATCCCAACATAAGTCATGGCCTGTTTGAGCTAGGTCACAACCTAACCTTCCTAGACCATATCTTTACCCATAAATTCATGGCTTGGGGTAGGAAAGCCCCAGTATAGGCCTTAGGGATCCTGGAAGAGCTTGAGAGGTCCTAGAAGGGGTTGAAACAAGAAAAAATAAATAAAAGTAAACTAAATGGGTCAGAACAATTATTTTTTACTTGTTCTTGCTTAGTTTTTGAAAATTAGACTAATCCATTTCCCTATTTTCTTTCTTGTATAGACATAAAGAGGAATTATCATACCATAGGAGGGAGGACCTTCGTAGGTGAGAGAATGGCTAGCATAGCAAGATGTGTTATGTAAGGTGACCAATCAGGAAAGAGTCCCAACATAGTTGTATGAGGAAGCAAATGCTCTACCTATGGCAAACTAGGATTGCCTATGAAGTGCAAGAATTTAGAGACTAGTAAACATGACCTTATTATGTTACTCTAGGGACCTCGTAAACACATTAGTGACTACATGGGTACCAAAGAGGCATGTGTTCTAACTAGGGCCCAAGCTAAAGGACATCTTTATCATTGAGTATATCTATCAACTCTACAAATCAAAACTAATGGGCAGAGAGATAGAGCTACCACTAGTGCAAGATATAGCAGTAGCAAAGATCTACTTGGTGGGACCCCATCCATAATGAAACAACCATGGAGTAAAGATCACATAATTATCACTAAGGATACCCACTCTCAGGATAGTGATAGTAGGGACTATATTTGGGAGGTTGTAAGCTAGCTAGAGTATAGGGAGACTACCACTCTCATGGATAGGAGTTGTCCAACACATAGAGGGATGATAGAGATATTCCTAGGGTTAGTATATCTTAGGTAGATTATACTAACATCTATATCACATCAAGTGTACAAGGGTAGGCATATTGACATAACCCACTTTACTCATTTCTTGGGCTTATGAGAGGGTCCCATTTACATGGTCGAGGACACCATATGGTAGGGATATGTACCCTACACTAAAAGAGGTCATAACATGGGATGCATGGTAAACAAATAGGGTGGGGCCATGCAGATCACCTTAGATCTAGATGTAGTAGGTTTCTACATTTTTTATCCTTATAGGTATACAACATGGCCAAAGGATGCCAAGGTAGAGCCCTAATGGGATGGGAAGAGATCTGAGGTTCATAAGGGTTATACTATTATCCAAGGAGATAGGCTATGATAGGGTAGGAGAGATGAGCATAGGCAAGGCCAGTTAGGGCTGAGCCTAAAAGGTAGTCAATATAGAGTGAGGGGGTGGTGGTGGAGAGAGGCCACCATGGTAAGTCCACCATCATCAAGAGGAACATGACTTAAAATAGGGCCATAGAGGCCATTGGTGTTATGAAGTAAGATAAGTTTATTTAATAGATATCACTTTATCTTTGTATTCATCTTGAGTGAGAGTTGATATGTGACTAATACATATGTTCTATATGTGTGTGTTTGCAGGAGACTAGCCTAGCTAGACTAAATCCTAGGTGGACTTACTAATGAGGGAGTTGTTCCCTAATGTAGTGGTGACACCCATGATGGAACAAGTGCCACATCTATCAGTAGGGGAAGAGCCAAATACTCACTTCTAGTAGGTGGATGCATGAGCCTCACTTGAGTTGGTGAGAGCATGACATCAGATACCATAACTAGAGGTAGAGTCAATATGGCACAAGGTATCCATGGCAAACTAGAGGATGGTTATAGTGGAGACCAAGGCATGATTGGGTATCACAGAGGTCGATATTGATTGGTTGTGGATTGAGCTAACCTAAGAGCAAGATAGAAGATTTGAGGCACCTAGAATGAGGGTAGATTGATTGGTAGCACTGGATGAGACTATAGATTAACTGGTCAAGAGGCATAGATCAAGATCTCTACTTGGGGCATGAATTTCATAGATAGTGCCCAATCATAAGCTAACTTAGATATGCATATGTGGTCATGTATGTGGTAATTTTTGTGGACTATGAGCCCAGGTTGATAGAAAGCTATGTAATTAACCTAAATAAAAACATGTATTTTTTATGATATATATATATATATAGTTATTTTATCATTATTAACACATGTGTGTATATGATTTTATGTGTGATGTTTATGCTTTATACAAAATAGACTACTAAATATATATGATTAAATAGTAGGAATTGCTAATAAAAAACCCACATGTATGCACATATACAGTGGCATGAAGTTTAGTGGTGCATGAAGAGAGGAAATTCTCATCATACCACCATAATCAGCTTTCTTAGAGGGCCACACAAGCCTTAAACGTGAAATGTCTTAAGGTGTAACCTATTGATCAGGTGCCATAAGAACTCACCCTCAAGGGTCAAGAGATGATATGCCCCATTTTATAGAGAGGTAGTGATAAAAAAGGGGCTAAACCACTTGTGTGTGAGTTTTTCCTTCTTACAATGCTCCTTATAAAAAATTGAGGACCGTATCACCTACCTTGAATTTATGAAGATGCACTAACTTCTTGAATTGGTAGCATTGACAGTACTAGTAAGCATGATTATGCTCAAGAGTAGCTAGGCATCACTCATCTAATTTCTCAAGCTCGGTGAGGTTATTGGTGCATTTTTCCTCATCATAAATAGAAATGAATGTCTTAACCTATAGCAAAGGGATTAATACCTCTAAGGGAAGAATAGCCTCAAACCCATACATAAGAGAGTATGGGGTTTCCCATGTGGCTATGTGAAATCTATTCTAATAGGCCCAAAGGCTAGGATAAAGTATGAGATGCCAAGCCCTCTTAAATTGGGAAATGTTATGGATAAGCATCTTTTTCAAAGTTTTATTTGAATATTTTGCTTTCCCATTTCCTTGGGGGTAATGTGTAGAGGAGAAGTAGAGCTTGAACCTGAAGTGGTCAGTTAGCTCACACATATTGAGGATTTGGAAGCTCAGGTCATTATCGACCATAATCATAGCAGGGACCTTGAACCTAAAAATAATTTGGTTTAGGAAAAACTTGGCAATGGTCTTCTCACACATGCCACTAAGAAGAATGTCCTCAACCCACTTCATAAAATAACTCTTAGCCATGATGAACCATCAATGGTAATTATAAGAGGTGGGTTTAAACTCATCGATGAAGTTGAGAACCTAGATTGAGAAGGGCCAAAGGGTAGAAATAAAGTGTAATAGGTCATATAGGGTGTTGATATCATCCCCTTTGACTTGACACATCCTACACTTCTTAGTTTATTGGACTACATCCTTGACAAGAGTGGGCCAGTAGTAGCCCATCTTGATAATATGTTAGGTAGTGGCTTAGCCTCTTGGTGGCCACCATAAACACCCCTATGAGATTCCTCTAGTGTGAGATGAATATATTTATGGGCAAGGCACTAAATTAACACACCATCAAGACCCCTCTTAAACAAGACACTACTAATGATGACATAGTGGACATCAAGCTTACATATCTGATAGTGTTCTTAAAAAGGAGCATAGATGGGATAAGACTGGTATTCAATGTAATGGACAATGTCTTGATATTAATCACACTTAGAGACCTTAGTAATGTCAACTAAGTAGACCATCTCATCAAGAAATTCATCATAAACCAACTCTACACTAGGTTTGGGTAGTGGACACTCAACAAGTTGGTTATTTACATGAAATCCTTTAGTAGACTTTTGGTTGACAATGTAGAGGTTGAACTCCTAAAGAGGTATGATCTACCTCGTAGTATCACTAGCAAGATGTGTCTTGTTGAGTAAGTAGTGAAGTGGATCAAATTGGACAATCACATTGGTAGTCTAGCCTAATATGTAATGTCATAACTTCTTCATATTAAAGATGAAGGAGAGGCATTAATGCTCAATAAGATAATAGTTGAGTTTAGGGCCAACCAATGTGTGAGAGATGTAGTAAATAACTTTCTCCCTACTAGTGTTGTATTTTTGGCACAACATGCCCCTAATAGAAAGATTAGTGACATAGGTATATAAGATGAACTCACACCCCTCAATGGGTGCCATTAGAATTGGAATATTATGAATCATATACTTTAATTCCTTGAAATCCACTTGGACTTTAGTAAACCACAAAAATGAACTGTCCTTACATAAGAGAATGTGAGGGTTATCAATTTCTGAGCATACTCTTCAAGGAAATGTCTAAAAAAGTTGAGTTTTCCTAGGAAGGAATACAACTAGATTTAGTTACATGGGGGAGTCATCTTAAGGATCACCTTGATCTTGTCAAGATCCACTTTAATGCCCCTCTATGAAATGAATAAGCCAAGAATATTTCTAATGGAAATGACAAAAATGCATTTTTTGGGTTTGAGACTGATATGATACTTTCAAAGATGCTTAAATATGATCGTAAGGTCGCACACATGCTCATCCCACTTAATATATTTACCAAGGAGATAATTGACATAGCACTCAATGATCTTATGGATAAGGTCATGAAAAATGTGGGTCATGGCACATTGATACATGGCCCTAGAATTATTTAGACTAAAAGGCATGACAACATAGCAAAAATTACCCCATGGGGTAGTGAACATCATCTTGTGCTGGTCTTCAGGTGCAATCTAGATCTAGTTGTACCCATAGAAACCATTCATGAGGCACATGATCTCAAAACTAGTGATAAAATCAATAATTTGGTCTATCAAAGTAGTATGAAAGTTATCTTTTAGGTAGGCCATATTGATATCCTTAAAGTCAATGCAAATATGAACAGTTCCATTCTTATTGAGAATGGGAACAATGTGGGAAATCCTTCGAGGGTAGTTGAAAACTTAGATAAAGCTGACTCAGATGAATTTCTCAATCTTTACTTTGACCAACTAGGAGATATTAAGAGCCATTGGTCATTGCTTTTGGTGAACATGCTAGGTCTTATTTTTCATAATGAGATTATGGATAACTATGAAAGGATCCATACCCTTCATATTAGCAAATTCCCAAGTGAATACATCTAAAATTTTGTGTAAGAAGGTGACCAAAATATCTTATTCCTTGGGAGCAAGGCTAACACTGATCTTAATGATCTTAGGCCTTCTTAAAGTGCCAAGGTTGACATCTATAGATCCTTCAACATCCATAGCATTGAATTACTTTAAACACTTAGGCACTAGAAGGAGAAAATCATCTAACACTTTAAGTTCAATCACCAAGATATTCACCATAGTAAGGCCTAGGGTTGGTTCATTTTTGAGAGAAATCTCTAAACCAAGATGATCAATGGGATAATGATACTTACAACAAGATCACATGAGCTTGGTGTAAGCCTTTCTCTCTTTAAACAAGTTGCATGTCTTAACATGAATGAAACAACACTCAAGATCATACTCATCCACTCTAATACTCTCAGTGGAAGATGCATGGAGAGAGCCTATAATATGATGGGCAAAGTGTAATTCAAGGGTGAGATCAAAATATAAGAAACATCTTGGAAGAGATATCTAAATATAGATGAGCTAGATTGGTGTCACAGAGTGGAAAAGGGAGTCAAATGATGCATGTTAGACTCTAAAGGAATGACCTCTAATTGTTACTCATCTGGATCAAAATGTTCATCCTTGAATAATTAAGACTTAGAAATAGGAGGTGTATAATAATCTAAAAACCCTCATGATGAGACATCCAAAGCCTTGCTTGAGGGATTTGTCTTTGTGAAGATCAATGATCAGGGATTTGGGTTAACCTCCATTGTGTGAACCTCACATTCATGCAAAAAAATCACCATGAAAAACATGGTCAATGCGAAGTCTTACATGGTGATGGTCTAAGGAAGGCTAATAATCATGTTGTATGAAAGTTCAAGGTTTAACACACAAAACTCATTTCTAACTATTTTGGGGCCAAATTTGACCTGGATATTCATGTTCCCCAATAACATAACTATGTTTTTGTTCAAACAAACATAGTTATGGAAAGAATTAGAGAGCTTCTTCTAACTGATCTTAATCTCATTGAACACACATAGAGGCTTGATATTCAACACAACTTGATCTGTGATACACCACTTAACATGGTGATCATAAATAGAAGCATTGATATAGAGAGGGAACCAATCCCTCTTTGTTAGAATCAAATCACATAGTAAAGAGATTGGGTCAAAAGATAAAATAGGAGGATGAGGGTGCTCATGTGCATCAAATTTGAACAATACTTTGACATCATCATGTAATAGACCCTAGTGAGAGAGACCAAGTTCATCAAAGATGAGACCCCTTTGCTCAGGGCAAAGGTGAAGAAGGTCCAAAATGTATATCCCAACTGAGAATCCCTATAACTCCTCTATGATGGATTAAGTACATTATCTAGCCTAGGGAGGGATCTTACATGTAAGGTCAAATATGACCTTAGGGTTCCCTACCCCTATGGGCTGGATAGGAGGCCCAGCACCACTAGTCTCTCTAATAGGATTAGTGGCCCAATTGGAGCATGTGTTGATAAAGTACTCATACCTATTATAGGCTATGTCGATAACAACAACAAAATATCTACTTCTACACTTGGCTTTCCCTCTTGGTCAGCCTGAGATGAGGAGTCAAAAGAGGTGGAAGAGCAAGAAGTAAAATGCAAGGCCTTTACCTTTGATTTCCTTTTTATTCTCCTTATCATGGTTAGGTAGAGGCTCCTTAAACACATTCAAAATTTAGTTGGGTTACATAAGAGGATAACTTTGAGATGGAGTTGAGGCTTATGCACTAGACTTTTGGGTGGCATAATTGGCATCATCATGCCCCCTCATCCAATGGAAATTACAAAACTTGGTAGGGTCATAAGGACACATTGTCTATTGTTTTTTTGTGCTAGATTTATAAGGCTTATTTTTAATTAGATTCTTTCTCAAATCATTCACCTCATAAATTTCCTTCTTGTCTTTCTTTGGAGGAGGAGAATCAGTGACACCCACAATGATCACATTACGATTGAGATCACATGAAGAGGATGAATTTTGGGAAGGTACAAACTACATGCCTATGTGCACCTAAAACACTTTGATATTTAGACACTCATTAATAACTTCATCATAAGAGGTGGGTTCATGCTTGAGGACCTCAAGGTGAACCTCCTACCTCAACGCTCATGTGAACATATCATAAAACCAGTCATCCAATAACCTAGTCCTACATATATGAATAACTAAACACCATTTGTATATAAAAAAAAAGTTAAACTCACCCTTGGATTTTACCATGGAGGTAATAGAATGGGTTTTGAGGTCAAAGGGTCTATAAATATATAAATATTAGATGAAGTCATCTAGAAGGAGCTAAAAACTAGAGAGATAATTTGGAGGGAGATTTTGAAACTAGATGAGAGCTTTAGCTCACAAAGAATGAGTGAAGAGATTTAACATCATACCTTCATCCTATTCCTAATCCATATATATTTTCATGAATGTTGTAACATGCTCCTTAGGATTGGATTCTTGCATCCCATTGAACTTAGGTAGTTCAGGGATAGGAGTAGGAAGTGGAATAGCAAGCACCCTCAAGGCTAGAGGATTTTGATAGAGATCCTCATAAACACAATTGATAGTAGGTTGGTGACAAACTCTAAGAGGGGGATCATGATTGTAATGATGTTTCCTATGCCCATAGGCATCAACATAACCATGACCATGGGGAGGATGATGTTGAGGTGGATCTTGATAGGGAGGATGCTCATGATGGAAATCATCTCTACCATGGGGTGAAAAACAACCATGGGAAGTGTGACGATTCCCACGAGGATGATGGGAGGACATGGCATGCTTATATAAATGGTCATGATGACTAAAATCTCCATGATGCTAGTTATGTGCCATCAGATGAGGGTCAATCAGTGGCTACAAATACTCTTGATATGCATCCCATAGGTCTCTAGTCCATAGGTGGTAACCAAAATCAACATGTTCATCAAAAACTCTAAAATAAGGACTAAGAGAATGGGAAGACACCCCATGATGGGAATACCTCACTAAGTTTGAATACCTATGACCCATAGCATGGATATGAGGATGTTCTTGCTCTAAAGTCTCCAACTAAGAAAGAAGTGAGGAACTCATGTGATAACTAGTTGAGACACTAAAAATTGAATGGGTGTGAGCTTTATTTCTAGAGGAAGCACAATGACAAATCCTAGGGGGAGAAGGATGCACTTCATTCACTTAAAGGCATCTATGACAATAATCAATGATTATGCATATCTCATCAATTCCCAATCACATAAGGGAATCCTCATCACCTTAAATGGGTGAATGAGACATGGCATGAGACTGAGATGAAATATCCTCAGATGAATATAGCTTAGACTGGTGAAAAGGAGACTGATTCTATTAGTTATAGTCCTACCAATCTTGTTCCCTTTTGAATGCAAGAGGGTGTGGACTACCATGTTGGGTGAAGGGAAGCTCCTATATTCCATTACAAACATAGCTTGCTCATGAGTGAGCTTAGGGATGAGATCTTGAATCCACCAAGATTGGCATCCCAAGGGTGAGAGATCAACCATAGATGCAATAAATCAAGAAAAACATGGAAGATAATAGAAAAGGTAAATCAATGAATAACTAATAGGGAGAATGACACAAAACCAAATCAGGAGAAAATAATCAAGGTAAGATTTGAAACCTAACTGAAAGTAAATCCTAATAACTAATAGAGGGGATTTGGCTAAGAGAGATCTAAATGGGATAGAACTAATGTGAAACCATATGTGAAATCCCACTAGCTATGCTAGAATGTAGCTCCAAGAATCTAATGGAACCACCAATGTTTGGCAGGGTGCTAAAGCAAACAACTAAGAGGATGGAAGGCTTGAGGCTTCTATGGGATATAGGAGGTCTATAGTAGCTATCCAGTTTCCTAGCTTACAATAGGCTATAGATAGACTTATGAACTAGGTTAGGGTTAACATGATCAAGTGCACAAAGGATTCAAGTATCTCTAGTGGATCCAACCACATTAATATAAGTATCTAAGACTAGACTATTGATTGCATATAAATTATGGAAATAATAATACCAAATAAAGAGAGCTAACAAATGAAATGTAATTCTAGATACTATAGCACTTTTAGGCCAAATGAAAGATGTTTTAAGAAATAAAAACATTTTCAAGAAAGGTTTTAAGATTATGCATAATCTATATTTGTGATATCTTTCAAATTCAACACCATTGTTTTCTAACAATGCAATGTTCTAGTTTAGCAAGAGAGAGAGATTGTTTAAGCAAATTGTCTAGTTAATTTTGAGCATGTTAAGTCCTACTATGTAATAAAAAATGTTTCCAATGTAATCATAACAGGTAATGGTAAATATTTAAAGTAATGAATATATCTTGTAACCACATATGAATGCATAAACTTTAAAAACTATCCTAAACAATGCACAAAACCATTAAATCACTAAAAAAATCAAACCCTAGCATATATGCTACATAAAACAATGGAGTTTCACTTTGCATAACAAAGTTCCCTTAAATCAAGCTCAAATAAGATATTCATATATTCTACCAACCAGGAATCCAAGCTAAGAAGCAATGTAAGAGGAAGACCAAGCTATGTGTAAGTTGAAGTCCAAACCAAAAGTCAAGAGAAAAGGAGGTGAAGTGAGAAATTATAATGGTGTAAGAGCTCCAATCAATTGCACAAATTAAGATCAATTCCAAATGTATAATATGTAAGCAATCCATAAGGAATTAGGAATAACTGAGAGAAACAATGGAGTCTCCAAGTAAATGTATAGCATCATATGGGATCCTTTGTCACCAATCAAGATTAAGAGTGCCAAGAATGAATCAAGAGAGATTTAAGAAGTCATGAGAGTCAAGAGATGGAAAACGAATCAAGAGAGTGTGTGGAAAGAGAAGAGAGAGACTCAAATGAATGAGAATGAGGTACATATCCCAACCCTAATCCACCAAAAGACCTAAAACTAGTCATTTTTTATCATTTGGGTCCAAACAGACACTTTTACACACATTCTACCTAGGCCTTGGATTTTATGAAGGAAACATGTGGCCTACTCCATGGGTTTCCTTCACACAAGTTATGGCCTAGGTAAAATAAGGGCTTAGGCTAGTCAATAGGCTCTCGAAAGGCCTTGAGGGGTCCCTAAAAGGCCTATCGTGCATGTGAAAGGACCAATATAGACTAAAGATGTATGAAGGGTAAGAATATGATGTGGGAGAGATCCAAACAGGTGGTATATGTCTCAAAGAGGTATGAACAAGGTTTGTATTCTACATGTGAGTTGATGTGTATTCATAGGGAGGAGTAGGGTCACATGAAGTATGATTACACAATCCTCCCATGGATGTCATACCTCAAGTATCATATGATGGCTCATCTAAACAAGCCATCATCAGACACCAAACATTCATCCTTTTATTTCCAATACCAATATTTTATCACCAATCCCTTAATTAGCCTACCCAAACAAGCCAATGGTTGATTAGTGTTATTTTTTCTACGTAGTGTAGCCTTAGGAAGGGTAGACTCATACAAGGCTCAAGGTGAAGGTCTTATTATTACCATTTAAATTACATCTCACCATAATTATTAACTTCAAATTCATAGATTTAAGCACTTCAATGATATATAACTTAGCACTTATTCACTTTTATATTACATCATGGCTATAATTAAGTCAACTAAAATTGCATACATAACCAATAACCATATCCACACAATAACCATATTTTATTCTCACCATGACATAATTTTCATGCCTCCCAAGGGTGAATCAGCCTTGGAACAACATTACCCAACCAGAGGCACCTTATACATGTTGAGATATTTTACTCAACTGAAGGCCACTCACCACAAGAGTGTTATATCAGCTCAATAATTATTTCATTTGAGATCATATTAGACCAAAGTATTCAATTCATTAGAATAAAATATTATTAAAAATTTTACCCATACCAATCATTAATGATGTTAGGAGTACCAAGCCCAAAAAAATTTCTAATTTCCATGATGGTTGATGGAACCCATCATTTTTTCTACCAAAGGAAAACCTTATTGGTCTTACATATAAGTCAACTACCTAAGACAAAATAGTTATCCCCAAACACTGGTTATATGACTTTTTAAAACTTTTCTAGCTAAAACCAATCTCCCATGGTGACACATAAAGTCAAGCAAGGGCATACAGTTATTTTTCATGGATAACAACAAATACAGCTACATAAAATCAATAATTAACTGTCCTTATAAAATAATTTACCTTTTTAATTATCTAAGGTACATCAATAATAATAGTAGTAACTTATTTCATAATTATTTGTGGAAATGATAGCATTAACTCATAAGGCTTTATTAACAATTTTTTGCATTTAGTATTTAATTACACCACCTTCCAGGGCACATTTGCCTTGGAACAACCTTGATCAACCATGAGTAGCTTAAGCATATTGAGATTTTTTAATCAACTTCAAACCATTCATCAAAAAAGAGTCTACTAGTTTTGTAATTCAGCATTTGAGGTCTTTTTAACAATTTAAGTTAGGATATTATGTTCATTGCAAGATAAGTTATAGCAGTCCTATCATAGGACTAGAAATGGTTGTCACAACCCTTTTTTGACTAGCAACCCAAAATCTCAAACTGGTCCCCTACCAGTGAAGATTCTAAAACTAATTGATTTAGCCAAGTAAATCAACTACTTTATCCTTAAACAACCTTCTAGGAATAAGTCACACCCTTAATCAATTCAAGGACTTAATTTCCTAAGCATCTTATGGTAACCTTGTCATGCAAATCACCAACATATACTGATTATTCATTTGCAATTCTAACAGTGGACTTTCATTCCATTTACTCTTATTGACCTACCCATACATGTCAATTAGTATTCAAACAAAGTCCACCTTAATGCAACCTAACTTTATAAAGGGGTGAATTCATCCAAGGCCATGGAGATCAAAATTTTATGGTCAATGAATATTTAAGATCCCATAGGGTTTCAAAGTAAAACTAGTGTTAACTGAAACCTTGTGATTAACTATTAGAATACTTTCCATTCCAATCACCATTAGGCAAAAAGCTTATTATTAGCAATACATAGTTTGGTTGCAAAGTACATTGATATTTTCTTAATTAAAGAAATATTTCCTAAAAATTATTAGAGCACAACCTATGATACCAAGTATAATGAACCCAATAAACCCACTTTATTTTTTTTTGAAAAGAAGAATTCCAACTCAACTAATCATTTTTCTACACAACTATTGATAGCATGCTAGGAAAATAATAGATATAATCTTAACTTAATAATGAGTAAGAAGTGATATAAGAATATCATTATAATATAGGGCCTTTATATTCTCCCTTCTCATACTTTGTTTTCTATTACAAGATACAGCTACAAGTTTTCCACCCAAGTTATTTATTAACTTCATGGATTAAATTTTGTTCTTAGAGTGTCAATATAGATCAAACCCAACTTTCATACATCATTCAATTATTTGATGCAAGGGATTTTTAATTAAATGAATCACAATCCTAAATGGATTGGTTAACTAGTCCAACTTTATCAAGTTGCAAAAAGATATTTTAAAGAATAAAATAAGAAAACCATGATGCCATAATCCTTAAGTAATAAAGAGTTTAGAAACCCATATAAATATCATAAGCTCATTGTCTTTAGGAATCCTTCCTTTTTAAAATAGTATGCAAGTGATCCATATTCTTTGTAGATAATTTACCTTATAGAAAGGTATTCTTCAATAAAGGTAAGTATCCATAACACAAAAGGGGTCATCACCAACATTCATTACTTCCTCTTTAAAATTAGAAAAATGCAACTATATATTTATTACAAGATATATAATTGATCGCTACATATAATTTAGTTAAAATAAGGGCTTAAGAGAATAGACAAATAAAATATAATCTCAACATGGTAAGATTCAACCAATGAAAACACTACACAAAAATATAAACACCATTCCAAATTATAATAGTAAAGTTATATATTGAATAAGATACAATAACTAACAAAGGTCTGAAACCTTCTTTTATGAATGTCAAAAGATTACATTCCCCAAGATAATTCTTATCTAATGACATAAAATTTTGGTGTGTCCATAAGAATGAATGGCTAAAAGAACACACTATTGAGACTTAGTTGTTTCATAATAGTAAAAAAATCCAAACAAGAGATCAAAAAAATCTAAGGAGATTATTCAAGATAATACCTTCCTATAATAAAATAGGTTAAACAAGGTCATCACATAGCTCACAAGGTTATCCTAGATGGTAACCATTCATATGTATTGTCTTAGTTATGAAGCCCTAGAAATTAAAAAATATCTTCCTTGATCAAGCATCCATTCACTCATAGATGTAATTAACAATGTGAATGCATCTATATACACTCATTTTTTCAAACACATAAAAGCAATTTTCATACATAATCATGCAAATAATACATGTTCAGCCATACAAGGTACAATCAATCATCCAACTTTCATAATTTCATCCATTCATCATGTATGATTATCCATGTTAATGTATACTATAACTAGCCATTTGAATGCATATACTCATCCATTCAAGTGCATATAAAATCAATCATTTGGATGCATATACATAGATATTCAATGCATATAGAATTAGTCATTCGAATGCATATACTAATTCTTAGGTTAAGTTTTACAAATGTATGTATAATCATACGAATGCTAAAACTTATCCTTTTCAAATGTATGCACACTCAAACACACAAAGAGTGTTTTCATAAACATTAAATATGTGTTTGTGTCTAACCATACAATGCATGAAATCATCTATGCCAAGGGTGGTTTTACAACCATACAAGAGTGAAATAACTAGCCATTAAAGGTGTGCAATAAATAAACCACACATAAATATACATATACCTTTAAAGATATATTTAATCCATGGTTCTAAGGTATGAAATTAATCATCATAATGCATGCACTTAACCATGTAAATGTCTGTAAAATTATACAAGTAAACAACCAACCATTTAATGGTATTCATATCTATACAAATAGAGTATTTAGTTATTAAATGGTTCAATGTGTAGCCATACAATTGTATGTAAAAGCCAAAATAAATGTATGCACAAGCATTAAATATAAATGACCAGCCATGCAGGGTTTATATAATGTAAATCATCCATTCAAATATATGTTTCCAACTACATATAGAGTGCATTAACCCAACCATTATAATGAATGCATAAGTCATTCAATAACTTGATCACAATGCATATTTTCAAACAACCATAAAACCTTCCAATACACAATCTAATTTTTTTTTTACACATGGACACACAGTCCATCTAAGAATAATCCAGCATATGAATGTATGCATAATCCATAAAAATGTATACACATGATATTAAAGAGTACTCTAGACATACCAATGTATGCAGGAGACATAAAAATGCATGCACATGTTATTCAATGCAATATTCAACCATGTAGGTTTTAGTGCATATAAAAATAAGCCACACAAGAGGATTTTTTGCAACCAATACATTTGTGTTTGAATCCAACCACTCCATGCATGAAATCAGCCACATAAGAGTGCATGACCAACCATTTCAAGGTATGTGTTTAACCAAAAAAGATTACATAATTAGCTATGAAATGTGTTAAATAAGTCATGTATTAAAATCAGCCATTTCTAAGGTATATGCTTATCCATACAAGGTAAGAAATCAATCATGTAAGCATATGGTCATCTATTTAATACATGATCATATTTCAAGGGAAGGATTAGCCATTCAAATAAATGTAACCAGCCATGTAAGGTTTTACCATAAATCATAACCATTAATGAAACCTTCATTGAGGTATTTGGTCAAACAATTGATATTTACCCTCTTGGAGGCATTTTATCAAACAAATTGCAATCAACCTCTATTGAGGAATTTTATCAAAAAATTCACATTCATCCTCTTCTAAAAAAATTAGCAAGCAATTTCCAGCCATCCTCTATTGAGGAATTTTATCAAAAAATTCACATTCATCCTCTTCTAAAAAAATTAGCAAGCAATTTCCAGCCATCCTCTATTGAGGAATTTTGTCAAACAATTCATATTCATCCTCTTCCAAGCAATTTCGCAATAAATTTCCATCCATCCTCTATAGAGGAATTTTTTTAAAACATTTTGCATTCATCCTCTATCAAAAAATTTAAAAAGCAATTTCTAGCCATCCTCTATTGAGTAATTTTGTCAAACAATTCACATTCATCCTCTTCCAATAAATTTAGCAAACAATTTCCAGCCATCCTTTATTGAAGAATTTTGTCAAGCATTTCACACACATCCTATTCCAAGTAATTTAGCAAATAATTTTCAACCATTCATTATTGAGGAATTTTTTAAATCATTTCACACACATCTTCTTCCAATAAATTAAGCAAACAATTTCCAGCCTTCATCTATTGATACATTTTGTCAAACTATTCACATTCATTCTCTTCCAAGAAATTTAGAAAACAATTTTTAGCTATCCACTATTGTGGAATTTTGTCAAACATTTCACACTCATCCTCCATAGAATAGTTTAACAAATAATTTCCATCCATCCAATAATCAAAATCAATTAACCCTAAAGCATTAAATAAATCTCAATCAAAAATAAACTCTAACTCATTATCATGCAATAATTTCACCTTGTTTATGGCACTAGTTTGTATACACATAACAAAGCATGTGTATAAGGGCATTTGACTTAAACCAATCATTTATTATATTACTTGTTATGGCTAAAAATAAAACCAATATACATAATTTTTTAACAAAATGGAAGACCTTGCCTAGAGAAATAACTTTCATTCTTTCCTTTATTCCCTAGCTTGCCTTAGATTTCATGGTGCCACAAAATCTCTCCTCTATATAGCCTCCCAAAATGGCCATGCAACCTTTGCCTAAGCATTTCCCAAGTAGATTAAAATGAAGGATTTTCAAGAGGGTATGGACATCCATCTACCCATAATAAAAATTATAAAATATCATATGCCCTTATATGTATGTACATAAAATGTGGAAGCATACAAAATTCCCACATCCTAAAGATAAAATGTAGTAAATCAATTCCCTCTCTACGCCTGGCATGGTTGCTATGCAGCTTGGACTTTCAACTACCATGATGCCCCTTATTCCATTTTTGTTTGCCCCAAATGGTAGAATGAAGCTTCTTTCACAAGCTAAAACCCTTATACAAAAATCCTTAAATTGGCTTTTTGGTCAATAATAATAATAATAATAATAATAATAATAATAATAATAATAATAATAATAATAATAATAATAATAATAATTACCATGATTTTTTTTACCTTTATAAAAAAATAAATTTCCAATGATAGCAATAGATGGTTTAAATATAAACCTAGTCCATTCATGGACTATATAAAAATCATAATATATATTAAATTAAATCTTTTAATTTAACCTTGGTAATTATTATTTTAATTATTTATATAATTTCATTCTCGATGCCTTTATGAAGCTCTGAATAATAATCAAAACATAAAAATGGCTTAACACATTAGCTGTAGAAAACTTATTCACACAAAGTCTTCGCCATAATAACTTGGGTCATGACACTTTGACATTTTAGGATCCTTACGTTTAAAAATATATAAATATTTCAAATTATGAATCTCTATGTTCTATATATGATTTCATATTCCTTTGCCTCAAGGATGATCTTTATCTCTTGATCATGGTTCACAATTTATATGAGGAAATAGATTTTTAGGTCTTAAATGGCAACCCACATGCCATCCTAGGTTTTGGCTTGATTTAATAGGCAACACAAAAGTCTTTCAAAAATAAAAGTTTATTTATGACCACTTTTGTACACCTAAAGTCTCTGTTCAAATTACTATATTTCTTTATATCTTTAAAATAAGTGGATCAATTCATTAATTTAATCTAAATGAATAGGACAGCATGTCCATGCAAGCCCCTTTTTATTGTAAAGATAAAACTTAGTTTTGTGGCCTCCATTACTATGTGAGTCAATTGGTTTTTGTGTGTCTTATTTTTGGCTTAAAATATTTAAATATAGATGCCAATAAAATTAAATTAGGATTGAAAGGTTCAATGTATCCATGGAGTTTGTTTTGGCTACCTTAAGAATCAAAGGACACTCTAGGATGATGTGAATTCATGACCCATTATGCATGTCACATTGAAATTTAATGAAGTGAAAAGGAATATAAAATTAAATTAAAAATTGTAACATATCCACACACTTCAAACAAATGCATTTAAAATCATGGAGTTTTGTGCGACTCTATGGCCTAGAGATAGAGAGATGCTACCACTTATTTCAAATCAATAGGTCACAATAAAATTCCAAAAAAAAGACAAATTGAGGGCCCATAGATAATTCATTCAAAAAGGAAATCTATGTGGCTATGAAAAATATAAAGAATAAAATCTTGGAATACCAAGGGATATATAAGGTGGATATAAAAATTTAACACATCCATGAGATATCACCAAGACATTTAAAATCTTGAAGGTTATCCTTAACCAAAATTAATGGCAAGCCATGTGTTTTGATCCAAGTAGGCATGGTAAAGTGAAAAGGTTACTAAGAAGAGCTTGTAATGGTCTCAAATTTAGGGGTGATTGATACATATTCAAAGACCTCTTCACACTTTAATTTTATGAATCGAATGTTCCACATGGTGAAATGAAAATGAATAAGTGATTCAATTAATTTGGGTTAAGTTGGAAATTGAAAACAAAATGTTCCCTTTTAAGATGAAGTGTTCACAGTGCACACTATTTCAAAATAAAATGTTCCCCTTCAAGATGAAGTGGATTTTAAATCTTTTGTATTTTTCTATTTTTCTCCTCTATATGGATTTGAAAAACCCAAAAATGGGTTCTGAACAATACTTTCACAAGCTAACCTTCATTTAATTTACTAGAGAAGATAACCTTAAAACCAAGATGCTTAAATACTCCTAGAATTGAACCTTATAAAGAGTGAAATCTTGAAACTAACCTTTGTGAGCCAAAGAGGAAAGTGAAAAATAGGGGGATGATGAAATTGATCATAGAATGAATGGGTTTCCCCAATCATAAAAAATGAGTATGATAAGATGGTATAATAATAGGTGGGTATGAAACATCATAATGAGATAAGGTAAAATGTGGATGAGGACTTGAATATAGATGGTTGTAGTTTTAACACAAGATAATATCATTGATTCAAAGTGAAGGAAAACATTGTTCTCAACGATTTCCTTCTCTTTACAAAAAGACACTTAGATATTTTTGGGAGCAAAATACATCTATGTAGCAAAGTAAATAATCATGGGCATTTTTTAGGAGGTCCTAGTTGATTCCCTAGAACTTACCATGCAACTCACAAACTAAAAATCCAATATGCATAAAGTTATGAATCATAGAAAGGATAAGAAAAACTCAAAGGTTGTATATAGTGATAAACAAAACCAAGGAATCTCAAAGCAAATAATAGTTAATGAAATTTAAAAAAATGGTTATAGAAAGAAAAATAAAGAGTATGAACATATATGGGGAGGACCTGGTTGATTCCCTAAGTCTTACCATGAAACTCATAAACTAAAAAACCAAAAGGTGTAGAAATGACAAAATATTTAAGGACCAAACATAAGTAATACGGTTGATGCAAAAGAAACATGGAGGTGTGTAGATGAAACAAAGCTAAGCTTTAATAAATGAGATATAAAATAGGGCCTATAATAAATATTATCTCAATATAATATAAAATAATTATAAGCATGTAGGTAATACATATAGGAAATGACCCATTAATAGGTCAATATTAGATAGAGCTAAACCCTAGCCTTGTCTTAGAGCTTCCTTGACCCCCTCATATAGGTTTATTAAAATTAAATTTTAATGCCACATCACATGGGAATCCTAGAGCTTTGGGAATTGGATGTAATATTTGAGACTACATTATATCTCTCATTTATACCTCATCCATTAGTCTTCAAGATGGAACAAATAATGAAGCCAAAGCCCATGTAGTTTTCTTGGGTATCTAATTAGCTCGTCAATGTGGCATTGAGTATATAGTGATTGAAGGGGATTCCAAAATCATTGTGTATGCAATATGGAATCACCAAGATAAGGCATATAGTATCAAAAACATCCTAAACATGGATTTGACCCTCTTATATGAAATGGTTTCATGGTCCATTTCCCATTACTATAGGGAGGCTAATAGGCAAGATAATATTTTGGCCAACTAAGGAGCTAACTAATTGGAAGAGTTTGTGGTAGATAATGAATATGGAAGATGACTAGAATTATACCTAATGAATATTTGATTTCATAATTATTTAAAACAAATCAATAACATTTTACACAGCATAGGTCAATCATTACATCATACTTATGGGATTTGTTGTAGCATACTTAGATCCTTCTTCATAAATGGGCATTCATTAACTTAAGTGATTGATAAACTAACATGATGGATAACATGTATAATTTGGGATTTATAAGTGTGACATTTGGTGTAATTGATTCATTCATTATCACTTGCCTTTTGTATGTGTTGGAGAAGCAAAAATGAATGAAGTAGCTTTTAACATTGTTATCAATGTGTCCATTCTCACTCTATTATCAAATAAGCATGAAATGGCATTTCATGACAACATTCCATTCATCAGCTAAGATTTATCTTTTGTATGTTGAATGTGGAATTTATAGAGGCCAATAAATCCATAATTAGTGAATATTAATTTCATTTCATATGGAGAAACAAAATGAATGCAAATATGGTATCCATTTTCACTAGAAATCTACTTCATGTGATCAGGGATTTTTAGATGGTAAGACTATGGTGGAGACTTAGTTTTGAAGGAGATATGGGGTAGCTTGGTCAGATGGCTGAACCATTTCTTAGAGGTAACTATCATGATCCTTCCCTTTTCTATCTTTGGTATTTGGAATTTTATTTTTTGAAATTGTATGAATCTTTAAAGGCATTGATGGAGGGATCTTTTATTTCCATCCCTCTGGATCTCTCCTTGAATGTTTGTCTTGAACCCCTTCCTTTCTTGACTCCTTACATTAGAATATTTGACTTTGATCCCTTAGAATCTATAGCATAACTTCCCACAGACTTTTTCACTAGAATGGATATGGAAGTTGCCATGGAAGAAGAGCCTACCAAATTGCCCAACAATAGCCATTCAAAATATTTTATGGTTATGGTTTCTCATCTCATGTAGGGATGTTTATATTAGATGGTGGATGTCATTAGTTTGGGAGTTGTTTTCAAACTAGGCAAACACATTAGGAAGGATGATGGTTGTTTGGTCCCTATTTTTAATACCATGCATATAAAATCCCTCTCACCCCTATATGTGGTTTTCATAGCTCCTTTTGGATACTTTTTTTATATTATTTGGTCTATGGTTATTCTCGAGGTTTATCCCTTGATGTTATGTTGCTCTCCCTTTAGGACTTGCTCTTAGTTATTTATCTCCACCTTAGCTAGAACACCACCTATTTTATGTTTATTTCTTTATTTCTTTGTATGGGTTAGGCCCTTACCCTAAATATCTATAAAAAAGTATAGGAAATGGAAAATTAGACATAAAAAGAAACTAAGAACACAAGTCAAACAAAATAATTATTCAATAACTGAGTATTAGTCAGTTGAAGATATCTCCTTCCTTCATCTATAATTTATAAGTGTTATATCCAAGGATTTCCTTGACTAAGTATGGACCCAAAAAAATTTGGATGTATATTACCTATTTTTATGGGTGTAATATATTTTTAACACTAGGTATCTAATGTTAAAATTATAAACTTTAAATTTATTTTGATGTTTCTTAACTATGTGATGTTTGTATTGATGATTATGATATATAACATTCAAGTGTCACTCATCAATTAAATCTAAATCATGAAGTTAAGATTCATGAAAATATTCATTGGTAATGATGCCATGAAGATATATGTACAATCAATTTAACTCCATCTCTAGTGGTAATACACCTTAAGATCCATAAACTAGGGAGAAAGGAGTTACCCCATTGTAATTTTAAATGCTAATATGGTAGACCCAAAGTAAATTATATAGCTTAAGATGCTAGTAAAAATGAGAAACATTAATAGTCTTTTAAAATATATTATTAAGTATATATTTTTATTTTATTCAACTTGAATGTTTCACTAAGGGTGATAGGGTGTGGAAAATATATGCATAATCTTGAATTTTGCGTAAAGTTGCTTTATGTCTTTATTTTTTAGATTCATACCATTTTAAATATGATGGTATGATGAATCCTAAAATGAAATATGATTCATGTTTAAGAATAAATTTGGATATGGTGATTTCCATGACATTATCAATGGTCATATATTCTACCCACTTGGTAAAGTACTTGATGGCGGTAATAATAAAGATGTGGCCATTTTGTGAGCAAGGAAATTTTTTGATAATATCTAATCCCCATATATACAATGGCCAATGAGATTCAAGAGTTTTAAGCTTGAGTCAAGGATATTTAATGACATCATCATGGATTTGGAAAGGATTATAGTTCTTCACAAAATTTAAGGAATCTATTTTGAGCATAAGACAATGTTAGCCCATACATAAGCATTTTGAGGTTGTAGTGTGTCCACCAATAATTACCCCATGTACTTGATCAATAACAAAAGGGAGTTATTCATGAGTACCACAATGTATTTTGGTTAATTTATAGTTATGAAAGTAAAGGATACTATGTCTAAGAATGAATTTAAATTATTGCTTTCAAAGTCTAGTCTTTTCATGGGAATCAACCTTGGGAGGATAAGGGTGGTGTTTGATAAATTGGATGATGTGAGTTTTGTCGAGTAGTGATATATTTGATGTGAAAATAAGATAATCATCCTTAGGTTTTAATATAGAGGGATAATTCCTCATGTGGATGAAGAATTGTGAGTCATGTAGTGCTTGATGGGGATAAAAATGAAATCTAAAGAAGCAAGAGAGTTGGATATAACATTTTTATCTCATTGAATTTTATCAATGGTGAAATTTTTAAATTATTTATCAAAATTATTAATAATTTTATGATATTTTATAATTTTTTAACTTTTGCATTGATAATCACCATTGATTTTTGGGAATTGAATCACCTAAATCATGTAAGTAGTAAACTTATAAATTGATGGCTATTTGCATCCCAAAGATGAGAGCTTCATATTCAACCTTATTGTTAGTAACATCAAAGCTCAATATAAAATCTAAAGGAATGATATTTTGATAAGAATGAGTGAGGACACATCCTACCTAGGCTCCTTGAAGGTAATTAGCTCTATCAAAATGGAGTGTCTAATTATCCTCATGCAAATCAATGGTGACCTTTATATACACACAATATTTTTAAACTTTATCAGTTATCGATGCTCTCTCTTTCTTTTAAGAACCCATTGAATATCAATATATTTAAGTGCAAACCTTAAAAGGTGCACTGGGAAAGGGGTTGGCATACCATTAGTGCTCTATAATATTTTTGGCCCCTATACCATTACCTAAAACCACTAAATCTACTCTTATCCATTTCCTTAAGAAGTAGAAACATGCTTATACACTCCCATAAGTAATTTATCATCCAAAATAACCCCTACATAATTAAAAACACATTTTACCTATTCTACTACATCAACTCGATCAACTTTATTAAGAATTCAGCACATGTTATAGAACTCCATCAGCCCAAGCTAACATAATTCAAGGCCTAATGACTTTATTTATTGCCAAACAAGGTCGACCCAAACAAATTTGTCAGCTAAATTCCTTTGAGGCTTTAGGGTTAATCCTTGGCTATAAATACCTTATTAGCTTCATTTCTAAATAGAGTGTCATTAATTATGCATCATTGCATCTCAAAAATCTGATTATATTATCAATAGGAGGTTTTATTACTTAGTTTTTTTCCTTAGAGTAGTAGCACTTATCTTATGGAGGTCTTGGATGCATAGGAGAATATTTTATCCTAGATCTAATCTATCGTTGTGATCCTAACAAGCCACAACAACCACTTGCAAAGCACCATTATCTAAGGGAAAGATTGAGTCATGATGAGTTCACTTCAACAAGATAATTATACTCCTAGCCCTTCATATTTTGATAAGTATATGTTGTATAATTATTGGATTGAATTATATCTCTCCTTACTTAGATTACTTGTATGTTATCTTAATAAGGAATTGTCTTTGCTTGTTTATTATATTTCCCATTTTTCCATAAGCTTTGGTGAGAGTATATTAGCTTTCATATTTATTTAATAGATTATATTGCATGTTTATTTAGTAGATTAGCTTGCTTGATTTTGTTACAATAATAAGACCTAGCCAAGGTTAATCATGTCATTTAACAAGAGGCCTTGAAAACCTCTCCTTTTACATTTTGTGATAAGATATCCTTTATTACATGTTTAGTGGATCCATAATCGGTCATGAACCTAATATATCAAAGTATTTCTAGTAAATTGTTAGTTGATTACCTTTTCTGAGCTTGGATATTACTAAGTAGGATAAGTTGTAGATATGTCTTATTTTTCTTGCTTACAACCTTGAGTAATTATTCTTAAGTAGATTTCATAGATGGTTTAGACATAGAGACTATAATTTTAGGTTCTTAGAGTGACTGAGCCTCAAGATCAGATATGAAATTATAGAGTTATTTCTTAATGGAAAAAGATTAAATGATTCCTTCGATCAAGAGGAAATCCTAATTTGGAAGAGTATCCTAAAGGTGTGGTTGAGATAGTGTAAGTGTGGTAGCAAGTTAATCAATGATCACTTGGCCTTTGATTAAATTTTGAGTGATAATCCTAAGGTCTTATTACATCAATATTACCATCTATTTTATGATTTGATCTCTAGGCAAGAAGGCCTTAGAGAATAAATGGAAAAGGGGTTTAGAATGGACTTTGACATAGGTAGTCTGATAAAGCTGTAGTGTCGAAGATTTCTGGTGAAAATTTATATTTCAAGGAAATCATGCTCCAATTTTGTGTATTATATATTATAATCTATCAAAGAATCACTAATGTATAAAATAGTATATTCTTTAATTAACTCATCTTGTTGTGAAATAATTTCCCCAACTAATTGGGGTAGATGATGTATACAATATGAGAGGTTGATCACTAAAAGTTGGTCATAAATAAGGAGAATGAATAAAATATTTATTCATCTTATCAAAGGCTTGTTTACAAGCATTGCATCCTTAAAGCTTAACACCTTTATTGAGAAAACATTTTTCTAAATATGTATGATAAGTGAACTCAAGAAAGAATCTTAAAATTTCCCCAAGTTTCCCAAGATAAATGCAAATATTAGGAATGGATCAAGGTATAGGCATGTTAAGAATAGAGTTACTACTAGAAGGACCCACATCAATCCCTTGTATTGAGACCAACAATCCTACAATTTTTTTGGAAGTATCATTAAAGACACATTTATGAGGATTAGGCTTAACTTTTTATTTAATGAAGTGATTAAATATAATAGATAGGTCATGAAGATGATTTTCATGATGCATATATTTAGCTACAAGGACATTTTCATAGGTTTTGACTATTGTATGGATGAGATGATGAAAAATGTGGGTCATTTCATGTTGTTAAGTTTCTCCAATGTTTTTAAAGCTAGAAGGCATCTTAACATAGTAATATGTGCTCCATTGTTAGTAAATTTAGTTTTGTGTTGATATATGGGGGTGATGTGAATATGAAAGTAACCCAAAAACACATCCATGAGGGAAATCATCTCATATAAAGCTATGTGATAAAAAATATCATCTATGGAAGGTATATGATAATTATTCTTAGGGATTGTTAATTTAATATTACTAAATTTAATACAAATACAAATGACCATAGTGAATTTTTTATGAATGGGTACTATGTTGGAGACCTATTCAAATTAATCTATAGATATGATAAACCTAGAATATTTGAGATCAATGACTTCTTTGTGGCATAAATTATAAACCTTAGGAGGGAATTTTTTTTGTTTTTGGTGAACATGTTTCACCTATGGGTAGGTCACTTTATTATTAACACCTATGCTAGGGTATATATTATACATATCCTCATGTGACAAAGAAATTAATTCATGATATTTGTTAATAAATATGCTATAGTTAACCTTATCTTCATGGTAAAGCTCCTTAGAGATAAGGATGGATTTGGGATTTATAGTTGTATAAAATTTGAGTTCTTGAGTTTCTTTGATAAGCATTACATTTCCCTATTATAAATGGTATGGTGAATAAGGAATCTTAGAAAGAGGGTTCGGTTTAGGATAAACACTAGCAACAAAATTACTAAAGTGAGGATAATTTTTATCAGTGTGTTAAAGCTTGTGATATCAGAATGAAAGTTAAGGCTCTTTTACATGAAGTAATTTTAGAATGGATTTATCACTAGGAAATGTAAGTAGTGGGCCATAACATTCAACATCTACCTCTATATCAATATCGTAGTCACTTTTTATATCATATTTTGAGTGAATTTGTATCACAATAGTGGTTTTAGAAACCAAGGTAAATTTGATATCTTGAGGAGAAGTGGTTGAAATTTTATATATGATGTCAGTATGGTTGATATAGTCAGTGATGACCAAAAAAGGTTGAATTGTATCAAAATGGATGGTATAATTCATTGATGTGGTAGAGGTATTGACTTTATCAATCTATTCAATAGAATTTAAATAATTTGGTAATATTACTAAAACTATATTGACACTATGTAATTATTGTCAATATAGTTAGAAGATGACAACTGAACTATAACAATAATAGAAGGGAATACCTAGCTAGTACAGTAGGTAGATAATAATCAAGTTATATTGGCACTCTAATTTTTAGATAGTACAATTAGGAGATGAAAAATGAATTGTATAAAAATTTGAGGAAACACATGACTTATACACTTTTTTAGATGAAAAATGGATTATGTTATTACTATGATGAAACACTTAGTTGGTACATTCCTAAGTGTTAAATAATTCATAAATTGTGTTGGGTTAACTGATATAGTCAGAGTGTCTAAGAGTATTAATATTTTGGATAACCATGGAGTTTTTATTAATGGTGGGTTGACAAGAGGAACATAACATTAAGGTTTTGTTTATTTTCATCATCAATAGAGTCATAATAAATGTGAACTAGATGGACATATTGATTAATGGCATGCATTTTAGCAAGGGATTTTTTATAATGAAGTACATTTAAACTTCAGGATTGGACTTGGGAAATTATGTAATCATCATCATATAATGGAGAAATGTCATGGAATTTTGTTTATTTTCATCATCAATAGAGTCATAATAAATGTGAACTAGATGGACATATTGATTAATGGCATGCATTTTAGCAAGGGATTTTTTATAATGAAGTACATTTAAACTTCAGGATTGGACTTGGGAAATTATGTAATCATCATCATATAATGGAGAAATGTCATGGAATTTTTTTTTATAATTATCATTGTAAGTTTGGATACACAAATTTGATTGAATGTTTGAGGATATAGTGATAAAGGATCCTAAAAACACTTAGCCACACCAAAGTCATTGTATACAAAATTATCTTCTATATAAGAAGCTTCATGAGCATTACAAGGAGGTGGGATTTAAATATCATCATCAAGAAAGTAAATTGTCATATATCTTTAGAGGAGATATGGAGGAATTATTATACTATATAAGGAGGTAATTTAGTGATGTTATAAATTATTTTTGGTTCATTGGGTTCATCATCATTAGGATCAACAAGAGTGACTTACAAATCGGGATGTATGTTGACAAAATTGGGAAGAGGGGGACTATTGTTATGAAGAAAGGTCAAGATTTGATATTTTATTTTAGGATTAGGTAATTTGATACCCTATGGATTAGGATCATCTTCATTTTTATAGTGCTCACCATCATGATTAGACTTAATACATTGACTACCAGAAGAGGCAACATAGATGATTCCAAGGGAAACCTAAGAGGATATTATATGATAGTGTAAGGTATAAACCATAAGCTTGGTTGGTAATAATTTGGTCCCAATAATGAGGGGGGAACCAAATGTAACCAAGAGGATTTTGATTGGATTTATCAAATCTATGGCATGTAAGTCTAGTTTGTTTGAGGTCATATTTGGAATATCTAATTTGTTGGATTAGACAAAGGGAAGTGACATTAATTATTGAACCTTAATCCATTGAAACTTTCCTTATTAGATTATTATATATCATAATCTCAATAAATATAAGTGGGTCAGTGGCTTGAAAATGATTTCATCATTAATCATATCTTCTTTGGGAAAATCTATTGAGGATTTGTGAGAACAAGGATGAGAAAACTTGTAGATAGCATGGACTTATATGGGTGTGGGACCTTTGGAAGTTTGGGGAGGTTTTTAAAATTCACTATATGAGGATTATTCTATATCTTGAAATTTTTTCATGAGATATTTTTGAGGATATGGTGATGTTCTCATGAGTTACATCAAAGGAATATTGTAAGGCATGGAATTAAACTCATTTAGAAAGTTCCATTGTGATTTCAGATTATAACCATAAATATATTTAGTTTTATTTTTAAGAGTGGCCTTAGTAGGTAAGGTATTATAGGTATTTATGTGCTAGGTTAAGGATCCATAGGTGGAACAAGCTTGTCACTAGGTGGAAAATCAGAAGAGGATGTAGTGGTGGTAGTAGTTAGCTTGACAAGTAATTCATTGAGGGAAGGATTCATAGTTTTAAAGATAGGGTATTTATAGGTGGGCTTATGATGGTAGTTATCCTTTTCCTTATTCAAAATTTTTGAGTTGGTTTAATATTTATCATAATTGGCATAAATAGAATAAATGAATTTGTTGAAATTTTGTGTATAGGGATCAAATGTTTGGGAGTATTTTTGAGAATTTTTATTTGTATATAGGATGATAATATTGCTTCTTAGAGTCCTTTAGGTATTATTTATAATTTTATTTGGTGATGAAGTCATTATTAAGGATTCCACCAATATTTTATTTAACACAACTTTCTGAAGTGCATGACATGTCTCATGAGAATGACTGATATTATATGGAACCATCAAACATTTTTTAGGATCAAACATTTTTTAGGATCATAACATGGTGACTAATATCTTGATTATCAACTTGTAATATTTGGTTTCACATTTGAAGAATTTTATTATTGTTATAAGCTTTCATAATATACATTTATTGAATCATTTTTGCAAGGACTTATGAATAATATAGAGGATTATAATTTTGGTTATATTCAGGTGGAGGATTCTTAACATTGGTGTTAGTTTACCTAGGTCATTTTGAGGGAGGGATAATTTTTATAAGACTCCAATTATTGTTTAGAGTATAAAGAGTGTTAGTATCAAGATTCTTAATGACATTTTTATGACCTCCTAAAGTATTACTATTAACCAAGTTACATTTGATAGATCTATCTTTATACTAGGAAAAACTACACCATGAGGATTTGCCTTCAATGGTGGATGTGGAAGGCATGAAATATCAACCCACCTAAAGTGTGAATGGATTGAGACTCACAATAAATAGTCAAAGAGGATACATCATGATGAATTAAAAAAAATTAAAATGTAAAAAAAATTGATCAAAAAAAGCATGCAATATTATGTATGTTAATATAGTTGGTTATTGAATCTATAAAATATACTGGATCAGGATAGCTAATATAGTGAGAAATAGAAATAGAAAATGACTATATCAAGTTGGCTAATAAATTTTGGTAAAAAATTGGCTTAACTAAACATTGTATCAAGATGGCTAATATAATGTATTCAAAATTTAACATATCTGGTGGTTGAAAAAAAGGATAATATCAAGTTGGTTGATGTAGTAGAAATTGAGAGTAAAAATGAAAATAAATATCAAGCTAGTAGACATAGTATGACCATAAAATTAATTGTATCAAGTTGGTTTATGTAGTTATTTAAAACATATATTATGTCGAGTTATTTGATATAGTCTAAAAATCGAGAAAATAGGTAAACTTACTAAAATAACATAAAATGAAGAAAATGAGAATCTATAACTAAGTTGGGTGTGTTTCATTTGTAGCTCTTAAGATTTACTCATCTCAAGTTTAAATAATGAACAAAGAGTATTTACTATGTAGGATTCCACCATCCTATAGTTGTATTATCTCATTTGAGGTGTACTAAGAGTTTCCTAGGGCTAACCATTTATCGATGTACTAAATAACCAAATCACTAAAAATATTCTTATTGACTAAAAATAAAACTATAGCCACTTCTTTTGATATTATTTTAATTACATGAAATATAGATTCCATATATAGTTATAATTATTGGCTTGATTATTGGGATAATACCCCTCACACTATGGCTTAAGTAAAATTTATGACTGATTTACCTATAATGATAGATCTTATGAGTTTTATAATTGTCAAAACACAATTCTAGATTGAAATACAAGAATAATAACATAATTTTTTTTAAATAATTTAGATTGGAAGTGGAAACTAGTAAAATATATTGTGTTAAATAATTAAATAAGCACTCAATCAGTATCAGGCAAGCCAATGTAGTTGGTTGGGAAATTTGGTAAATCTAAACTATATGGGGTTGGTCAATGTAGTTTGGAGGATATAAATAATTGTATCAAACCAATTGATGTAGTTGTAAGAAGACATAAAATTTTATCAAGATCATTGATTTAGTTTATAAATAGACATAAAATTATATCGATTTGGTCAATGTAGATTGGAAAGTAATAAAATTGTATCAAAATGGATGATATGATTTGTAAAAAAAATCACTAAAATATATGGTGATTTGAAGATAGAGTGAATCTAGTAAAAATGTGAAAATTATTCGACTAGAGGTGGGATAAGATTCACATTATCTTCACTAGAATGTATGCATAGTTTAGGATGACCTAAAACTATCTTCTTTCTCTCAATAGTCTAGTACTCAAATAAATTCATAACAATATAACTTGAATTTAATTGGATGATCGGGTAAGGACCTATAATAATCATAGATCTAGCCAAGGGTAATCTACACTCAAATGTTAAAAATGGTTTGAAAATCTAGGCCTATGACATGGGCTATAGCTTTCATTAGGGCTCAATGATGGGTAAGTGGTTGTAATAATGATTTTGAAGGTTTTTATAAATGGGTGTATAAAATATATAATAATGATAGTGCATGCAAGGAATTTATGAACCAGATTAACCAAATCTAAGATAATTAAAAGTACTAAACTAATAATAAGGTGATTGGTGCAATAGTCAACTAATGGGAAGTCTATGCAACCTAAGGTGATAATGGAAAGCCTAAGAAACCCTATATCATTACCATATTATTTATTATAAAGATCATAATTAAGGATGAACACATAAAATCAAAATATAAATAAAAAAGCAATATCTAATATACTAATTAAATAAAATAAAAATAATAGGGATAGAGATACTTACCTTTGGGTGGACTTGATGATGCTTCAATCTCCCTCTTTGTTTCAAGTGGAAATTTTCAAGAGATGTTGTAGGTTTAAGACATAAAATGGAAATATGAATACCAAATTATCTTTATTTTAGGACTAAAAATGCTTCTCAATTAAACTTCTCCTTCTAAGCTTCAAAGACACTACAAAACTAGGCCTCCAAGATAAGGCTCTAAACCTATAATTCTTCCAAATACTACGTAGGAGTAGAAATGAAAGAGTAAGCAGAGTATATGAGTGTGTTATATCTATTTTAGAATGAAATATGACCCATGTATATATGGATCTAATACTAAAAACTAACCCTAAAATCTAAGGAAATGGTATCTAACCCTAAAATCTAAGGTAATGACATCATCCAAGTTGATATAGTTGGTAAATTTTAGCTAATAATGTACTATATCAATAAGGCCAATATAATAAAAATGATAGAGGACATCCTTAAAATTGTATTAGGCTAACCAATATAGTATAGGTAAGTAAAACATGAAATAGACTATATCAGCGAAGTTGATACCATAGAATATATGGAATGTATTAAATCTAGATGGAAAGTAGAAGAAGAGGTAAGATGGAATAAGACTAAGAAGATTTGAGACTTATATTAAATAAGTTGTGAAAGAATAATATGCAAACATATATAATAAAGTACCATGATATGATCCCACCCCATTCTCAGTGCACCCTTTAAGATGTGCACTCAAGGATATTGATGCATAAATAAGACTCTACAATAAAAAGTGTCAGTAAAGTGATAAAAGTGAATATTAAGTGTATACACACTCTACTAATAAATTGAGTTAAAATATGAATCAGATGCATAGTAAGTTAAAAAGGATACCAAGTGTCTTAAATCTCCCTACAATGAATTATGAGTGATCCTTAAATTTTATTATGGGACTGGTGATTGGTTCCTATGTGAAGAATATAAATTTTATGGCAAGTGTCACTACATCTAATTACCTTTCCCCATCCTCTTGATTCCATGCTACTACACATGCTTCTTTTGATCATCTTTGTTATTTATCAAATTATTTTTTGTGTTTATTTCAAGACTAATTTTTTTTTTATCATCAAATGATTCTTAGTAAAATTTTGTGTTTTCTCCAATTTTGCATGATAAAAAATGGTATGTCCTTTAATGAACTTGAGATTTAAGTCTACTTAACGCTTTATGAACCATAGAGTAATTTTAGTAATATATACTTGCACAATGAGGGTCTAGGATATATTGAGTGTGTGATGCATTCTATTATGGATATTTATTCTCTCATCTACACTTTATGTGAATTTGTCTATAAAAGTATTTGGTAATGGAGAGAACTTATTCTCTTATAGGAGGATGAAAAAATATAAATGTATAAATTCTTTTTTCATCGATATCTTTTGGTTATGGACCAAACTTTTAGTTTATAAGGTTTTGGTCTATCTAGGCTTTATGTTCCTATTGATGAGAGCCTTAGATGATTCTATGGTTAATGTGTTTTATTAGCTGATAAAATTTATACAATTGATAAAAATTTATAGGTATTGAAATTGTAATTTGTTTGTGATGCTATGAGCTTTGGTCTGTAATCATGCTGATCAGTGGAGTTATAAAAATTCTTGTGTAATTTTATTGTTGTTTATTTTAACAAATAATTTCATTTGTTTTTTTTTCATTGGTATTTAATGCATCATTTTTATAAGTAATAAGATATATGTTTAGGATGTCTTGTTATGTGTCTAAGTTGTGAAAGAGTTTTCATAAATTGTGTAGATTTTTTGTCTCTTTTTGTTATCACTAATCTATTCATTTGGTCTCTATGACTCTATTGACCAATGGAAGGAATGCATTGACCATAGTTGATTAGATCACATTTTTATATAATTTATAGCATTTTTTCATATTATATCTCCTTTTCTTTAGCTTTCATATTTTTTAGAGATCTATATTTTATGAATTTTGGTTCATATTTATTAGCTCAAATTTATGTGTGTCTAAATATCTAGAATATTGAGTCTACAAGGAATAATATCCTTATCCACTTATGTTTTACTACATTTTTAAATCTAAAATCTAAGTAATTTAGTTTGTTTCACTAGTGAAAACTAATGGGGTGAATGATCATTTTTTCCAAATCTACCATTTATTTTTTATATCCAAATCTAATTATTAATTTCACTTGAATATAATTCTTCTAGGGACTATCCCCTTAGTCTTACAGAGCTAGACAAGTTGAGAGTAGGAAACCTCTAATATTTTTTCGTAGGTTATATCTATATTTCAAGAATATTTAATTAGATCAATAATATAACAATAGAATCACCATTTAATTTATTTTCTTAAGGATTTCTTAGGTGAAAACATGAGCTCCAACACCTCCCATTTTTCAAACACAATTTTCCACCCCTCTTTGGTATAATGGGTGGTACACATATTTTTTTAATGTTATTATGGGTTTAATTTTATTTTATATAGGTTGTATCCATTTACCTTATTAAATTAACCCCCATCCCATGCACAAGATACCCCTACATGTCAATTTTTTCTCTACATGATAAGATAATATTAGATAAGTCCAATAGTCACATAAAGTAAATTTAATGGAACATTGTTTTTTCTCCTTTGGGAAGTCAAGCCAATCAAGGTGGGTTAAGGTTTTGTTACTAAAACATTATTTATCACATATTAATGAAATTTCATAAACATTTCACCATGGGTATCTATCCAAACTTCCCCCATATTGGTGAACTAAATTTATTTTTTTGATTGCGCCATACAAAAATAAATCATATTCTTGGGGCATGTCAACAACATAGTTAAGGGTTTATATGTAAACATCATAGGTTGTAAGAGGTATGTCATTATATTATATATTAAAATCCTTTATATTTTCATCCTTCATATTTTTAAGACCACATATTTTAAAAAACTTTTCTACTTTATTTAGTATCTTGTTTAATGAGGAAATTATCTCTAATTTGGCAAGGGTTTGTGGGTTTTATTATAAATATCATCATACTAGAGTCTTTATTTAGAAAATAAAATAATATAATTTAAAAAAATAATCTAAAATACAAATCATTAAGATAAAATAACACTTATTCTTTAAATCATAATAGTAACTTACTAAACTTTCCATAGCATATGTTCTAAAAAAAACACAGAGTTGTGGGGGATTTTATAGGAAATAAGTATATGAAATTTCATCTAGATAATTCAAGAATATGATCCACACATGTAAAAAGAATTTTCAAATATATTTAATAACATAGTGGTTGAGACGAAAGGGGTTAGCATTTAAGTGATAGAGGAACTCATTGCTCAAGCTACGAGTGTGCAAATGGAGGAACTCAAATACTACATAGATAATAAGAGAAGGAGAGGTTCTTGATGGTTGACGAGTAGATCATTGATTTTCAAGGAGGCTACCTAAAATATTCCCTCACACATCATTATGATTAAGTGGATCAACAAATCATGAATATTATAACTCTGGAGGGAAGGTACAAAGTTGTACATGTTTTTCATTCTATGTTTCTTAATTAGTTTAGGTACCATGTTCCTATTAGTTTGTTATTTTACATTTTGAAGTCTTTAGAAATTTATATGGAGAATGTTAATATGGGAAAAATGACATTTAATTTATATCAATTTTTTATCTTCTTGATATAGAAACATTATAAGTCCCTCAAGGATGGCCCAACTTGAAAGGCTAATTTGGTGATAACTCAAAATAGGGACAGCTTGGCAATCAAGAAAACTCATAGTAGTGCTAGTAAGGGGGAACAAATAAATATTACTAATATTAAGGGTTTTGAGGTGTAAAAGTGTAAAGTTGGAAATAGGAGTGGTAACTACTAGATAATAGTAAGGATATGATTGCACTTTAGGTGAAAAAATTAAGGATGTGGTTATAGGGTTGAAACTATTAAAAGGCCAAAGTGTTGAAGATTTTGAGAAAGACAAGGCAGAGGAGATTACTAAAGGAAAAAAATGAGGTGGTTGATGAGTTAGATATAATAAAAATGGAATTCAATAGGTAGAGTAAGATGAAGGTGATTGTCAAAGATTTGGATCTACATAAAGGTTTTCTGAGCTGGTTCATGAAGGATCATAAATTATTTAAATAATCCATTAGGAATCACATGTTGGAGTGTGGTGACTTTTGTATAATATATGACTTGAAGGAGGTGTTAATATAGGTGAAGATGATGAAAGATAAAGTTAAAAATCTAAATAAGGAGAATTACATATTCAAGGAAAATATTGAGATGTTAGTTTTTTTACAATAAGATGGATGTGCAAAATTATTTGTCAAGCGTGGATGGGATCGAGTAGTTTCTTAAGAAGAGGTAGGATTATGAGGGTCCCAATAGGTTAGGTAATAAAATTAAGGGAGTGGAAAATGGGGAAAATGGGGATCTAGAAATGAAAGGAATGGAACACATAGAATTAGTCTTGAAGAATATGGTCTTGGGACGAGGCCCTTGATGAGCTAGCAAATTAATTTACCTATTATTTATTTGGTTCTTGTTGGTTTGGTTCACTATTTTTATGTTGTGTGGTTGTTTTTTAGTTGCTTTTTGTTTTTATTAGTTTTTATTGGCAAACCATTATGTTTATTTCTATATTTATTGGCCTATCTACTTAGCTCTTGTAAAAGGGCCAAGTGCCTATTAAAAAAATCCTTTACCAATAATTAAAAAAAACTTATTATACTTTTTTATTTTCCAAAAGAATATTGTGCATTGATAACTAAGGTAGTATTTCCTTACCATTTGTCATTATCTATAGGCTCATTTCCTTTTTCTACCTTTTCCTTGCCTATGTTTTTCTTTGTCTCCCATTATTTATATTTCTTCTCATTCATTATTTAAAATAATTTTAAAAAGTAAAATTATATCTAATATTTTTAGGAATATAATAAACATTGGATAATTTAAACTATTGAAAATGAAGGAAACAATATAAAATACACCTAAAACAATTGTTTATCCCTCTCTTCAATATTTTTCAAAGCACATTAAAACAAAAAAAAATGCCTCAATTTTTAACTTCAATGACACTTTTTTAAAAGTGTTAGCATCATTATTGACACAAATTTTTATGCACTTATGTCAGCTTTTGCATTAAGAATGTGTTTATTAAAAAAAATTATCATTAAAAATTGTTAATGTATATTATGACATACACTTTTGTATTATTTAGGATTCACTTTTAAAATCATTCATAAGGAAATCATATATTTATGTACACATCATTGTCCATAATTTATTGATAATAACTTATCGATAATATATTTATAAATAGTAATATTTATTTAGTAGTTATCCCAAAATTAGGGTTTGTTTGATTTTCTCTAATATCCCTACAAGATAGAAATTCTTTCTAAACTCTAAACCTACTTATTTATTTATATAAAAATTTGGTAGGTATGGATGAAGGTTTACCAGTTGTATTAGTAATATAATATTTATATGATGAAGTCTATTGGTTCTCCTTCACATGTATGCTTAAATATATTTGGTATTCACTCTATCTTGACATATTTGTGTCACTTTAAATTAATGTTATATAGGTATGCATGTATTATGAGGGAATGCCTTGAGGTTATTCAAGTTATCCTAGACACATTTTATAATTTAAAATGGTATCATGAATTCCATATGAGCTTCACCTCTTTGCAATCATCTATTTTTTTAGAAATTGTATAATTTCCACCCTAATTATTCTTTTTGTATAATTGTCACCCTCATTGTTGAAATGAAGGTGCATTTTCAAATCTATAATTTCAAATCTCCCTAGACAAAATTTATCCATCACATTACATCTATAGCCTCTAATAAAATCATATTCAATTTTTTTCACATAATAAATGGAGCTCAAGTACTTCATTAATGTACATTTGAATTTTTAATTTATCCCAAAAGTTTTTGACATGCATGTAATTTGTATTTCATTTTAATGTTTCTCTAAACAAAAAATATAATTTTTAATTATTTTATAATAAAAATTTATATTTTTTAATTATTAGTGTTTTGAAAAGAAAAATTTAGAACCTAATGTTCAAATATTAAGAGAATTATTTTTTTTTTGTTACAATTTTTTGCAGTAAGATGCAAGATGTTTTGCTCAGCCATAGGATCTCTTTCTATGTGACCTAAAACTTCATCATTTAGTTTGAGATCCTATGCTACATATTATCTCCAAAAAAATTGGGTTCTCACATTTGACAAGAAATATCTTCATATTTTTTCCTTGTTTGAGCTCTTTCGTGCCTATTGAAGACAAGTTACCACCTTTTACACTCAATCCATGGTAGTCCAAATGGATCCTCCTTTTGAATTTGTCTATGCTTAAATATTCTCAAATTTATCAAGCATCAATATATTATATTGAATAATATTCTATGGAATATCTTGTTTTATGACATTAGGCTTCTCTTATTCCATAAACTTGATTCCATTCATGTTTTTTCTCTTGGATTGTGCATTTATGTTTGTTCTCACTAGTGATTTAGGCCCTCCCTCTTTATCAATTATTTGTATGCCTATAATGACTCCCTTTTAGTCTAGAATCAACTCATATCCCTAATTTCCTCCTTTTCAAAGCCTTGTGGGCTCAATTTCTACTCCCTTTATCATTTTAACAACACCTTCATAACTTTTACGTGGTTAATATGTTACATCTAACTATTTGAGTTTGTGTTCTATATTAATGGTTCAACCATTATTGTGTTCAGATCACTTCCAATATTTTGGTTCTCTAATACTAAATGAGTCATTCCAAACTTGTCATTCCAATTTTAGACACGTCCACTATTATTGGGCCATTGTGGATCTTTTTTCATATTCAACATGTGTGAAACTCCATTACCCATGCATTCATTTCCTAACAATATCCCTATATTCACACCTCAATTTTAGCTTGAGATAACCTCATTGTATTGTCCAAAGTGCTTTGTAATCCTAGAGGCATGTATTTTTTCCCAATCATGTGCCATCTATTATTGAGCCTCCTTCCATTACAATAAAATGGAATGGGACACTTGAATACCATAAAAAAAATTAAAATTTTAAAAAAATATGAGGGGGATGGTGAAGTGGCCACTTGAATGCCCCACCTAATTATTTTAAAAAATTGCATAGGATCCCTTCTAGACACCCACTAGACTATCTTATATCACTTTTGATTGCACATTCCCACCTCGGGTCAAAACTTATGCTATTATTTGTACCCCTTGGTACTTACCTAAGCTTATCTAAACAATATTTTACCAGCATCAATCCAATATGCATTCTTTGGATCCAATATGTACTCTTTGGTATATGTTCACATTATGGTGGAAATTTATAGTCTTAAGTAGCAAATTACACTCTTATGTCCATATTCACTCTTTAGTACCAATGTGTGCTCTTCGATTATATGCACTCTCCAAAAACACCGTATGTGTTCTAATTACTACTTTTATGCTATGGTATGTTTCAACACTTTAATTCCAACTTGCATGTTTTAGTGTCCACCTTCACTCTTTGATACTCTAACCGTTGTGCTCATTAATATTTATAGCATATGTGGCTCTTTCATACAAGAGTATTTTTTAGTATAGCCCTTTTTTAAAGTGCATAATTTATTTCACTCTCTAGTACCTACATGTGTGCTTTAGGCCTCTTGTGCTATCTTTGGTCGCATGATCATAATTTGAACCCATGCCCACTAAAACTTAGGAATATCATGTTTTTTTTTCCACCCTAAGGGTAACACCAGCTGATCATTTTCCTTGCTCATTGATCCCAACTTAAAACATTTATTTTATGCTAGAATCTTTTCTAACCAATCTAATTTTTTAGATGAATATAAAATGTCATGTTTTGTCCATTAATATTGAGCATTAAAAATGTTTCCTTTTCAAAGAATAATTTTTTTCTTAAAAAAATTTAGCCATTAATCTTAAGAAATGATATGTTTTTTTTAAATTTGTTTTACTATAGTGCTATAATCAAATTTCTCACTTTGTGTAATTTTTAAGCATTTTATAATAATTTTTATGTACATATGTGATACACATTAGCATGTTATTTTATATGGATCAATATTGAGGATAGTTTTACATAGGTCAATCTTACTGAACAAATTTTAGAGAATGAACTTAGAATTTTTAGAATTAGATTTGTTTGAATCATGCCTTGATTATCAAAGATATAATATTTACATGCTTAAATGTGTCATTTATACTTGACAACCTATAATTTGAAAGAGATCCTAATATTTAGTACCATTTTATTCTTCACTTGGAATACTTTTATAAAGTTCATCTTAAGGGGGGATGATAATGTGTATTATGATACACTCTTTTATTTTATAAGATGTACTTGTATAATTATTCTTATGGATAAGTACACCTTTATATGCACATCAATTTCAACAACTTATTTATAATAATGTATTTATAATTTAATTATAAATGATAATATCTCTTTAGTGGTTTTTCTAAAATTGAGGTTTTCCTAATTTGAACTAATATCCTTGAAATATAGATATGCCTTCCAAACCATAAACCTACATACTTTTATATATATATTTGGAGGTTATGGTGAAGGTTAACTCATTGTATTATCACTGTAATATTTTTGTGAGGGTCATGGCCCTCCTTCACATGTTTTATTTTAATATATTTTTTAGTCATTCTACCTTGAAATATCTATGTCATTTGCATTTTCAAGTTATCTTGGACTCATTCCATCATTTTAAAACATACTTATAAAATTATTTTAAAAATTGTTCAAAATTAAATTATTTAATATATTTGTAATTTATTTAATTTTATTGAAAATATAAATATAAATTAAGGTGTATGTATTGGTATATTTTAAATTTATCTAATTTATAAAGATAAAAAACTGACAATTTAATTATTTAATATATTTTTTAGTTTATTTAATGAAAAATTTAAAAAATTCTAAATTTTTTTAATAATGATAACATAAATATTTAATATATTTTAAAATTGTTTAATTAATAGAAATAATACTATACTGATAAAATTAATCATAACCAATTATTATAAAAGTAATAATGGAATGCATGAAATTGAAAGGAGTAACAATTATGTAGCATTTCACTATATCTATTGTGCAAGTAATAACATTTTTCATAAATTTGAAGCCATATTTTGTTAAACAAACAAAAAAAATCAATATCACACCCACTAATAAATAAAAAATATAAATTAAAACTTCATAAATAAAATATTACTAAAAATATGACTAATCATGAGCATATATTATTGTCATTATCTTTTCATCTTGTGTGCTCAGATAAAGTCTCATCATCCTAGAAATAGTATTCCTTGAACTCCTTGTCCTCATACTTTAGGAACTCATATGATGAGTTTCAATAGTTAGTTATCATAAGGAAATATTCCTCACCTTTATCTTCATCTTCTTCCTCATCCTCCTCTACCCCATTCACTTCATTCATCTTCCACTTTGATCATATCCTCCAATTTTTTCTCAACCTCCTGATCCTCATCAGCTTATTTTACTTGTGCCTTGAGATTGTCACAACCTAAATTTTTGTCCTCTTATTTTATTGACTTATTTGTCTTCTTTCTTTATCTCTTCATTAATTTTTAATTTCATTTTTTTGGAGGCCAAAATTCTACAAAGAGATAAAATTTACTAAATAATTAATAACTAAATAAGATGAGGCAAGTGGTAAAGTTTATAACTTTGGAGAGGTTTAAATATAAAAGGGTTACATTAAGATTTTTAAAACTATAATTTAGTGCACTTGAAAAATATAGTAATTCCCATATGTATTATGTAGATGTAATTGAGAGTCTTGCAATGACCTTGCTAATAAACTCACACTGATTGAATTGACATTGGAGACTCATGCATATATATAGACCAAAAATCATGATTAAAAAGATCAATTACTCTCAATAAACTTCAGAATTGCACCTACATAGTGCAAAAAAAATCATATTAGGATATGCATTTGTAATTGATATTATTAAAGTGACATCACTAACATATCCTTATTGATGGAAGTGACTAGGCATCTGATATGCATTTGTAATTGATATTATTATAGTGACATCACTTACATATCCTTATTTATCAAAGTGATTTAACATATAATATGCATAAATAATTTCATCATTATTTAACTCTTTTGTATGTGTGTGTGTACATACATATCTATCTATATGTATGTATGTATGTATGTATGTATGTATGTATGTATGTATGTATGTATATGGATATGGATAGTCATATATGTATATGTATATGGATATATATATATATATATATATATATGCATATATGTATATGTACATAGACATATAGATACATATATATATGTACACACACACACACACACACACACACACACACACACACACACACACACACACACACACACACACACACACATTTGTGTGTGTGTGTGTGTGTAGATGTAATTGAGAGTCTTGCAATGACCTTGCTAACAAACTCACACTGATCGAAGTGACATTGGAGACTCATGCATATATATAGACCAAAAATCATGATGAAAAATATCAATTACTCTCAATACACTTTAGAATTTCACCTACATAGTGCAAAAAAAATCATATTAGGAAATGCATTTGTAATTGATATTATTATAGTGACATCAATAACATATCCTTATTGATGGAAGTGACTAGACATCTGATATGTATCTATAATTGATATTATTATAGTGAAATCACTTGCATATCCTTATTTATTGAAGTAATTAGACATCTAATATGCATAAATAATTTCATTGTTATTTGACTCTTTTGTATGTGTGTGTGTGTGTGTGTACATACACATCTATCTATATGTATGTATATATGGATATGGATATGCATATGCATATATGTATATGTATATGAATATATATATATATATATATAGATATATATATATGTATGTATGTATGTATGTATGTATGTATATATGTGTATATATATACATATATACATACATATATATACATATATATGTACACACACATAGACAGATATATATATATATATACATATATTATAATTTTTTTATGGACAATATCAATTAGCCCTGATCCACTTAAGAATTACACTTATAAAGTAAAATATTTTCCATCTTGAGAATATATATATGTATATATATATATATATATATATATATATATATATATAGATATATTATAATTTTTTATGGACAATATCAATTAGCCTTGATCCACTTAAGAATTACATTTATAAAGTAAAATAATTCCATCTTGAGTTGTGTAGTCGCAATTGAGACTCTTATAATGACCTTGTTGATATACCCATAATAATAAAATTGATTCTACATTTAGTATGTACAATTCAAATCATCATTATTTTAATATTAAATATAAAGAGACTATAAATTATGAAAAATAAGATCAATCAGTCTTGATTTACTTGAGAGTTGCACCTCAAAATTATAAAATTTACCATATAGACTTGTGAAACTTATAGTGAGATTTTTAAATGTTAGTAGTGATCCCTATAATATCTCATTAGGAAATTATATATATTATATTTTGCATATGTTTTTATTTGACATCAAATTAATACAAGAGTCATACATAGAACTAAATTTAAACTCAGTGTAATGTCATACATAGAACTTTATTCTTATTCATTACAAACACATTGACACTTATTACCATTATTATTATTATTTTAAATCAAGCTAAAACTTTATACAAGAATACATTCATTATCGAATACATATATACTCAAAAATATATATTTTTATATATAATTTATGAGAATCTCTAAAGAGTAAAAAAGTATTCAATTATTTCCAAAAAATCTAATGTTTCCTTTTACAAATGCAGGGTATATAGACTATGAAGAGATAATGAATCTTCATCTTCTTAACCTTTCATTTCCTCTTCTAAAATATCTAAGGTACCAATTAAAACTTCCATGTGTTCTATTGACTTACATGAAACTATATTTTATATAAAATATTCCACTATGTACACTTGTCGTACATTCAAATTTAAAAAATAATGTATGAATTATATTTCACACCTTCTTACTAACACTTTCCTAGAATAAATACTTATCTTAACAAAAAGAATGGTGGAGTTATAGTGATTGGAATCAAATTCTGAAGATTTTTATAGTTTTTCCAAGTTGTATTGATCAAATAGTCAAGAAGCATTGGTGGTAGTTTTACTTGAGGTTTTATTTACCAATTTTCACTTCTTACACACTACTTAAGCACCCTTTCAAGTTTTAAACTAAGAAGCATACCAACCTACCACCCTTTATATTTTTTTAATAGGTTGGAATAACTATGAGGCCACCCTTTATGTTTTTTCAACCTTTCTAACCCCACTCATAGATCTTTCTTACCTATAAAATTATTATAACAGCCATGATTGATCAAAAGTATGAAAATATACAATACCTCACTATGGTGGAGGAGGAATTTCCTACAATATTATAGAAAGAGTGGCATGATAATATTTTTTTCCACTAATGAGGCTACAGATTATTATTATAATTCATTGTTACACTAGGTTTTTATTGTGATTAGAGGTGCATTGAGGGAAGTTGTTGAGACTAAAGGATCTGAGGAGACTTCTTCTTAATAAGAAGCTTTATGATATTAGTAAGTTGGATTTGTTTTAGTTCCTAAATGATGTCTTGGAACTAAGTTTCAAGTTTTTAAAAGTCCTACTTTTAATTCATCAAATCCAACATGTTCTTAACCATGTTAAAAAATGTGTGAAAAAGAACTTGACTTTGCATGATGCCTTGGACATCATCATCACCCATGGTTTCAATGATTAGTTGGTGCGTCAAAACTTTTTATATTGTGTCCTATATTATTTTTTTGATTTATTCCACATATTTTTGTATTTTCACTTCTTTAAATGTGTGTCATAGTATCTCTAGCTCCTAAGTTAACGTTCTTCTTATGACACTGTCTCTAAATGCCAATGATCATTGTAGAGCATTGTTCATTTTGATTATTGATCCCTGGCTTTCTATGATAGCATTTGACTTGTTTCCTTGGGCCAAATTAGGCATGATGTCTTTCCATGCATCTTAGAGCTAGTTTTTCAAATCAATCATCTTCCATGAATTTTTTTTAGCTTGATGCACAACTACATCTACGGCTTGATTTTATTCTTCCAACAACTCAAAAATATCACCTCATTTTCACTACATAGTTTTTGCACTTAAAATTTTACATTGATACCATGTATTAACTTGGTGATAAGAGTAGTGAATTGATTTTATTCTGTCATTACCTAATCACCAAGCATTTTTTATACTAAGGTCAAGAAATATCATCAATTATCTTTTGGGTTTTTTAAAAATGCTCTTACCACTCAACATTTTCCTTGTGCAACTTGGTATTCTACTATTTGACCTTAATTGACTTATGTGCAATGGAGGTGTGGAATATATTAACACCTTATATTTGGTTTTTGAAGTATATTAGTGATCCACCCTAAATGGCATCATGAGCTAAATAAGGTAAGGTAATTTTATTCAAGGAAGCCATAGATGCCACTAATGGTTGTCTGATGTGTGCAACCAAAAGGGTGAAAGTTGTGTCTCATTCAGTAACTATTAAAAATACATCCACTAGCATTTGTTGGAATCATCCTAACCTTTTAATCCTTCCTTTTGTACTTATCCTTACATTAAATTTAAACCCATAGAATTTCATGTTGGTTGTGTTTGCACTTTACCCATTCTAGTTTGCATTACTTCAGCTCCTTCTTGTTGTTACTATTGTCCTAAAGTTATATCGCTGATGTTGTCTAAGTTGAGCCTTTGAATACCTACCTAAATTTTGTAACCTCATCCCACTCTTCCTTTTTTTTCTTCCTTTTCCTTCCTAGATTTATTGGTTACACCTTTTTTATTACTCATCTTTGGTCCTTTTATTTTGTTCCCCTTACTTTTCAAGTCTTCACAGTGTTTATTCTTAGATTCTTTAATTACTTTGTCTACCTCGTCCTTATTTTAAGTTTCCATTTTTTGCATAACTTTTTCATCATCTTAATTTTTTTCTTAAGTAAAGCATCCTTGTCTTTCTAACCATTGTCATCAACTTCTTTTTTATTCCTTTATATTTGCCTTAGCAATTTCTTGTAATGGTTGTTATTTTATTTGACCTTGAAATTATAGTTGATTTGGTTGTTACTTCCAAGAAGGTTGTTCTTATCATACTGATTCATGTTTCACATCTCTATCCAAAGACTTAGAAACTTCTAAGTTAAAAAGGGTGAAAATTGGGTTGTGATTGTTGAATAAGTTGATGAAGTGGTCATGGTGGAAGGTTCAACTTGGTGCTTAATCACAATTTTTTTTTTAATGTATATGGAGGAACCAAGATTTTATTTTGTCTTTTCATAGCATGGGTATCTCTTCTCATCACTTTTTTCTTCCTTAGTTATAACCTCTAGAATTTTAAATGTCTCCATTTGCCCTATAATGCTAGGGTGTGGTTGTGAAGCTCTTAACGTGCAAGGCTTTTTCACTAGTGGCCTCAAGGGAATAGATTGTTCTTCACTTATTTCTATGATACAAGGCTCCCCTAAGGCTTTATGTTTTCCCTAATCCCCTTGTGTCATTTTTTCCACTACACTTAGCTCTTGTGTAACCACTTGTGCTTGTGACATTAATATTAATGCCTCTTCCTAAAATTTATCTTTCACTCTACACTTTGCCTCCTCTTCTTACACTACCATGTATTCTAATATTCATTATGGATCTCAAGGAATTTAAATTAATATAATGAAGGGGAGTTTGTTTTGAATGTGACATGTTTGAACAACTTTTTTTTTTTAAATCCTCTTCCTCATCATAGGTATCATGCTTGATATCTTCAAGTATCACCTTATATGCCTCTTTGGGTGTGACTCCTAATGGATTAATATTGTACTCAGTTGAGATTGTATGAATTTAAGGGTCACTCATCAATGGTTTTGATCTATGGGTCCTTTTTTGGATTATGATGGTTATGGACCCAATGATTAATGATTTAATAGAGCTCCTTATGATGAGTATTTTTTTAGTTTTGGTCAATATTATGATTCATCCTAAGTTTGTGATTTTGAATCTATCTATGATTGATATTTCATTTCATCGTATGGTTGATATATTTTTTTGCTAAGTTCATTATGATATGGCATGTAGTAGTTGGATGCTCTAGGTAACCTCATTATCTTATCTAATGACTTATACTTGTGTCATGTGAATTTCAATAAATAATGAAGGGGAAACATTGATGGTTTTTTCATCTCATAGATTATTATATACAATATATTTTAAAACTTAGTAATGGTTGCAATAGCCCCAAGATATTTTAGGACATCATTAGGCACATGTGGATGTGTTTATATCATATTCTAAATCTAGAACCACCATCCTTCATACTTTCCCACTTGAATATGGTGTTGTCCATCTTGAGGCAATATTAAATTGGGTAAGGAATTATTTCTCTAATATTCCATATATTGCATAACTAATCCTTTAAGAGGAACCCACTTTATAAAATAAATAAAAAGTACCAAAAAATGGTACTAGAATGATTGAATTGTATCGGCCAGTAGATTTTCTATATATTTTTTTAGCTCTATTGTGAGGAATTCAATCTAATTTAATTCCTCTCCAATACTCACTATAAATTGTGTAATATTGACTATGTCCTTTGTGACCTCTTAGTGCTTGTTGTCATATACCAATATTGGTGCATAATGAACTATGTGAGAACTCTGATTGGTGCATTAGTAACTTGTTCAATGGGAACTCTTTTTATTTTTTGGGAATATTATTCTATAATTTATAGGTGAATGGGAGGGTTATTTGTATTATAGACCTAGAGTGACTTCCCTCTTTTGTCGATAATATTGTGTCTTGTAGAATGGTGTTGGCAGTGATGTAAATCACCAATTTTTTAAACAAATGAATGGATCCTTCATTGTATCTACTCAAGAGTTTCATCATTAATTCCTCATATTATCCAAAGATAGGTAATTTCACCAAACTCTTAGCATGTGACTCTTGAAATCTATTAGGAAATATAATTTCTCCCTACTTAGGCATAATTCCTTATGGTTGAGAAAACAACTCTCTTTTTCTTAAGTTAATGAAGTTAAATGGCTCAGCATTACTCCATATATCTTATCATAACACCAATCCAATCCCCATTTATTTTTTCTAGGCACTGGTCAAAGTAAGAAATATAATGATGCATGTCCATCTTATCTTTTACTCTCTCCTTCTTCCATGAGATGAACTACGAACAATCTTGAGAAATGTCATTGCTAACCCATAAATTTCTCATTAAATATTGGGAAAAAAACTCATTCACTTAAATTTATAAAGTGTGAGTTGCATTAGTATCCTGCTTATTATATAAAACCCAAAAAAATATTACTCTTGCTTGTGTCTATATGTAGATCTACATTTCCATCCCTTGCACACTTGATTTAAATTCAAATAGCCATTTTTTATTTGACCCATAGTCATTTTATGGTTTTACATAGTTTTTATTTATTTTAATTAAAATATGTGATGCATCATCTTTTCATTTTCTAATGCTTTCCCCTTTTAAGCATTAACTACTTTTCTAAAAATATACCCTTTTTGGGAATGTTGAAATATTATTTTTGTCTTTTCATTAATTACCTTGTGTAGTTGGTAGTTATTTATCTTTTTCACTTCTCTTTTTTTTGCCTCATTATTAGACTTAGATCATTTTAAAAACAAGCATAGATCCCTCTTATGAACTTAATCTTATGTCACTTTAAATAATGGTATCAAAAACTTCATTATGTTGCATCATGATATTTCCTAGGTTTGAAATCATGTTGTGTTATCCTTGTTACATATACTACTACCAAACCTATAAAAATAAATAAAATCATAAAATTAAAATCTTGATATACGTTGTGCCTTACAACACTTATTTTTTGGATGTATACTATTTATATATCATCAATGGTAGGGTTGGATCCTAAAATCATTTATCTTTCTTGGAAGAATATTTTCTTGGAGATCTCGGAGTACTATAGTGTCTTATTCTAACACTTGATGAAATATAAAATGTCTTTGTCATCTTATATGTAACTTTCTTGCATGTGTCTTAATTCTACTTTCATATAATAAGATCATTTTTTCAAGTTGAAACTCTTTATTTTTAGGTTTTGATCATGCCACACCTTTTGAATTTAATTATGAACTTCCTGAGTCCAATTCACCACTCACCTTGTTTATTCCATGTAAGTTAGTTCCAACAAAAAAATTTGTATACATTCTTTGTCTCTTAACCACATTATCATTGTAATATGTATGTTATGAACTATGTATTCCATTGGCATAAAAGCTTCCATTTCATACACAATTTAAAATATTCTATATCTAATCATATTTTTATAATTCTTGAAGGCCCATAATATCTCTACAATGTGATATTCCCATCCCTCTCTACATATTTCAAAACTTAGTAATCGTCTTCTCTAGAACCTTATTAGACACTTTTTCGTGACCATTTAGTGGAGGATTATATGTTGTACTCTAATGATGTGAAATCATAAATTATTATGTTGATATTTTGATATTACTATTTAAAAAATGTGTACAACTATCACTTATCAATTTCAATATGCGTCCACACCTTTTGTAATGTTTTTATACAAAAACTTTACAGTGTCCTTTGCACTATAACTTTGAGCCCCAACTACCTCAACCCATTTAGTGAATACTTTTTTGTAGTTATAATATATCTAATATTATATCACTTAGATGAAATATTCAAAATCCCTAAAAAATCAATGCCACATTTTTCTAATGGTTGTGTATCCAAAACTAGGTTTAACAACACTACATCTCTCTGGTCAGGTTTTTACATGCAGTAACAAATGTTATAGTGTTTCAATACCTTTTATGAATATTTAAATAATTTTTTCCACCCAATCACACTTTATGATAGTTTTCTCATAGTAAATTCACATATGAAATGTCTCCCTGCTATTCCTTGGTTTGCTTCTTCCAATAATTGTGGCCTCTCATGTTCCATGGCCACTCTCCATAGAACATCATTCTTTTCCAACTTATAGAGATACCCATTTATATTAATAAAAGTAAAATTCATGTGACCAACTAATTATTTTCACATTCTACATAATTCTTAAGAAATATACCATGCTTAAGAAAGGTTATGACATTCTCCAATCATTATGGGATCATAGTCACTAGAAATACATGCACATCTAGAGATTATTCTTAAAATTATTTAGATTCATCCCCTATTTTAATGTGGCTAAGGTGTTGTGGTATAAAATTTTTCTTACCTGATCTTACTTTAATTTTAAACTATAATTCTTACAAGAGCATTAACCACCTATAAATTATTCCTTCTAATAATGGTTTATTATCTAAGTGTCGTAATGTTTGGTGATTAGTAAAACACTCAAATGGGGTAACCAACAAGTAATTTTGGAAATTTAAAGTGCAATGACAACACAAGATATTATCTCTATGTTTTGGTATAGTTTTTCTCAACTGTAAACAATTTTTAACTTTCAAAGTGAAATGGATGATCTACACCTCCATCTCCTAGTTGCACTAGAACAACTCCCACTATTTTTCCTAATGCATTGGCATGAACATAGAATGATTTAATTTATTATATTAAAATAAAAATTGGTGTTGTGACTAAATTTTGTTTCAAATCTATTAAATTTTGGCATTCAAGTGTCCATTCCAATTTACTTTATTTACACAATAATTATTTTAAATGTGTTAAAATGGTTTCTTAACCATGAATGAACTTTGGATAATAACTAGTATGACCTATAAATGATTTCACATTTGTCAATTTTATTATTGGTTTGAATCAAACTATCACTACAATTTTTTCCTTGTGCACTAAAATTTTGTTACTATAGACAACATATCCAACAAATAAACCAAATAAAGTAAAAAAATAAACATTTCTTTAAATTCAATGAAATTCATAGTGGTTTACATCTCTGTTACATTAATCATATCTTAGATAAGTGTTCTTTAAATAAATATAAAACTACCCAATCATCTAGGTAGACTTACAAAAAATCATGAATGAAATTGGTGGTGCATTTTTTAGTTTGAGAGACATTATCTTATAAGAAAACAAACCCCTCTTTTGCAAAAGTCATTTTTATTTGGTCTTTAATTTCAATGGGTAGGTATTGAAATCCATTAAAACCATATATAAACAAGTAAAATTCATTCCTTATGATATATTCAAACACCTCATTCATGAATGTAATTGGGAAGGGATCATTGACACAAGCATCATTTAATGCTCTATACTCTCCATAGACTCATATTTCCCATATATTTTTAAGTTCCACCACCATGGGGCTATCCCAATATAAGATATCAACAAAATATATGATTCCATATTCCATAATATAATCTATTTTTACTTTTACCTTCATTATCATGTTGGGATTCACCCTATAGGCTCACATTTAAATTGGGCATGCGCACTTATTTATTTCAATATGCATCTCACCCAAGGAATGGTTTATGCTCTTAAATTATAATAAATTTGTGTAAAACACATATTCATAATATAAAAACAATTTAACCACATATGAGATATATTTTTGTGTCCAATAATCACCTATGGTCACTAAGTTTGGTATTTTCTTTGTAACAATGTTATCGATTTTTTTCACATCAATTCTTGATAAATTTTGCATGGTTTAACCTTAATGGAATCCATTAATTTTCTTTGTAATTATTTCCATATTATATTGAGATTTAAAAATTTATCATCTTCTATTTATTTTCATTCTTCTTATAAGGTATCTCTATATCCTTTTCAAGTTCAAAAATTCCTTTCAAATTTAGGTCCTCACTTTTAGTGTGATAGAGTCACTTGCATCGTCCCTGATTTTATTAAAATATTTCAATATAAATTCTTAAATTTCCATCTTAATAGGGTATTATTTTATATATATATATTTAGGCTTTATTTGATTTAACTTACAATTTATACTCCTTTTCAAAATATATATCCTCTTCTCATCCATAACACAACAAATTTTTCAATTTTTGTATATCCCTATACACCATAGAAGTTTCATCTTCAAATACAAAAGTTTGAATAAAATAAAATAATAATTTTGGGCCATGTATATGTTATTGATACATATACCAATATTTTGGTAGAGGGGCTAAATTTTGTTGTAAAACATTCACCTAATATCTTGGTTCAATTTTCTATGATATCCATACTTTGACACATTTAAGGACATTCTCTGCACATTGACCTTATTGTAATCATTTCCAATTATATTTATCTCTTATAATTTAACACACTTCCTCATAATTGATATTTTTATACCTATGTATAGATCACCAAATAGATGTAACCCCTTTAAATGCATACTTTAGTACATAGACCCACATCTTTATATATAGGATATGATTCTCCATCTTGTGAAGGAAATACCCTAGATATTCTATAAAAAACATTGAGGTATTTATATTTATATGGTGAATATAATTTTCATAGGTATTAATTCATGATATCCATGCATTAAATTAATCATGTGAGTTAATAAACCACTAGTAATTGAGGAATTTTATTCCCATTGTAAGTTTCCTTCCACAGTGGGTTTAATATATTTTCTATCAGTAAGAGTTAACTGATAGATGTGATATTAATTTGATCATGTAGGAAATTTTCAAGAATGGGACTTACATTATTTTATTTATATCCAAGGGAATGTTTAAAGTGTCTATATTTTTCATACACATGGTTGTTCTATTTTTTGCAAGACTAATGTCTCTTGTATAGGCTACAAAAAGTAAGAAAACTCTCTAAATCACAGAGATTTAGGTTTAGGTTCTATATTAACTTTGATCCAGATATCATCCCTATATTAATATGGATGATATGGTCCTTTGGTATCATTTTTTTCTTATGCCCAAATTTATTTAAACATATGACAATAATAACATCCTCTTGGTGTGCTTCCAATTGGTTTTCCACTATGTTGATGGTCATGGTACCATCATATGCCATTTTAAAAAAATCAAGATAAGCATTTCCATCCATATTCATTTCAATCACTTCAACATCATAACTCAAAATTAAGTTGGACACCTTTATTTCTACATCTTTAAGTCTTTCAATAGGTTTGAATTGACCATAGTCTACCAAACTCCGAGTGACAAGAATGTAACTTAGAGCCATCATTCCAACAAGTTCCCAAGCATATATCAGAATCACATTTTTGGTACATTTAAAATTAAAAATATCATTATGAACTTCATATCTCATGATTTTAATGTCATTTCTTATTTCCATGTCCCATGAGTTTTTAGTTTTGACATACCAACCACTCACTCTATTCTTTGTTTTCCTCTTTGTGTGCAATCTAACAAATTAACATTAAATTTGTAATATTTTAGGATATAATTTTTTCATACATACTTAACTATTTTAATAGGTTTTTCAAAGTTTTGACTACTCCCTCTTATCACATGATCCAAATTATTTGTCTATATATTTGAGTATAAGCTATCATAGGGTATCCTTCTATAGAATTTTATTTCTGAATTGACTACAATAGTTGGGTTTTTTTGTTTATTATAACCTTTCCTCTCATAGTGAATGGATACCTATCCTATTTCACATTTTTGATTATATTTTCATCCCTATAAGAGGAATACCTTGTTCTATATGTTGATTCTTAGTAATAGCTTGGAAAAAATCCTATTTCTTAGGATGCAAGTATACCATGTTCAAAATTTTAATTATCTTCTCCTTCCTCTATTTTTATAAAACTTGGAAATCATTAGTATTATACTATCCTAAAATTATAAAATATGCATAAATTTTTTCTTATTCAGGCTACATGGATAGTTTCATGTGATATGGTTCATTTCTCAACATTGATAACAAGAAATAGGTTGTCATAGTTTTATTTTCAATTGCCTTTAAGTTTTATTTCCTCCATGATAACCTCCCTATATTTGAAGTGGTCCCCACCCTTTTTTTTTTTACTATAATATCCACAATATTATTTTTAAGAATAAGGAGGTACCCAATTTGGTTAATTTTATAGAGATGTAGTGGTCCATCCCTATTAGTACTGAGGTGGAGGGGGTGTCCATCCAGGTTGATATTGAGGAGGAGGACTCCACCCTATTTGGTATTCAGGATAATGAGGAATCCACCCTTATGTAGATTATGTTGCTAAAGGACCGCATATGTCTTGTGATATAACCTCCACATCCTAATTTGGCACATTATTTTGGTACATTAGACTATTGTTTAGTGGCTAAGAATACATTTAAGTGATGTCCTATTTTACTTATTGAAGATTCATGTAACTATTTTAATCATGGTTATTATATTTATAGAAACTATAAAATATACTTTGTGATTATTTCACATAGTATTGTAACAAATTAAAATGTATAGTTACATGTGTTATAGAGTGGCATACAATGCATATCTCTATTATAATTTTTTGTCATTCATTCTAGTGTTGTCCCTCTTGTCCACACTCCATGCATGATACACAAAACCTTGGTTTATTATCCTTCTATATTTTATTCATCTTATAAAATATCACATCTAAATTGGAATCAATGTTGTAATGTTAGAAGAAGATTATCCTTAGTTATTGATCATTTGACTTTGATTACAATTGATCTTGACTTAATTTTGTGGTAAACTAATCTAAGGCTATAGAAAACCTACACTTATTTTTTAGGCCTTATACAAACCAAATATATTTATCTATATCCTAAAACTAAAAATTCACCTTGTTGATCACGTCAAAAAACTAATGATTGTAATCCCATGTGGTTTCTCTAGGTTTTTGTCTAATTTATTTCAAATATTGGATGGTTTGGTTAACACACTTTTGCATCTTGAATTTCCCTATAAATTTCTCCATGACCTCTTAAAGTTCATAGGTTCAATATTATTTTTAAAAATGAACTCTATAACTTAACTTGTCAAAGCTCCTATAAGTTTGTACTTCTTGTATGCATCATCAGTTACACCCTTAACGTGCCACTTCATTTCCATATTCAATAAGTGGTACTCTAGGTCATTTGACCCATCATATTACATCAATTTAATGAAATATCCTATAGTTAGTAGGATGTTTCCTTCAATTGGGATAATTATGACTGGTTTGAGTGATGATTGCATTAGTATCTAAGAACTAGTTGTGATGATGTTTGGTATACTGAGCATTGATATTAATGGTTGTGTTATATTCATATCTACTTTCCTTCTTATGTATGTCTAATATTTTTTCAACTCATTCAAGCCACTTATTTTTAATTATATAGGTAAAATAAATTTGGTCTTACAAGGATCCAACAACCATAAGTTTAAAACAAGAAAAGACCAATAGTCAAAGAACAAATCCCCATGGGATGTAAAATGGAAGTCCTTTAGCAAAACTAATTTATAAAAATTATAAAATAAAATAAGAAAAAATAAATAAATATAAATAACCCTAGATATAAACTTAGACCTCTTCACAATTATATTGTTCTTGTGATTCAATTAGTTATGTTTCCTTAGTCTTCACCAATTTTAATTCTTAGTTAATTCTACCTCAAGTTCATTTAGATGATCCTTTCAGGAGAGCTTATTTGGACTTCTTATTAGGGATTCTAATTTTCCTTTTGGATTTGAGAGTAGGTTAAGTGTCTTTAGTAAATTCTTGCCCTAGCCCAACATTTCTTTCATTCTCTGGCAGAGGGACTTTCTTTTCCTTTTCCTTATCTAATTCTTACTTAAGCTTGATAGTTTTAAATTTTAAGTCATTAAAATATTTTATCAAAGAGTTCGTGGCCCTTATAATACCTTCCAATTTATATATAAATAATCTTAGTTTCCTTCTATGTTTGGTGTTGGTATCAATCTTAATTTTTACTTGTGGATTCAGGGGAAAATTTAGTGGGGCACTTGAAGGGAGATTTTATAGGGATGAAAAAGGGGGATAAGGGTTTATGGAGGGCATGGATAGGACCCTTCCTCTTTCTTTGACATACTAGATTCATCTTCAAAAGGGTCTTTAGTTGGGGTGTATTCAAAATGGGTGTCATCATCCAAGGTGTCTTTAGCCAAGGGAATAGGCTTCCCATGCAAGGTTTCACCATATTCAACAAGTAGAAGAATGTGGCCATGGTGGATGATTTCAATATTATTAGTGATCTTATATGCTAGGTTTATTGATTCTAAGGACTTTAAAATGTATACTTTTATATTAATACTATACCCATAAAAGTGATGATAATCAAAAAATGATGGGAAAATATCAACATATACTTACTTTAAAGGGTTAAATATTTCATGATTTGTAGACATATATCATGCTAACATCGAGGGAGATCCTACCATGGAAATCCCTTCATGTCTATCTTTATCACCGCATCCATTTGAAAAAAAATTTGCAGTAGCCTTAGTTTACAGCTCTTATCTTTGAAAGATTTTTCCCCCCCATAGGACATCTTAGTAACTTATATAATGTTTTCTTCATTAACTACAATTTTTAGACCCATCATCCTATTTATCTATTTATTCTATATAAGAACATAATCCTTTTATATTTCCTTGTCATTTCCCTTAATCCTCTACATAAATTTAGTGAGGACTAATTTACAAAGTTTCTTCCAAACCTTCTTGTTTCGTTAGACTTCAACACGTGAAATAGGTTCTAAGCAATCTTAATCACCCCCCATTTGAGTTTGAAAACTATTTATCTTTTTTTGAATAGGATTAGGATAAATTATATACTTAACCTAAAACTACCAAGCTTGAAATAAGTTATTAATTTTTTGAATGAAATATCTGTAGTCTTTGATATGCCAATGATAATATTATAGGGGGAAGAGACTCCACACACTTAGAATTAAAGTTCTCACATGTGATCAACTCATATAAAAATTATGACTTATCCATTCCATCATTATTAAGTCAATATTTAAAATTTAGGCTAGGATAGAGTTGTTACCATCCCACATGACCATACTATCAATTATGACCCCATAGTTAGCTAAGCAATCAGTGGCAGTTTTACCTTCATGGTAAATGTGGATGATGAAAGTCTCAACAAAGGTGTAAATAATAAAATGGGCATCATAGATAATGGATTTAATGGTGTGAGAGGGGGTGATTTTACCCAATAAATCACTTATGGTCTACTATTCTCACTAATTAAAATAGGCATAGGGGATGCATCCCCTATAGTGAATGAACCATACCCAAAGTGTCTATCATGGCCACCCTTTAACCCAACCTAAACCTATGTTTCATCATTTATTCTTGGAAATATTTTCATTCCCATTCCAAATATAATTGTTTATTCTATATCTACTCACTAAAAATATTTTTAAGTTGTTCTAACTACCCTTCAATAACCTCTTCTTTATCTCTCAGTTTTGTTTCCTTATCTCTTTCCAGGTTGGTTTCCAATACCTAGTCAGTCTTTATGTTCTCTTTAGTTCCTTTATTCCCTTCAATTTCTTAAATGTATTTCTAACCTTTAGACCTAATTTCTTCTTTTGGATTTCTAATTCCTACCATTATCTTCATGACTTCCCTTCTACTCTTAATTTCACCTACATTTATCCCTTAATATTCTATAAATATTTTCTTGTTCCATATTTTTTATTGTCTTAGTTCCCTTTGAATTCCTCAAATTATTTTATCCTCATATTCTTTTACTTTATCTATTATCTGGGTTTTGGTTTAAATTCCCTAGTTCATATCTTCTTTGTTCATCTCCCTATGGTTTTCATTCCCATAGTTCCATGTGTGACTACTCCATGTCAATTGGAATCATCATCATGGCCTTTTCCACAACTGACATTTTTAACAACATAGTAAGTTACTTCAAAAAAAAGGCTCTGATCCCTATAACAAACAAATTGTTGTAGCTCCAAATTCAATGTAACCCAACACTAAAAATATATAAACATACCCATAAATTTTAGTATTCACCTAGTGGTTAATCACACAATTCCATTTAATGTCTAGGTTGTGAAACTATTCAATTTTTCTTCACTCCACAAAAAATGTTTTATTTCAAGGGTTTAAAATAATAGAATTTGATTCTAAATCACCATGCCACTAAAAAATTAGGAAACTCACACATAATATTTCATATATTCATATTTAAATATGGGTATAAATAATATCCTTTAAAGACACTCCTATTATTACAACTTCTTCCTCTATGAACTTACGTATCCTTAAGTCTAGCCATTCTCAAAATTATTTGACTAGGTAATCATTTTAACATATATGGGTCCTAGTAATGAAACCATTGTTAGTAAAAATTCATGGAATCTCTCATTGAGACATGATATATGTTATACTCTCTAAATTTTTTAATAGGACAAAAAATTAAGACATGAATTACTAATTAAATTTAAACTCAATGCAATGTCATACACAAAACTTACTTCTTATTTATTACAAACACATTTTCACTTATTTCCCTTCATATTCTTTTGTTAAATTAAATTAAAACCTTATGCAAGAATAAATTCTATCATAATTATTGATGTGTGTTTTGACACACCAACATTCTAGGCTCGTCTCATAACTTACCTCTCTTGAAATGATATTTTGGGGGTCTCCCCCATGTTTGTATCTACCTAGTTTAGGTGCACTAATCTTCACTTAGTGGCTCATTGTGACCATTCCATTAAAGGGGCCTACTAGTGTGAATCCAAAACTTAGTTCTAATAATATGTGGGTGTTTAAAAAGTTTAATGAGGAATGTGTGTTTATTATATTATTTGGATTGGTTTAATTAAGATGTTGAAAATAATAAAATATGCATTCATTTAATATGCCCAATGAATTAGTGTTTAGGGTTTTTCATAATGTGTTTATAATTAATTTTAATGTTCATTTCATTGGTTTTAATCATTCAACAATGTGATAATTGTTGACCATTTTTTGCATGACCAGTTTGTGTTTTCCCTTTGGCTCTTTTTGTTTCTCCCTTACTTGTTTTCTATGTTTGGTCTCTTGCCTTGTTACTTATCTTTTCCCTTTGACCTCTCATGGTTTGAGCTCTTCTCCCTTGTTCTTTTTTTTCCCTTTCCCTTGTTTGCCTTAACCTGTCGGGATTTGTTTTCCCCTGAAGTACCCTTCAAAAGGTTTCCAGAGGACTTTTTTTGCCTTGCCTTCTTCCCAAGTGTCCCTTTAGACTTTTTTAAAGGGAACTTTGTTATCCAAGTGACCCTTCAAAAAATTTATGAAGGTAACTTTTCTTCCAAAGTGTCCCTTCAAACTTTTCCAAAGGTCACTTTGTTGTCCAAGTGACCCTTAGAAAAAGTTTTGAAGGGAAATTTTCTTCCCAAGTGTCCCTTCAAACTTTTATAAAGGGTAATTTGTCTTTGGAAATGCCCTTCAAAAAATTTACAAAGGGAAATTTCCTTTCGAAATTCCCTTCAAAAAATTTTGAAGGGACCTTGTGCACTTTCGAAAGTGTCCTTTAAGAAAAGTCCTAAAGGAACTAGCCATTACCTTTCAGGCAAGATTCCTAAAAGAATTCCTTTGAACAAATTATTTAAAGGAATTACTTTGAGAAATTTTCCTAAAACAATAAACCCAACCCAATAGATATCCATGATATATCATAAAATGTCAAGTTTAATACAAACCACTAGCTATTGGGGTGCAAAGATGACATACCACAGGACATCAAATTTAGGGTGGCCAACTAGCCATTGGGGTACAAAGATGATGTGCCATAGGATGTCAAATTTAGGGTGGCCAAATAGATATTGGGATTCAAATACATGGCATGTTGTAGGACATCAAATTTAGGGTGGCCAACTAGTTATTGGGGTGTAACTTGGTGATATGTCGTAGGACCTCAAATTCATTCCTAAAGTCTTCAAATAAGAAGTAAATTCACTTGAAAAACCTGAATGACTCTGTAGTATAAATTAGGTTTCCCAACAAGCTTTGCTTGTGACTTTTATAAGTAGAAGCAATCAAAGAACTCAAAGGAGCAAGTAGGAAGTAAAGTCACTTGAAAAACCCGAATGACCTTGCAATGTAAATCAAGTTTCCTAACAAGATTTGATTATGAATTTTATAGGTAGAAGAAATCTAAAAACTCAAAAGGACAAGGATAGTGCAAATTAGGTTTCCCACCATTCTTGACTTATAGGTTTATAATTAAAGCCATTCAAAAGCCCTGAATGGGTTTGTAATATAAAACATGAGAGCTTTTAGGAGAAATCTAAGGTTTGTCGTAGTGATCCAAACCCTCCATTTATTATGGAGGGTCATCTCACCATTGATTTTATAGTGATCTTGGTCATTTCAAGAGGGCAAATCAAATAAAAGGACAAACTCCAACTAAATGAGAGAATAGTTGGAATCAATTTCACCAAGATGGTGACTACAAACCATTTTGGAGGCTTCTATTTTGGTGCCCAGGAGCTCTCTTTTCTCTCCCTCTTTTTTTATAAATAGGACCATCGAGCTCTTGTTTTATCATCTAGAGATAGTACAGTGAAGCCCTACTAGAATGTTTTTCCATTTCTTGCCTTTTGAGCAAAGAAGCATAAGTCTATTTTATTTCTAAGTTTTAGACATTTGCCTGGGCATGCAAGAGCCAAAAAGTTATATCAACTGATAATTTATCCTTATATTCTCTATCCTTCATGTTTTTGAGCAAAGATTTGATCTAATAGGTCATGTAGAGTGCATTATAACTGTATGATATTTTGTACATGTGTAACTCTTTTTTGGACTATACAAGTTATGTTTTCTAGTTATTTACCTTATGTGATCTCATTCATTTTATCTCTACATTGAAATACTTATGTTGGAATCTTTTAGAGCTTGATTTATGTACTATATTATACTATATTTTTCATAAGTATAGGGCATACATGTGGATATTAATTCTTAGTGTATCATCATTTTAGACTAGGTTTTTCATTTATGCAAACTTCTGACTCTTTTCACTCATACAAACTGGTTTAGTAGTTTTATTCCATAAAAATATAATACAGGGAGCTATCTCTTTCAACCTAGAGGTTCATTTCCACTTATAGGCATACCCACAAGCATAAAAATGTCCCAACATTTCCCAAATCTGGAAGAGGCCTAAACAACCCTCTTCTAGGGTGAAATATTTAGAGATAACAGTTTTGGCATGCCTAGTGGGACCCAAAGTAATTCTAAGTCAAGGTGAATTCTAACCTTGATAGGCCTAAAGTAGTAAAAATACCCTAACCTAACATTTGGTGACTTTAAAAGGGTGTGAATGCCTAGTTCTAGACCAAGTTTTATACATTATCCTACATGGTCTTCACAAGGTCCTTATTATTTTATAACCAAACCCCTTCAGCTGAAGTTTTTCTTGAAGAAAAACACCTTAAACCACTCATAGCCCTATTAAATCTTTGGCAAGGAGGATTTAAGGAAGAATCAAAAGAGGTCAAAGAAGTTCAAGGAGAGGAAGAAGTTGAAGAAGAAGAAGAAATAGAGGATCATAGAGGAAGAAGATAAATGGGGGAAAGGGGAGATAGATGTCAACCCTTCCCTGCTTTTAATACCCAAAACCCAATAGAGCTTCCTACATATGACCCCATCCCTCCATATACTACTAAAAATATTCCTAGTTTTAATGGAGAGGGTCTTATTACCCCATTTGAACATATTAGAGACATCTCTAATTTCTATAATTTTCATAATTTTACTAGGGCCAACATAGCCATTAGGTTACTTGCTATGTCTTTAAAAAAAATCACTTGACTGGTATAGAACATTGGAGGGGATCTACATTACAAGTTGGGATGGTTTTAGAGACCTATTGGTGATCAGATTTGAAAATAGGAGTGATCATGCTTCCCTAATACATCAGTTGAATGTAATAAGAAGAGGTCCAAATGAATCCATAGGAGATTTCAATGAGAGATTTAAAATAACATGGTATAGGCTACCACCAGTCATGAGACCTCCTCCTAACTTTGTATTCCCAACATACCTCAAAGGGATTAGTATTGATGTTACTATTATGTTATAATCAATGGGAGGATTCACTCTTCTAGGTGCATATGAGTTAACAATTGAGGCTAAGAATATCTTGATTCAGGTTGGAAGACTCCCTTCAAGAGTTTCCATGCCTTTGTTATCCCACAATTCATTTGAATATCCAAGCATGTCATAGGTTCCCAATGCCAATGTGAAGCCAAGAGATTTTCACAAGAAGGTGGATAATATTGTGTATAAGGATGAATAAATCAAATCATTGAGAGCTCAGCTCAAGCAAGCTTAATATTAGGCAAGTGCTCTTCCTAACACACAATACTATCCTCAACAAGGATATAGAGATCCATCCAAATACAATTATCAAGGGAGAGGACAAAATCAACATGGTTATAGTAGGAAACCCAATGCATATAATCCAAATTCTACTCCACTTGTAAAGGTTGTTCTAGTTCATGCAAATCTAGTGCAAGGAGAAGATCATGTAGACTAATGGGGGCAGCCTCAAGGTCAATTTACACATGATGATGGAGGAACTAGCTATGGTTTGACTACACAAGAAGAATCTACTCCTTACATGATAGTAGAATAAGCATGTCCCAACCAAAGGGATAATCCTAGAGAAGGCAGTAGTCCAAGTGTGGGAATGATGAATTTTCAAGTAAAAGATGATTTCATGTTGACTCATGGCATGTCAATTGTAACAAATACAAGGGCCAAGAAGAGATCATTGAGAGAGGGCTAGGATACATGAATAGTTTCAAGTGATGCCTCTCTAAGGCCATAAAGTACTAATCAAAGTGTTATACCTTCTACAAGCCATGTTCCTTAACAAAATTAGAATGTAAATGTAGCTACCAAGATTGCAACATAGTAGGAAAAAACTCATTTATTACCATCAAAAATGTAGGAGAAAGTGTATACCCCATCTCTAAATATTATGGACTCATTAAAGAGCACTAAGACAAACATATCCCATTGGGAGGTTCTGCATATACCTGGTCAAAAGGAGCTTTTACAAGCACAATTAGTAAGCATGTAGGTGGCTCCTCAATCAATAAGGCATCATAGTGTGGCTCCCACAAATTCTCCAAATCATCTTTTGGAGCCTTCCACTAAAGTTGAAAAGCCTCCACCCTTCTACCTTACACTCATTATGGGAGATAAGTTGGTCCATAATTATATTCTATATAGGGGAGAAAGCACTACTTTTATGACCAAAGTAGTGGTTGATAAGCTAGGTTTGAAATATTAGCCACATAGTAAAGGTGTGTTGTAGCTAGATGGAACTCTAACCAAGATGGTAGGATTGGTCAAAGGTCTGAAATTTTTTTTACATGGCTACCCAAGCTTCCCTATCATGCAAGTTATTATGGCGGTGGACCTTCTAGCACACTTTGTTGTATGCTTATCTAGGGACTTTACGACCAAGATAGGAAGATACCTTTCTACTGATTGGTCCTTTCTAGCTTTCAAGACAAGGTATGGAACTAAGGTAATCGTAAGGACTCAACCCTTAGCAAGGTTCCACATTGAACCATACTTGGAGATAATGACAAATCAAAATTATCTAATCAATAAAGAGGAAGAAACAATCCTAAATAGTGAAACATCTTCTCCTCTTGAAGGTATTTCTAACCTCTATCTTGACAAGTATAGCATTGAAACAAATTGCCTTGATCCTTACACTTTCATTGAGGAAATTGATTTGGGAGTTTATTGCATGCATGAGGAGAATGTTGCAATTCCTTCACTCACTAATGAAGATCATGAGCTTGATGGCATATGGGAAATGTTATTTGATGGTTAAAGGATAAAATTAGGCATATGAGGTGGTATCTTGTTGATTTCCCCATCAAAGAATCGTTACTACTCTTCTTATAGGTTTCACTTCAGCTACACTTGCAACGTGGTAGAATATGAAGGCTTAATTCATGGTCTCTAAAGGGCAAAGAAGAAAGGAATCAAGTTTTTGAAAGTTTATGGAGATAGTAAGTTGGTCATTCATCAAGTGAAAAGTCAAGCTATAGCCAAGAACCCCTTTTTCAAGTCATAAAAGCATAGGGTATGATATCTACTTGAGTATTTTGATGCCTTCAACATCCGGCCCATACCAAGAGAATTAAACAAGCACGTTGATAGATTGGCTATAATAGGAGCATGTTTTAACTCATTTTTTGACATTGAATTAAAAAAATGTCAATCCCATATCAATATTATTATGAGACCTTCCATTCTAGATAATGAAGTGTCATGTCAAGTGTTTGAAAGTGATGAACACATTGCATACTTCTTGAAAAATGAGGTAGGCTTCTCTTTAAAAAATCAAAAGAAGTTGTATGATAATTATGAAGAGTAGATTATAAAACTAAAGACAAATAAAATACCCAAGGGTCTAATTACCTTGGAGAGTGTCTTCGATGAGGATGATCAAAAGAAAAACCAAAGAATGATCATGTTAATAAAATAAGAGAACTATGAGAGAGTTCTAATTTTCAAGGATAAACTTTTGAAGATTGGTAAGGCTTGTTCTTAGCTAGAAAGGAAAGATTTTATTGCATTATGCAAATACTTTCATGGCATCTTTGCCTAGGAATACAAGGACTTGAAGGTATTTGACCCAAGTCTATCTCATCACACCATTGAGTTGGAGCATGGAGCTAAACTGGTAAGACAAAATGAAAGGCCTATCAACCTCAAGGTAGAAGAACTCATAAAGAAAGAGTTGACCAAATTGATTGAGTCCAGGATTATCTTTCCTATCAAGAACTTAACTTGGGTAGCCAACCTTATGCTTGTTAGAAAGAATGGAGAAATCAAACTTTGTGTGGATTTTCATGCTCTAAACAAAGTGTCTCTCAAGGATCATTACCCACTCCCTTCTATGGAACAAATTATGCAAATTATTTCAAGTTCTCAACATTTCTCACTTCTTGATGGTTATTCAAGTTATAATCAAATATTGGTAAATTAAGGGGATCAATTCAATACAGCATTCCCCACTAAGTAGGGGACCTTTTCCTACAAAAATATTCCATTTGGTTTATCCAATGCGAGAGCTACATTTTAAAAGGCAATCAACATGGATTTCAAAGGTTTGATCAATACATTTTTGCTTGTTTACCTTGATGATATAACCATTTTTTTAAAGGATGTTGTTGATAATATAGGACATCTAAGGCAAGTGATTGAGAAGTTTAGAGAGTACAGCATATCCATCAATCCAAAGAAGTGCATCTTCAATGTCCATCAAGGTAAGCTTTTGGGTCATGTTGTTTCAAAATAAGGTTTATCTATTGACTCCATAAGGATTGAAGCTATTTTAGGATTGTCTTTGCCTCAACATAAGAAAGGGATGAAAACTTTCTTAGGAAAAATAAACTTTGTAAAGAGGTTTATCTCAAACTTTTCAACTATGGTAAATCATATCACATCTATGCTAAAAAAGAACCAAGCTTTTACTTGGACAAAGGAAGATAAAGGTAGCTTTGAGGTAGTCAAGAAAGAAATTGTAGCATATCCCACTCTCTTAAATATAAATTTTGTTAAGTATTTCATTCTTTATACTTTTTATAACCTTGACACAATCTCAGCTATGCTTATGTAAAAGAATGATGAAGATGTTGAGTAGCCAATTTCTTTCTTCAGCCAAGGCTTAGAAGACTATGAAGTGAGATATTATTTTATTGATAAGAAAGCTTTAACCATCATTAGAAGCTTGAAAAAGTTTAGGCATATGGTTTCCAACAACAATATCCATGTCATGGTCTCCCATCCTAGCACTAAGGAGTTTCTCCTAAATAGGGATCTCAATGAGAAAAGAGCTAGATGGATCACAAAGGTGATGGAATATGACATTGACATCAAGGTAACTAGCCTAGTAAAAGGAAGAGGTTTATGTGAGCACTTAGCATCTAAATTTCAAGTGAATCAAGTTCAAGACAAACCAACTGATCAAATGTAGAATTGAAGCTGGACACAAGACATCATTGGTTTTCTTCAAAATGGTGAGTGTCCTAATGGCTTGAACAAATCTCAAAGAAGGTATTTTAGGCTGAAATTTATTCCTTATTATCTTGTGAATGACATTCGCTTTAATACGTATGTGATCAATGTGTTTCTAAGATGAATTAACAATGATAAATTTGATATGCTACTAGAAAAGTTTCATAATGGTGCAAATGGTGGTCACTTCTCTCCTAGAACAATAGCTACAAAAATAATGAGATTTGGTTACTATTAGCCTAGTATTTTTAAGGACTATTATCATTGGTCTAATGTTTGTCCTCAATGTGATTTATTTTTTGGCAAACAAAAGCTTGTTACCCTTACATTAAATCATATCCAAGTGGACTAGCCTTTCATGTAATGGGGCCTTGACTTCATTGGCATGATCAACCCTCCATCAAGTGCTAGGCATAAATGGATATTGACTACTATAGACTACTTCACAAGATGGGTAGAGGTTATTGCTTTGAAGGAAGCAAATAAAAATTCCATATTAGAGTTATATGATAACATTATAACAAGGTTTGGAGCTCCTCATGTCATCATCTTAGATAATGCACTTGCTTTTATAAGTGCTAAAACTTTTGATTGGGCAGTAAAGAGTGGAGTTCACTTGATTACCTCATCCAACTACTACCCTCAAAGTAATGGATTGGCTTAGTCTACCAACAAGAACCTCATCAAGATCATCAAGAGGATGTTGGAAAATAATCAAAGAACATGGCATAATAGGCTGAAGACAACCTTATAGGAAGATAGAATCACTCCCAAGAAGTCAATTGGTAATTCTCCCTTTGTACTTATCTATGGGAGAGAAGATAGGTTATCTATATCAAAAGAGCTTCCTTCCTTGGAGCTTGCACAACAGCTGAAATTAATTGAAACACTCCTATGGAGGTTATATTAATAGAATTAATGTAGCTACAAGAGGCACGAGATGATGCACACAAATCTTTGGAACATCATCAAGTTCTCATGAAGAAATAATTTGACAAAAGGGCAAGGGAAAGAGTATTCAAAGAAGGTGACTTGGTCTTCAAATGGGATGAATATAGAGCAAAACTAGGCAAACATACAAAGTTTGATACTTTATGGAGTGGTCCTTACATCATCAGCAAGTGGAAGCAAAGAAACTCCTTTTAGATATCCAAAATGGATGGAGAAGAGTTTTCTATTCTAATGAATGGAATCCATTTGAAGCTTTGATTTTGACCCTTGCTAGACATATCTTGTATATACCTTGTTTTGGTGTGTTTCCTTTGTTGTGTTTGTTTTCCCTAAGTGATTTGGAGCATAGTGTTTCCCTTTTTGGTGTTTTTTTCTTTTTGTTGGCTATGTGTGTCTCTCAAGCTTGTGTGTTCAACCATTTCTTGTTCTTTCAACTCTTGTTTACCTTATGTGACTCCATGCCCAATGGAAGGATTTAGGTGACTAGTCTTATGACATAGTAGGCATGTCTCCCCTAGAAATCCCTAGAATGTTGACCATTTTTTGCATGACCTATTTGTGTTTTCTTTTTGGCTCTTTTTTTTCTCCCTTGCTTTTTTTTTGTGTTTGATCTCTTTCCTTGTTACTTATCTTTTCCCTTCGGCCTCTCCTAGTTTAGGCTCTTCTCCCTTATTCTTTGTTCTTTCCCTTTGCCTTGTTTGCCTTAGCTTGTTGGGATTTGTTTCTCCGCAAAGTGCCCTTCAAAAAAATTTTGAAGGGCCTTTCTTAGCTTACCTTCTTCCCAAGTGTCCCTTCATAATTTTTGAAGGGAAATTTTCTTCCCAAGTGTCCCTTTGGACTTTTTCAAAGGGAACTTTATTGTCCAAGTGACCCTTAAGAAAAGTTTTAAAGGGCACTTTTCTTCCCAAGTTTCCCTTCAAACTTTTTTGAAGGGCACTTTATCTTTGGAAAGGCCCTTATAAAAAGTTCTAAAGGGACATTTCCTTTGGAAATGCCCTTTAAAAAAATTTGAAGGGACCTTGAGCACTTTCCCAAGTGTCCCTCAAAACATTTTCAAAGGACACTTTCCCAAGTGTCCTTTAGGAAAAGTTCCTAAAGGAACTAGCCATTGCCTTTCAAGTAAGATTCTCAAAATAATTCCTTCAAACAAATTGTCTAAAGTAATTACTTTGATAAAATTACCTAAAATAATAAACCCAACCCAATGGATCCCCATAACATGTTGTAAGATGTCAAGTTTAATACAACCCACTAGCCATTGGGGTGCAAAGACAACGTATCGTAGCACATCAAATTTAGGGTGGCCAACTAACTATTGGGGTTAAACTTGGTGGCATGTTGTAGGACATCAAATTCATGCCTAAATTCTTCAAATAAGAAGTAAATTCACTTAGAAAACCTAAATGACTCTGTAGTGCAAATCAAGTTTCCCAATAAGCTTTGTTTATGAATTTTATAAGTAGAAGCAATCCAAGAATTTGAAGAAGTAGGAAGTAAAGTCACTTGAAAAACCCTAAAGACCCTAAAATACAAATTGGGTTTCCCAACAAGCTTTTCTTATGAATTTTATAAATATAATCAATCAAAAAACTCAAAAGGGTGAGGATAGTCCTAATCAAGTTTCCCAGCATGCATGACTTATAAGTTTATAATTAAAGCCATTCAAAAGGCCCAAATGGTTTTGTAGTGCAAAATGTGAGAGATTTCAAGAGGAATAAGGGTCTCAGTAGTTATCTAAATTTCTTATGGAGGGTCATCTCACCATTGATTTTTCAATGATCCTAGTCATTTTAAGAGGGTGAATCAAAGAGAAGGACAAACTCCAAATGAATGAGAGAACAATTGGAATCAGTTTCACTAGAATGGTGACTGCAAAATATTTTAGAGGATTTTATTTTTGTGCCTAGGAGCTCTCTTTTTTCTCCCTATTTTATTATAAATAGGACCCTTGGGCTCTTGTTTTATCATCCATAGATAGTATGATAAATTCCTACTGGAATGTTTTGCCATTTTCTTGCCTTTGAGCAAAGAAGCATAAGTCTATTTTCTTGATAAGTTCTAAACATTTGTTTGGGAATGTAAGAGACACAAAGTGATAGAAAGTGATATTTTATCCTTCTATTCTCTATCCTTCATGCTTTTAAGCAAATATTTTATCCAACAGGTCATGTAGAGTGCATTCTAGCTGTATGAGATTTTGCACATGTAACTCTTTTCTAGACTATACAGGTTGTCTTTTCTAGTTATTTACCTTGTCTGATCTCATTCATTTTGTCTCTACATTGAAATAATTATGTTGGAATCTTATAGAGCTTGAGATATAGGCTATATTATTTTTTATTGTGCATAAGTATAGGGCATACATGTGGATACTAATTCTTGGTGTATCACCATTTTAGACTAGGCTTTTTATTTATGTAAACTTCTAACTCTTTTCACTCAAACAAACTAGTTCAATAGTTTTATTGCAAAAAAATATAATATAAAGAGCTATACCATTCAACCTAGAGTTTCATTTCCACTTATAGGCACACCCACAGCCCTGAAAATGTCCCAACATTGCCCAAATCTGGAAGAGGCCTGAACAGCCCTCTTCTAGGGTGCAAGATTTGGAGACAATAATAATAATAATAATGAAAACAAATACTAAAATAAAGATAAATGTTTAAATATATTTCACTAACAATTTACATAAACTAACATATTTATAAAAATTATAAAAGAGGGGAAAGGGAGGAAGAAAAGCCTACAATAATGAAGATAGATTTGAGCCTTTCAAATAGAGAAACTCCATAAACCAGCCTCATGTGTGACCAACACATGAAAAATCACATTTAAAGATGATGCAAGCTTTTGAGGGTGGTAAAATAATGAAAGGGACTTCAAAACCACCATATGCATTCATAGATTGTGAATAAACTTCTAATGTTTGTTATTAATGCAAATACATCATTTTGACAATGTAAATTGAGTTCACCAATATCAATCAATTAAAAATCCACTAGTGTAAAGGTATGAGGGGAATGAGAGAGATAGTAATCTATTAAAATTGGAAATTGTATTAAAAATTAAATGGTTTGGCTCTATAATCTCTCTAGGGAGAAGAAAATCTAATCCTTTTACAATGAAAATCAGACATTATATAGTAATTATAGCCCTCAATGGGAATATTTTCACTCCAAAATGCCTAGCCATATCCATTAATGTTCACCTACCACTTTTCCTAAAAATTATGATCCTCCCAACACCACTTTTATTTTTCACCACCTACAAAAGACCAAAAACAAGTCATTTTTCAAAATGGGGAACTTTTAGGTCTTTTAAGTGAACTTTACCAAGGAAAAAATGGAGTAGGGATAGACTAATGGCTATAAAATTGATTAGAAAATCATCCTATTATCACTCAAAATGTGCACCTATGATTGAAAATGGATATCACACTAGAGATTTATTCACTATCTAATTTTAATAATGGGATCATCCCCCAAGGTGTGGGACTCTTGTACTCCTTGGGATGAACTTCTAAAGTAGGTCAGCTTCCTTCTATTCTGGATGTACCTAATTTAGGACTAGTGCATAGACTAACAAAGAGCATAATGAAATATACAACTAGTGTTAAATCTAAACTTTTTAAGGGGTAAAAGGGAGGGAAAAGGTAAGATATTACTATAAATTAAAAGTTGATTCACTAAGAATAGAGCAAACACCTCTATTGCTTCTATAAACACACTATAGATTGATAAAAATGAGACAATATTACATAAGCTCCACCATAGAACTCTAAATGAATAATTATTCCATATTTATGCACAAGAACATAATGCATCATTGAAAGGAATTAATATTATCCACAATAAAATTCTATTTATATGAAAGTGTGCATAGAATATGACCTACAAATGAGTTCCCAATTTTGTACATAGGTGTTAGGAATGAATAACAATGAAAGGGATGAAATTTATCCATAGAAAAAGATCAATAAACACAAATCACACATAGGATGCAATAATAATGAAGGGAGATGAACTCAATTCTCATTAAAGTGTAAGGTTCATCTAGTAAAAGTTCTATTGGATAGAAATTTTTTATAGCATAAAGGTGCCTAAAAATGTCAACCCTTTTACAATGTAATCCCAAGGATTTTATAGGCAATGAGAATCCCATGGGTCATTGATTGAAATCTCACCCACTATCAAAATAGTTAAAACATTTAATGATTATGTGGAGAGGTAGTTGGGATATTCATTAGAGGAGATCATGTGCCCATGTATTGACCTAATAGTCACCCTGCATTTAATTATATTCTAATTCAGTTCCTTTGATATTTAATTGAGCTCAAATGATGTTCACATTTATGGTGATCACTTTCTAATCCATTTGGGTTGTCTTATTAATGTGTGAACATGTAGGTATAATTTTAGCTTCTACCTTGTCACCCTACACAAGTAATGGAGTTGTCACATGCCCATATTTACAATGTCTTGTTCATGACCATGCACTAAAGTTATATAGAGAGTTGGATATGCAATGAAAATACAATCTTGTGAATGGAACTAGTGTTAGTTTTTTCCAAAACTTCATAAGGTTCAATATCCTTCTACATCAGGTCCCTTATGGTGGCCTTCATGGTCTATGCCTTATTTAGAACTTGTGTTGGTCTACAAAGAAAACACTACATAGTTTGAGATCGCAGTCTCCATTTTACAAGGGTGTAGATGGGAAATATATTAATTTGATTGAGACTTCATCATTTTAATTCTAGTAAATTATTTTAATAATATCACACAAGAATATTGGAGATCTTAATCATGCCCTTCATGATCTAGAACCACTCCTCACACATTTTTCCCTTTTATTGTTTGAATGTGTAGGGGGGGGGGGGGGGGGGGGGGGTTGTGCACTTTTAATTGCACAATTTATTGATGCAATGAAGTATATTTCAAGGGTAATGAATTATGGGTGTGGATCATACTCGGTTGATGAGCAAACCTAAGTTGATTATTGATTAAGGGCACAAATAGGAAGTGTTTTCACATAGACTCATTTTGGAAACTTAATCACTGTAAAAGCACATAACTTATTTATATGGTCCCTTTGAGTTTAGTGCCTATTGAAGGGCTGACTTAGAAAGTCAATAATTTTGGAAACCTTTGTAGGTCACTTGCCTGCTAATCAAGAATCTAATAGCCTTGAATAAGTCTATTGGGCATGGAATCATTAGGAATTCCTTGATCTTCATCTTGTTAACTGTGATTAGGTGTGAGAGTCCCACCTAACCTTAGAAGGAACCAAGATACCTTCTATAAAGATAAATGAAGCAAAAAAACTACACTAAATAGCACTTAGAGTAATGATAAATCTAAGCTAATAGAACTATATATAGGTGCTTGGAGGAAATAAACTATTCTAGATAATAGCATGTGCACATAACACTTAAGAAAATTAAAACATCTATACTATTATTCACAAGGACTTCATGACCATCAAAGGTAGTGTTTGAGATGAATCCCATTGATGGGGATAGGAAACACTTCTCCACTTGGCCTTGCAAGATGGTATGCATTAGCTTACTTGCAACCAATTATGGTATTTAGGCCACTTCATATAGCATCAAATTTTGTATGCTTTCTAGCCTTTGCTCTTTCTACATCCCATTTGATTACCATATCTCCTTCATCAAAGATTCTGTTAGTATCCTTCCTACAAATGTGCTCTTGGTCTACACCTACTAAAGCTCCATAGTGCACATGGATTTTGCCCTAAGATCTTTGAGCTTCATTAGTTGAACTAACCTCAATGTCATAGGCTCAATTTCAAGTAACTATAATTTATGAGATAACTCTAGTGAGGGTAATTCAAGAGATGTAGGGCCCCTTATTTCTTTCCCATAGACTAGCATGAAGGTAAAATTCCCTATCACCCTTTTTATAATTATTCGATCTACCTATAGGGACATCTTGAGCTTGGTATGCTAGGATCGTTAATTATCTTCCATGGTTCACTTGATGATGTGAACCAAGTTCTTGTTAGTTGATTCAACCAAACCATTACCTTGGGGGTAATAGTTTGAAAAGGTGCTTAGATGGATGTTATGCTTGACTAAAAATTTATTGATCTTAGCTCTGAGAAAAGTAAACACATTATCTGAGATAATAGTGGCTAGGACACCAAATCTTGTGATAATGTTTTCATAAAAGTAAAGAATGGAGACCTTATCAGCTTCTTTGAGTTCCATCACCCCATCCATCTTGTAAATTAGTCAGTTTTTATGAGGATCCATTTGTGTCTAGTGTTCGATAGTAGATTCATCATGTTGATGAAGTCCACACCCCACTACACAAAAGGTTAATCAAATTGTATTAGGTGTAGGGGTAGGGATGACAATTTTTGTTTGCCTAAAAATAAGGTGCAATTCTCACAGCCTTGCACCTATACATGTGTGTTTTTAAATATAAGAGGCCAATAATAACCATCTCATATGATTTTCACTACAATGGTCTTTGATGATTAATGACCTCCTGGCGATCCATCATGAAAATCTTTTAAGATCATGTTCACCTATTGTTTCTCTATGCATAATAAGAGTATTCCATTGATATATATTCTAAAAAGTGCACCACTAATAAGCATATAATAAATGGCTTGTAATATAAAGTGTTTATGCTTGGATTTATTCAAGCCCTACAAATACTTGTCATTTTGAAGGAAGATCATCATGCTCTCAATAAATCATATTGGGGTCTCTTGGCCTTTTGGTTAGATCTCATGCAATGCAAGAAATTTTAAGTATTCATTATTCATATTCTCTTTTATCTATTCATAGAGTCCCTTGCCTTTCACCAACTTGGTGATTTGGATATCTATGTCTTACTCCATCACTTTTGTGACCCAAGCATCTCCCTTATCACCTATGACCTTATTGATTAAGAATTCCTTTATACTTGAGTGTGAGACCATAAGCTAGATATGATTATTGGAGATCATGTGCCTCAATTTATTGAGCACTCTTATTATTGTAAGGATGTACCTCTCTACAAATATATAGTAGAATTCATAACCCTTGAGCACCTAGATAAAAAAGTGATAGGCTACTCTAGTTTGTCATTGTTTTATTGTGCAAGAATAGCTGAGATGCCTTCAGCTCTACCAAACATGTAATGGATGAAATCCTTGTTATAATCTAATTTTATCAACATAAGAGCTTCTACAATGGTGTGTTTTATGTCCTTAAAACTATTTTGGCCTTCATGGCTCTAGTTGAACAAAGCACTCTTCTTGAGCATCATCATAAAGGGCTTGACCAGAGTGATGAAACTTGGCACAAACCTTTTGATAAAATTTATTTTTCTGAAGAAGCTTTGGAGACCCTTATTTTGACCTAGGAAGAGGAGTGATAGAATGGATTTGAATTTTTTAGGGTTGATTATGAGTCCCTCTTTATAGATTATGTGTCTTAACATCTTACCTGTATTTTGAATATAAACTTTTTAAGGTTTAGAGAGATCCCAAACTCTCAACATTTTTTAAAGACTTACTTTAGGTGGCCCAAATGAGTTGCCATACACTTTAATAAAATAATTATGTCATCAAGGTAAATCAAGATGATATTATTGAGGATTACATTAAATTCCATATCTATGGCCCTTTAAAAGGTATCCCCTACATTTATTAGACCAAAAGGCATCCTTTGGTATGCAAAGGTGCCCCACTTAGGGGTAAATGTAGTTTTGAATTGATGACACTCCTACACAAGCACTTGGTTATAGCCTAAATAACAATCTAATAGTGAAAATCTTTCCATGCTTGTGATTTTTTGGATAATTTTTTCCATTGATGGGAGGTCGTAATGGTCTTTGAGGGAGACTTTGTTGAGGTCCCTAAAGTCTATGTAAAAGAAGATCTTTCCACTCTTCTTGCACACCGGGACCAAATTGGAAACCCATGAGGAATGTTTGGTTGGAAATAATATGTTGGCCTTAATGATCTTTGAGATATCATTCCTCATTAAGGGCTCGAGCTTTAGATTAACTAGCCTCTACTTCTACCTGACTAGTCTGGTATTAGAGCTGAGCTCAATCATATGTTGGGTTAAGCCTAAATCAAAGCTTATAAGGTATTTATAGCTCTATGAAAACATATCATCATACCTTCTACTTAGATCAATGAATTCTTTAATTTTATATGGGTAGCATACCTTACTATTTTTGAATATTTTGTCATTATATATGGGCATTGGATTAAAGATATCCTCTTTTACTATCACATTTCTCCTCTCACCCTTTAGCTAGTCATAAAAATTGAATATACTTTCCAATGTGACTATCCCCCTAAACATCTTGTTTCCCTTCAATCAAATGATCTTCTCTTTATATTGGGCTTAGAATTGAGGTTTACTATTGGTGTAGAACTCAACTTCATCTTGTAAGAGGTTGATGATTTTTTCATTGATCTTGACCACTTGCCAATTACTTGCATTATCTAGGATTGTTAATCTGATTATAAGTCTTGAGCTATTCAGACTCACTCGTTATACTATATGGGAGGTCATATTTCACTCCCATAGGTATGATCTTATTAGTGTCATAATTCTACACCCTTTTTATAAAATTGATATTTAAAACATCAAACCCCTTGATCATGTCCCATAATCTATGTTTGTAAGCTCTCAGTAGATTGTCTTTTGACATGTTTCATGCTTTGACCTAGTTTACCACCAGTTCAACATCTTTAAAAGCTTGCAACACCTTGATTCCTTTCTTATGTGCCAATTAGAGACCTTAGATTAGTGCCTCATACTCAACAACATTGTTTGTGTAGCCAAACTATAATTTGAATGCATGAAAATACTTATCCTATGCCATTTTTTCCTTAGGAGCCATCAAAGTATAACTACCATATAACTTTGAGGTATTCTTGTGGATTTACAAGTTCAAGTAATAAGGTGTCCTCCTTGAGAATTTAATATGTGCCTAGCCATGTTTCCTCTACATTTTTGTGTAGATCTCACTCATAGTGTTCTCATGCCCATTCATCAAGTAAGTCATTTGGGACCTCTTCAAGGGGTGTGACGGTCTTATGAAGAACTAGATTCTCCTCTTAATATAATAAGGTGTAGTTTTCATCAAGTGGGATAGGAGTATATGGATCTATGTGATTCTTTGAAATTGGCTCTACCTTGATGTTCACCTTGGTCTTGTATCTAGTTCTAGGCAACATTTGCGACCAATCTAAAGATAGATAGTTTCTCATATTTGTAGTGAAATCTTAGGAGAGGAATGTATCAAAGTAAGGGGGTAAGTCAATGACTATAATATCCTGCATAATGTAAAGTCTTGAACACCCATGTGTAATAAGACTCAGGTCCTTAATAATTCCCATAGTTTTGACCATTATCCCATCCAAATGGATGACCCCTTTTGATATGGGAGTAGATGTTAGGCCTAACATATCTATAATTTTATTTGGCATGATTAAGTTGTTCATACTTGAATATATCATATAATTATGTATGAGATTCTCACCAATGATCATAGAAATGTAGAATGGGGAGTGTTCTACTGCCGCACACTTCTTCCTTTGGTTGTAATAGACTTATATGCATAGTAGGTGTAGTCTACAATGGATTATGAGGTTGGAAACCCCTTAGGGCATCCTACAACAAATTATTTTGGGAAGGAATGGTGAGAACATCCCGCATGGAAATGTTTAGCCCTGTCTTTTTTTTTTTTTACTATGTTAAAGGGGATTTGAGTCCCTTTAACATGCACCTTCTAAATTGTAATATCTTCTTACACCCATACACTGTTCTAGCGTTGGCTTTCTTTATACACAACCTATTCCATGCATACCAAAGGTTGTATATGTGCTTTAACTTGGGAATTTTCATATTAAACCTAGGGAATGCAAGTTAAATATATTAAATAAGAAGGCTCCTCCATCATTATTCTTTTCTTGAATCTTGTGTTAAAAGTAACTAGGTTGCATTTTTCACTTGGCACTTTATTCTAATTCATATAGTTAAAGTCTCCCTATTGTTAATTTAAGAGGGTAGATCCATCTTCTTCCTGCATTCACATCTGTGATTAATCCCTTGGTTGATATGAAATAGATAGAAACTCCTGAAGAGGTGGCACTATTTGTATCTTAGATGCCTCACTTATTATTGCATTTAGGAACATGACTAAATCATGTGGTTAATCAATCATATAACACCATTCATAATCATGTCCCATGTTATTTTGCATAGGTAAAAGTGATCTATATGTGCTTACAGTGTTAGGGTTTGATGCATAGGGTGATTTATTATATGTGAGTTGGTTATGAGTTGACATAATATGTTTTTAGGGAGGCTTATTCAATTGATATTGTTAGTTAAAGGGTTTATAAGGCATGGAATGGTGATTTCTACCTTTTTAGTACCAGTAGTTCATTTCCAAAACTTTTCAATAAGGTTTTAACCTTATGTAACTCATGCAATGGTGAAAAATTGATGGAATTGGTGGGCTGATAGCTACAAGAATGGGTGCCAAATTTATAAAATTAGGTAGGGTATACATGCTCATATATTGGAGTTCAATATATAAGTGCATAGGGTATTTTGGTGAAATTTTCCCTACTTGAATCAAGAAATTTTATATGCACACAATGACCTCATAGGCATCTAGTAATATTATGCCACCCATCATTAGATCATTACATACATGTTATTTTCTAGCACTTTCAAGAAGTACAAGAACATAGTGTTAAGATTAGGACTTACTAGGGGTGGAACTTAGTCCTAAGTCCTATAGAATCTAAAATTGAAGTTGACCATCTGCTCATGTGGATACTTTTTTATAGTCATGAGTTAGTCCATCAATTATAGGTTATCACTCTTTTCTTCAAACTGCCTACATAGTGTCACACCTAACTCATCCCAATTATGAATAGAATCAGGTTATAATCAAAGATACCATTGGAGTGCTCTCCATTTCAAGGAAGAGGTAAGGATTTACACTACAATGTTGTCTTTGGTCACATTATGAATGGATAAATTATTTTTTATGTCTTATATGTGATATACAAGCATAGTTGAATTTTATCAAGTAAAGTATGGGATGCTCTTAAGAACATCTACATGAATATCATCATAGTAGGGAAGAATCAATGGGCTACCTCCATTAAATGGAATAAAGGGTTGATTTCTATATGAAATAATGAAGGGGATAGGGAATACTATTCCTCTATATGTAGGGAATTTACCAAATGGAGGCATAGATTGAGCTCTAGGAGAAGGTCATCTTACATCACTTATAGTTCTGATGGGAGACAAAGATACTCTAACTCCCCTTCTTCTGGACACTATAGGTAGCTCAATGAAATGAAAATTAGTGACTCTTAAATATGATCTCATTTCTCTTGGCATATAGATAGAAGGCTAGTCTTACAAACTAGGAATGGTTAGATTCATCAAGTGCTCTACTAAGTGTATTCAACACTTGAATTATTAATATTAGCACCAATTGCTTAGCCACTTTTAAACTTGGGTCCCACTAGGCATGCCTGAAATTATTATCACTTGAAATGTACACTTGTGGTTACAAAGGGATATCATGTTAGAGATATATTCATTGTCTCAATATAATAATGGGATCTTCCCCAAGGTGTGGAACTCTTTCACTCCTTGGGATTAACCTTCAAAGTAGGCCAACTTCCTTATATTCTAGATGCACCTAGTTTAGGACCAATGTGTAGACCTAAAAAGATTAGAATGAAATCTATAGCTAAAAATAAAATTAAAATTAACAAGGGGAAAAAGGGAAGGAGAAGGTAAGATATTAATGGAAAGTGAAAGGTGATGCACCAACAATAGAGTGATTACCTCTACTACTTTGATGAACACACTACAAATTTATAATAATGAGATAGTATCACACAAGCTCCACCACAAATACTCTAAATGCATAACTATTTTGTATCAAGGTGTAGGAATATAGAAGAATGTTGAGAGTGATGAATATTATCCATAGTCAAAGTCTACAAAGACCCAAATGTGCATAAGATATGACTTGAAAATGAGTTCCCTATTCTACAAAGAGGTGCTGAGAATGGATAGTAATGATAGGGATGAAATTTACCCATCAAAAAATATCAACAAACACAAATAACACACATGATGTAAGAATAATGAAGGGAGGTGAACTTAGTTCTCATTAAAGTTCAAGGTTCAACCAATAGAAGTGTTATTGATGGGCAAATTTTAGTAGTGTAAGGGTGCCTAAAAATGTTGACCCTTGTAGACACCGTAATTGTGTCTAACCCTTGTCGTCCTCCCCTTAACCCCCATTTTAGTTTTCCACACCTATTTAACCCCTGTCGACCATTTTCCCACAAGCCTTGACCCTGGCAGCATGTAAAAATGAGCAGAGAGCTAAAGTTATCCTTTGTCCCCATTCTGCATCTGCTGACGATGGTCATAACCCAGCCGACGTCACCGACGTCGGTCACTTATCAGCCGACGTCGACAGTCCTACTGACATCAGTTATCTTTAACACTGCGTTCTCGACCTGAACACAGGAACCGTTATCCATTATCCGTTATCCATTCGGTTGCTAATCCATTTCTCAATCGGTTATCAGACCTTCCTTCGTATCAATCAGCAAACCTCTTCATTCAAACAATGAAACCAATTCTTGCATCCAACCAATCTAATCCAATCTCTCGCATTCTCTCTCTCTCTGGTACAGGTATTCTACTTCAGTCATCTTGCTCTACAACACAGCGACAACGTCAATCATGTCTCTGACTCTATTTTTAGTGTATAACAGGTAAGCTTTGCTCTGTGTTTTTGTTTCTCTCTGGTTATTGTTTTTTATTTGATATCATTATCTAGATTTAGAGTTAGACCATAACCCCGACCTTATTTCCACCTGTATCACCTCTATCCACCTTGTCTGGAAAATACAGTCTGTAACTCTGCCCAGATCCCTGTACAAACCCTCAAACAAATCCCTCTAACTCCTAAACCAGCTTCCTGAATCCTCAGACAAAAACTTTAGACCCTTCTGCAATTAAAAAACTCTATCCAGACCTAACCAGACCCTTTCCAAAACTATTTCCCCAACCGACGCCGGTCATTACCCCGACCGACGCCGGCACTTCAACCGACGTTGGCACTCTTCTTGACCGATGCCAACACAGAGACCGACACCGGCGACTAAGCAAAGTAGTTTGTTGCATATCAGGTACACATTCTGCTTTTTGTCTTTTATTTGCTTTCATTCTGTCTTTCATTATTTCTACTTCAGTCAAATATTTTGTTTTTTATTAGTGGGTTGATATCCCTTAAGGAAGTCTTCGTACTTCAGGGATCAAGCATTTTCTTGACAGCCCACCGTCTCTTTGTCTAACATTTTTTGGTGTTTAGTCTCTTTTTCTTCACAGGTGTCATTCCTCCATAGCCAAAGAGGAGTACCTTCCAACGTCTAATTTCGATGTGCATGACTATATCTAGGTATCTTATAACCCTAGACCATCTCTTAGTTTCTCATTTCTATCTTTTGAATGTGAAAGTGAAATTAGCGTAAAAATATTCTGGCACACCCGGTGGGACCCTAAGGCCTTCCTTGGGTTCTTTCTTTTGTTCATATAGGTGCATTAGGTTCCTTCCTTTTTTGCCTCTTTTGTCTCTTCTAAATGACATCATAAGCAGGAATAAAAAGAACTTTTCTTTTCTTTCTTGCACTTCTAGACTAGTCAAAACTCATATTCTTCGACTCTTTCTCCATTCGTCTTCATATGAACAAACATTTTGACTTGGGCTTAAAACACGTTGCACTTTCATTTCTGTTTGCTTGCATTTCTTAGACCACACTTAGTAATTAATAAATGCATATTGAATTAATCTAGTCCACTTGATGTTACACGACCAAACCACTTGCATAAAACAAACATCTTAACTTACCTAAGACAAGGCCCAACTGGGATTTCATCCCCCAGCGGATACCTTACCCATCCCGATGATCCTACTTGGACTTCATCACCAAGGGGAAAGCCCAATCTATTCTCTGGCAGAGTCTAATCTCTAGGGGAAGTATATTTTGGCTAAGCGGGCCCAGTTTATCACTGGACTCGTGAAGTGAGGGGAGCTTGCTCCTTAGCACCAGGCCTTGTACGAAACCTAACACAGACTTCTTGAGCACCATAACTGACCCAAAACCATCCATAGAAAACTTCTTCTAGGTCCTGACTCAAAATCCAATCTTCCTCTACACACATTCTAAGGCATAAGCCACTATTATCCTAATAATTTACTCCTAGGGTTTTAGGATCTACTTGTGTTCTTCATCTTTTCTATTCTTATTTACTTGTTTGAGCTTATGAGGACATTCTTTCTTGCCTTGAATGGTTCTGACTTGTAGTCAAGCCAAGGCTCTAGTCGATCACGCGAGGCATCACCTGCTTCCATCTACCCCATCCATAACCAGTCCTATCATGGAGTTCAACTTAGAGACTGAAAGAACTCCTACTAGACCATCCCTGACCCAAATGCCTATTGTCCCAGAAGGGGACCAAGATTTTGCACGATTCTTAGACCTCAATGTTAAAGCCTTGCAACACTATCTCGCGAATAGCCAAACGCGAGACTCTTTGGGCAATCTAATCTACGGAATGCCGACCTCTCTTCTCGAAACTGTAGCCGTATCAAAAGCGTCTGTAGTTCAACCTTTTGACACCCAGGCTATTGCCTCGACCAATGACCAGTCTTTGACCAACCATCCAAGTGTGGCCTCTTCCTCCATCTTTGGGCCCACTTCCACCAGGTTTTGGCCCCCTATCAACCTCAGCACACTCAACCACTTTCTACCCCCTTTCAAAATCTGGTCGTCTCTATTCCACCTACCCTGGCCCCTATCAACACCAGGGTGGCTACCTATCCATTAGCCCATGTTACCACTAACCAACCCCCCATGACAACATCAAGCCTAGCCGTGCCTTCTACCCAACCATCCTTAGTCTTCTCTTCTATCCCTACGATTAGTCATCTATACGTTGCGCCCTTATTGGTATAACCGACTACGTCATATGCCTCTTCTAGCCTCTTTCAAGCACCTTACAATCTAGGGGGCGCTCCACCCACCAATCCGTTAGTAGATATCATCAAAATGCTGAAGGATAAGATGTCCAGCCTAGAGACTTCTATTTCTGGCTCATGCAATGCTCTCTCATATGAACAAATCTACAACGAGCCCATCCATCCTTTCGTCTCGATCCAACCATATCCCAGCCAGTGGGAACTTCCTAAGTTTTCTCATTTTCAAAGCAAGGAAGACCCACAACAGCACTTACGGGCATTCAGACATGCCTGTTACCTTATCACCCACGATGATGCATTACTTTTACACACATTTCCTATGTCTCTCTCAGGTGCTGTGCTTGACTGGTATGGTTCCCTTACCAGCCATTCCCTCTTCACTTTCACTCAGTTGGCCTAGCTCTTCCTCAATCATTTCTCTATCAACATCACCAAGAAGGTCTCAATCATAGACCTCTATTCTATCTGCCAATTCGAGGATGAATCCATTACTGATTTCATTGCTCGATGGAGGGGCCTTATCAATCAACTCTCCTTTTCTTTACCCCAACCTGAGCTTATTGAACTTTTCTCCCAAGCCTGCGCTAGACATATTTCTTCCACCTTGAGGGTTTAGACCTTTCGCACTTTTGATGAAGCCTTCACGATGGCCCGTAAACTTGAGTTACGTGTCATCGAGGAGAATAAATTCAAGTTGCGGAGCAAGAATCCCAACTCCAAGACTAATGACCCCTCTTCTAAACCTTCCTCGTCTAATCCTAAATCTAAAGCTTCAGCAAATGCTATGGTTGTTAGATCTTCCTCCTCTTTACCTTCAACTAATCAGCCTAAGCCATCCACATCTCAGAGTACCACCCACCAATTTTAGCAGAGATACATACAGCGATAGTATGCTCCACTCAGAGAATCATACACGTCTGTGCTAGAAAAACTCATCAAACAAGGGGTCCTCAATCTCCCCCAGATCCGACCACCTCCACAATTTGATCCCTCACACACCATCCCTGCATGGTATAGGGAAAACGACTTCTGTAACTACCACCATGTTAAAGGACATGACATAGGCAACTATAAAACCCTTAAAAACATCATCCAAGACATGCTAGAAAAGGGTGACCTCATCCTCAACAATCCCAATGCACCACCTAATCAGGGCATCGACATCTTCAAGCAACCATTCCCCAATCATCCACCAACTCAGAACAATATCTAGACCTTAACTGACAACATTCATGAACACAATATACAAACAGTCAATACGGTCTCGCCCTTCATTTCCAACTGACCTCAAGAGGTGAGTCCATCCATCAGTCCATCACATGTGGACGAACCTCTTTCTCTGGTTGGTTCTCCATTAACCTCTCTCATCTTGGAGGATGTCTCAACCTTACCAGCACTGCTAGTTTCACCATCCTCCTTCCTACTGCCCATGGAGGACTTAACCCTTCTTACTCCTCGACTGCAAGTGGAGGGCACAATCATCCCTGCTCTTTACCCGCTTGAGGAGCCTCATTCTCTAGTTTTTTCTCCACCTAAGGAAGAACCTACCTCTCCTTCATCTCCAACCACAGACGAACCTGTCACGACTCCATCATGCCTTAGGTCTGAGACTGCTACACCAGTCTCATCTTCAACCCCACAACCATCCACATCTTCTCAAGAACCCAAACCTCATCCCACATTTTCTCAACCATTTTCCTGACTAGTGGAGAAACTTGAATTTCTCCCTTCTAGGAAAGTGGAGCATCAGGGATTGTGGGAGCGTCTCATAGCTCTTCAACATGCCCATGCCCTCTCATCTCATGTAGCTAATCCTCCCATGGCAAAATCTCCCAAGACCTTTAACAAAAACCAAACTCCCATTTCTAAGCCTCAACCAACCCCATCAAAACCAAAACCTGCATCTACCCCATCTAAACCTATCAAGTCACTTGGCGTTCACCCTATCTCCAACCTCACTCATCCGCAAGTGAAGGTGGACCTAGACTAGACCTCGACCAATAGTAGTCTTCAACCCAAGTCATAGAAGACTGCTAAACCACAGAGGTGAATGCCTCCTCCTCTGTCATCATTGCCCTCCATTTTGGGCCCCCATCCTTCGACCTTGACTAGAGTCCTTTCCACTCTGACTTTTAATCAAAACCAGTTGCATCCTTTGCTTCCTTTGCCTAATGCTCACCTACCCTCTCCCAAAAGGGTGGTACCTCTCACGAAGAAAGTACCATCTCCACCTGTCACCGCACCGTCAATCCAAAAGGTGGTATAGAAGCCTCCTCTGACTCTGCCCAAGCAAAAGTCACCAGTATCACACACATCGACGAGCACAGACCCTTTAGTGGGCTCATACTCTTTGATCTTGCATCGAATTTTATAGACTTCCAGCATAACCCTTCCACCCATCAGGCCTTTCCAACCTCTCGGGTCTAAGCCCTCCTAGTTCGATGACACGAAGATTTGCTTATATCATTGTACACCAGGACACGATACCGAGACTTGCTGTGCCCTCAAGACTGTCATTCGCCGCTATCTGGAGAAAGACACTCTTCTATTTGAGGACACTCTCGACTAACCCCTGACTCCTTCTCATAACCCTCTAACCTCTTCAGACCCATCAACATCTCATCAGCAGACCACAACCCCTTCATCTCCTTCACCCCCTATCTTTGAAATCAATGCCATTCACATAACCACTAGGTCACAAAAGGACAAGGTGAAAGAAAAAGCTGCCATTCCTTGGACCTACCCTTTCATCCAGTCACCTCAACTGCCCAAGCCTAAGATTTATATCCTTGGCGCGCCTCAACCCTCTTCTTCTTCCTCTTCAGGGGTAATTCATGACTCTATGTTGAAATAGCTTCACCAGATGCCTGTGAAGATGTCCCTTTATGACCTCATCCAAACCTCACCCCAGCATTGTCAAGCCCTCATCAGAGCCCTGCAGGTAGTGGAGGTTCAACCCGAGGACCCCCAGCCACTTGTTGCCCTTGTCCACTCTTTAGCCCTTATTTCCTCCATCACATTCAGTGATTCTGAGATTCCCACATCCAACATGAAAGATCAGGATGCCACCCTTTCCATCACTACCTATGTTGATCAGACACGCATTAAATGTGTTATGATCGATGGAGGCACCAGCATCAACATTATCTCCACCCATGCCTTTGAACAGTTGGCTCTTTCCAAGAATTGTGTCTCCAAAATTGATGCAATCTTTCGTTCCTTTAATGACACCACTACCACGACCATTGGCACAGTCATCCTTCACATTCGCATTGGTCCATGCATAGTCCCAGAGCTCTTCTATATCATCGAAGGAGAGTTTCAATACAACATCTTGCTAGGCTGACCCTGGATCCGTGCCATGGCTTGTGTCTCCTCCACCCTGCACCGTTGTGTGAAATTTGAGCACGATGGGCAAGTCCATACCATTCCCGCTGACCCTTCACCCTTCAAAACTTGTAACACCACCTACCATCCAAATGACGTTCTCATTCCTATCAAGCCATCAACCCCAACACCACCTCCATCCATGGAAGCGTCAACCAGTTCGCAACCGGCGGTCACCCTCACACCTCCCCTTCAAGCGATGACCACAGATCCCATGGAAGACATCTTCCTAAGACTTTCATTGGGGGAATATCGCTTGCTGGCCTTAGACATGTTCCAAACTCCACAAGAGTATGGATGCCTTCATCACATCCCTAGTTACGACCATTAGATCAGGATGATCGTGCCTTATGGTCCTCCTCACCTCCGAACCAACCTTGTCTATGGGGGGCTTAATCAAGCTCCTACTGATTGCAATCCTCTTTCTTCACCTCAACCTTTCACATTAGACTTCTCATTTCTTGGCAACCCTGCCTTTGCACACATTTACCTTTACAGGTGTGCATGGAAGGGTTTTGGCTTCGGACGCTATGAGCAGGGCTCCCATCAGCCCATCAAACCGCACAACAATGATGATGCTAAGAAACGGTATGGCTTGGGATATCATGACCCCACTCAGACCCCTACAGACCTTTGTCCCAAACCAACCATTGACCAATCTCCTCTAGGCTCACCCATTCCTCCTCTTTCACCTACAGAGTCAGTGGTTTCCATCCCTCCTAGTTTTTTTTTTCATAAACACCATCCGCTTGGAACCCTTGACTTATCAGCTCAATGGGGTGTCCAGGTTCTCCCTCTCATTTTTCCCAGCATGGTAGAAGATGAGTCAGCAACCATTCACACTATCCATTGCGTTGATGACGATGCCATTCTTTCCTACATGGGCACCGATGACTCTTTCATCCAGCGCTCTCTCCCTTCTGAGACCCAAGTTATGTTAAATGAATCTACTATTGACATCAACCTCCCTTCTTCTGATGTTCCTCATGTCTTAAAGATTGGACAATCTTTAGACGCTCAGGAGCAGCTTGACTATACCCAGTTCCTCTTAGACCATAGCAAGGCCTTTGCCTGGACCTACCATGACATGCCTGGCATCGACCCCACCATCGCTACCCATAACATTGTCACCAAACTAGAGACTAAGCCTGTTAGGCAAAAGCTTCAAAAGATGCATCCTTGCATTGCCCTCCTTGTTAAAGAGGAGCTTCAGTGCCTCCTTTCTATCTCCTTCATCCAGCCCATCGATTATCCACAGTGGGTCTCTAACATCATCTCAGTCACCAAGGTGACTGGGGGGATTCAGATCTGCACAGACTATCACGACCTTAACCTAGCCTATCCCAAAGATGACTTTCCTCTTCCTAACATTGACCAGCTTGTTAATCTCACGACCGGCCATGAGATGCTATCTCTCATGGACGGGTTTTTAGGATACAATCAAATCTTGATTGCTCTAGAAGATCAGCATAAGACCACTTTCATTACCCCATGGGGGACTTTCTGCTATCGAGTCATGCCTTTCGGCCTAAAAAATGTAGGTGCCACATATCAGCATGCCATGACCTACATTTTCCATGATCTCCTCCATAAAATCATGGAGGACTATGTGGACGACCTTCTCAGCAAGTCCAAGCTTCACCGTGACTATTTGACCATTCTCAAAATCATCTTCTCTCACCTTCTTCAATACATTGTCTACTTTAACCCCAAGAAATGTGTTTTTGGGGTCCTCTCTGGCAAGCTTCTCAGCTTTATCATTTCTTTCATGGCATCAAGATAGGTCCCACCAAGATCTGCACTATCCTTGAGATGCCACCCCCAACCAATCTCAAGCAGCTTCGCAGTCTACAAGGGAAGCTCCAGTCCATTTGCCATTTCATCTTGCAGCTTTCTGACCGTTGCCAACCTTTTCATCATCTCCTTAAGAAGGACGTCTCTTTTACATGGGATAAGGACTGTCAAGAGGCTTTTGAATCCCTTAAATGCTATCTAGTCTCTCCACCAGTACTCATTCCACCTAAAGACGATCAACCCTTCTACCTTTATATCTCTATCACTAACCATTCGTTAGGTGCCATGATCGTGCACTGAGACGAGCATCATTGTGAGCAAGCAGTCTACTATATCAGCCGAACACTGGTCGACTATGAAACTTGGTATACTCATACTGAGAAACTCTATTTGGCATTAGTCTTTGCCGCTACCAAGCTCTGCCACTATCTTCTTAACCACAAAACCTTTGTCATCACTCACATTGACCCTCTTAAGTTTATGCACTCCAAGCCATATCAACATCAACATATGGCTCAGCGACTCATGTTGCTTACTGAGTTTGACCTTGAATTCATCCAGTAGAAATCTATCAAGGGGCAAACCATCGCTATCAACTGGTGGATGCCCCTCTTCCCAACAATCAACCTTCACAGTGCGAGTTTCCTGACGAGTCTATCGTTGCGCTTTCCACTGATGACACTGTCTACCAAATGACCATGTTCTTTGACGGCTCCAAATGTCAACTTGGTGGGGGTACGGGAGTCATTCTCATTCCACTCGATGGTGAGCCCATGCCTTTTTCTTTCAAGCTTGACTTTAATTATACCAATAATATGTCTGAATATGAGGCCTTAATTTTGGGACTTCAAACTGCCCTCTCTCTCAGCATCAAGTCCATCAACATCTTCGGTGACTCGTAGCTTGTCGTCAATCAAGTCAATGGTTCATACCTCTATAAAAATGAAATTTTGCAAAGGTACAAAAACCGTGCTGACATTTTCCTTGCATCTTTCGACCATTACCTCCTACAGACTGTTCCTCGATCCATGAATAAGTTTGCTGACACCATGGCTTCTCTCGCTTCCCATATCCCATCTTCCTCATCTGCATCTAGACTTTTTGTCATGGTGCATCATGTGCCGTTGCCTTCCTATATCTCTCTTAACATTAATCATGTCAATGTTATAGACTCTAGCCCATGAGATGTTTGGTATAAGTAACTTGTGGACTACTTATCTTTTTTTGTCATTCCTCCCAACCTCTCTAATAATGTGCAATGAGATTTTATCAAGCGTACCGCTCGCTATACCATGCTAGGGGGTCTTCTCTATAAGTGAGGCTTCGATGGCCTCCTTCTTCACTGTCTCACCTCCACTGAAGCATCTCAGGCCATTAAGCGAGTCCACGACGGGATTTATGGTAGACATTTCAGTGGGAATTCGGTTGCCAAGCGCATCCTTCATCTAGGCTATTATTGGCCCACCCTTCATCAAGACTATAGCGACTATGTTCAGCGTTGCATCAAGTGTCAGTAGCACTCTAACTTGCTTCATCTTCCTAGTCATGCCTTACAAGTCACTCAAGATTTTTGGCCTTTTTCTCAGTGGGGCATAGATCTTATCGGTGAGATTAACCCTCATTCATCTCTTCATCATCAATCCATCATCACTGCCATCGAGTATTTCACCAAGTGGGTGGAAGCCATTCCTCTCATCTCCATAAAATCTGACAAGATTGTCGACTTCATCAGCAGCCATATCATCTATCATTTCGGTGTCCCTCATAAAATCATCACCGACAATGGCAAGTCCTTCAAAAATAAGACTGTCCAAAAACTCTGCGACTCATTTGACATCAAGCTCAGTTTCTCTTCGCCTTACTACCCACAAGCAAATGGGCAGGCTAAGGCTTCCAACAAAATCTTGACTAAAATTCTCATGAAGGTGGTCAGTGACACTGGAAGGGATTGGCATATTCACATTCCCTTCGCTCTGTGGGCCTACCGCACTAGCATTTGAACCTCCATAGGTGCTACCCCTTTCTCGCTTGTGTATGGAACAGAGGTTGTCCTACCTCTCGAAGTATAGATCCCGTCTCTCCACATCTCTCTGCATGACATTTTCTCCAATGATGACTTTTATCAAGATCGCTTAGCTCAACTTGAGCTACTTGACAAGCGTCATCTTGCTGCCCTCAATCATCTTCATGTCTATCAAAATCGCATCAAGCGAGCCTATGACAAAAATCTATGAGAATGAGATTTCAACATCGGAGACCTCATCCTCAAAGAGAATCAGCATGTGACAAATATGGAGTGAAGTAAACGAGGCAAGTTTGCCCTTAATTGGCTCAGACCTTTCATTATCACACACAAGTATGGATCAGGGACGTATCATTTGTCTTCTCTCGATGGATGACCAAAACCTGAGCCTCTTAATGCATTACATCTGCGACCATTCTACTGTTAGTCGAGTACTCATCCACTTGACATATATCTTGAGCTCATCCTTTGAGCAATCCCCATCCTTTTAGTCCTCATTCCTTTCAACCCTACTCCCCTTAACAAATCCTATATACCCCTTTTATACAGTATGGATGCTTTGTCCTAATAAAAGGGAACCCTTGACCTTCTATAGTCTGGTCTATGACTCACATTTTTGTCAAAACAAATCAAGATGTCAAAAATATCCAAGGTCACAAAATCAAAAATCAAAAAGGCAGACTGATCCCTCGAAGGACAGTTGTACTATCATTATTGTAGCTAATAGACTGCTCCCTCAAAGGACAGCTATTCAAATCCCTAATATATATAAAGCAAAATATAGACCACTCCCTTGAAGGATGGCTATGATTAATTCTTCCTACCAATAGCAATTTTTTTTTAGAAGCTTCCCGCATCGATCAGCTTCACAAATGACCACCAAGCAAAATGACATCTCTATGTAGACTTCTCGCATCAATCAGTCTGCACCAAAAAAAAAAAATGGGTCATGGACTTGGCTTATAGTTGTCTCAGGGTCTCCTATAAAAGGGGCAAGGTTATCTCTGCTCTTAAAATGGGTTACCCTATCCTCCTCCTATCACCTGCTCAAGGGACTTCGAGCTCACTTTAGTGTCAAAGTGATTCGATTAGCACTCTAACACAACCTCTAGTCAACGACGTAATGCATGAATGGGGCTCTTAGTTCTAATAACCCCTATCTATGCTGTCATTCTGGTCCTTGTCAATAAAAGGGCGATTATGCCTTTCACTTCTTTTACACTTTGGTCACATCCAATCATTTGTCATTTATTAAATCAGCTCAACCCTCTTTCCGACCAACCACCTAGCCTATTCACATTGGTTTCTATGGACACCAATACACATGGAAACTGTAGACCACTCAATTTATGTCTAGCATAAACCATTACTTGCTGGCGCATAAATAGGCTCATTTCATTTTTGGCATATGTCCATCACCTAATATGGGTAATTGCTAGGGGTGAAAAACCTTGACTTTTTCTCATCATTTCAAGCATGTTCTCTCAGACATATGGACGTGCTAGACCATTCTCATGACTAGACCAACTCTCGACCGCTTTGTCTCCTAGTCTGAACTACATTGGTCTGAGGCCCTCGGGACAAGGGCTATGTAGGCAGCACTCAGATGACACGATTGTCTTTTGGGGTTAGCTCGACCACCCTCGTTTGTTCATCTATCTGATGGACAAACCCTATCCTCTTCGACCCATGACTTGACCTTGACCACAAGCAATCAATCACTTCGACCCTTTTCCTCCCTCTTTGGGAGAACTACATTGGCCTGAGGCCCTTAGGAAAAGAGCTATGTAGGCAGCACTCAGTTGACATGGGGTCTTCTGGGGTTAGCTCAGCCATCCTCTTCTTCCTTTCTCCCATCTCATTCTTTCATCACCTGCCAATCACATCACAAACAATCACATATTTTCATAATCATTAACTAAATCAAAACATCAACATCAACATCATTAAACATCAAATCATATCATCATTTCATTAGCCATCACATTCATCATTATATTAGTCATCATAATCACAAACATAGCATCATAACATCATCATCATACACATCATATTAAAACATGCATCAAATCAAAGTACCATAAATATTAAACACATCCATGACAACATCCAATAATCCAAAATAACCTCATCATATAAATATATCTCAATGTTTTATACAATCGCACAATCTATGCCTCTGTCTCTCTCTCATACATCTCACATCATCAGCACGTAGGCTAGTATATACATCATGTCAAAACTCTACCCTCAAGGCTATGGCTATGGTGGTGGTGGCGGTGGCTAAAAAGACAATGTATCCTCTCCCACCTCTGATCTGGGTCGCCTGCACGAACCTGTAGCGGTCACCCGTGACATAGAACATTGTCGGCTCTGCTCTGCCCTCATCTTAGAGTATCACTGTATCTAAGGGAACCCCTTGATGGCCCTCTCATAATACGCAATCTCATCTAGCACATCACTATATCTAACTAGAGATATAGTCTGCGGTGAACCCATCTATCCTGCTGTCGTGCCCTGCGCTGAACCCTGCAGCTGTGAAAACCCTGACTACACTGACACTGACTGTGTGGGCTACTAAACTGGTTACTGAGATGGTTGCTACATTGAGCCCTGTCCCCTCAAGCCCTGTCCTGTTGATGCCTATACTTGGGTTGGGTCCAGCTGACCTGCAACATAGTGACCTATCCTGTCAAAGCAACCACCTGTCCTATCACCCCCACCAGTTGCCCCTATAAAACTGTGACCTATCCCTATAAAATGGTCACCTAGGCCTGTGCTACATCCCTCTCTTGCCACACTATGTCTCTCTCCTCACGGGCTGCATCTTGCTCCCTGGTGATAGCCTATAAATCTGGCTATGGCCCTGCCTGAACTCTTGTGTACTGCCCTTCCCACCATGCTGTGTAGGCCTCTGTATAACCTGGGTCAGCCATCCCAAGCCCTACCGATAACTCCTCAAAATATGCCTCCTCTGTCTCCTCTGGCAGTGGGAGTGGCACCTCTATATCATCCCACCTATACTATGGAAATGCAGGAGGACCATCTTGTAGCAGCCTATACTGGTGCCGCCCTCTCTCCATGGGCACCCTCTCGAGCTCACCGGCTCGCCTGCCCCTGACCCATCTCAGGCTCTGCACTCCAACAAGCTACTCTCCTTGGTCTTTAAATGTTAGATACCCCAAGTACAGTCTCTAGATGATATCTGCTGAGATCAGGGCCTCCAGTACCCCTCGGCAGTGGTCAATATCCCTGACCACTCTGTCCACCTGCGTCTGTGCCATCACCTTGCGCCATCATCTGAATCCAACCCTAAAGCTGGCCTAGATAGCCACTGGAAGGTTGAGAGGTCATGTCATCGTGATATGCTCGTATGCCCAGTAGTGCAGAAGGTGACCTACACACAAGCTGTACCATCACCACCGACTGATGCCGCATAGCTCCCTATAGACCTGGGCCAAAAAGACTAGTGCCCAAGCAAACACTGTCTACCACTCAATCATGTTTGTCAAAACTCCAGTCATGGTGACCAAAAACCTACCTCCCTCTGCATCTGGGAGTGCATACACTGTAATCCCAATCATCATCAGGACAACCAATTGATGTGCATCCTCATCTGTCGCATACAGAGGCTCATAAGCAAAACTTGTTGAGTGGTAGCTCATCTCAGCGATGTGCTCCCCAAATAGCGTAACCATATCTATATCATGCGCCTCTCTTGAGCATGCATAGATGTTAGCTTCGTGTACTGGTAACTGCAAAATTTGGTACACGTCCTCGACCGTGACCATCATCTCGCTCGTGGGCAGGTGGAAGGTGTTGGTGGAATGGTCCCACCGCTCGATCAGCGCCACCATCAGGCTCACATCCCATGCCACTCTATGTAGCGTCTCAACCCGCCTAGTCCAACTGTGCTCATCTGTGCCCACTCCTCCCCGATAATGTCCCAACACATCCACATCAGCAAAGTTGGGAGGCGATCCCATAGCATCAGAGTCTACCTCGCCTGCAAACCAAACCCAAGTCAATCTCATGCCTATTTTTCTTATTTGACCAACTATTCTGACCATTTATGCCTATTCTGACACCTGGGAAGCCCTTGGCATCACTTTGACCCTTTGATTTGACCATTTTGCATCACTCCTTTTGACCAGGTAGCCACTGACATCAATTATCATGTCGGTGATGGCACTCACCTAACCGACATCGGTCACTTAGTGACCGACATCGATAGGTTAGTGACCGACGTCGGTCTCTGGTCAGTCGACGCTGACAAACCCACCGACGTCAGCGACTGGTTCAGCCCTAGGGCCAAATGGGGCAAGCCCTAAATTTAGGACTTCCCCATTATTGACTCCCCAACCCTCCAAATCACTCCTACATAATTCTTAACCTATCCTAGATCCCTCCACCACCTTCCTAGGTACCCTCCCCCCTCAATTTCTGCCTCAATTCACAAAAATTTCAAAAAACAAATAAAAACAAACATCTAACTAAATAGGACTTAGAGACCCTCCTACCTCATCTCGACGTCACCGGTGTGGTGGCACGATGGGTGCCACTGGTGGTGGACCTCCCACGGGTCCTATACTACCCTCTGCCATCACTTCTGTGTCAAGCTTCTCCTGGCCCACACACGTCTCTGCAGCCTCCAATTTCTCTCCACGCGTCTCTCTCTCCACCAATGCTTCTTTGACACCTCACACTGCTCCTCGATCAACCTAGTGTCACTTTCACTCACTTAGCTTCAGAGCTCTTTTCTCTCAGTCAACTAAATCACAAATGACTTCTGGTTAGCTGCCAATTTGGTTTTGTTAGATTTGATAGGCCACTGACGTCGGCATAAGCGTGCCCTATACCACCGACGTCAGCCGATATCTTTCCGACGTCGGTCCCTTTATGTCTCTGACGTCAGTTTTATCACCAACGTCGGCAACGTTCCAACCTCCTTTTTTCATCACGTTGCCCCAAAATCATGCCCTCAATCAGTCAGCCCTCCAGTACAAGTCATTTTGGCCCCCTGGGGTACACTTGAGATCACTTTTGCCCATTGACCACCAGACCTTGGAGGTCATGACCATCTCCTCTAACTGCGACTACTTCCAAAGTGATTTTGCCTTGGTTGTTTTTTACATGTATGCTACCTCATGATTGGTTAGCAAAATTATGCGCACACTTTTGACCTTCACAAGTATAGGATCGCAAGCTGGTTGATCCCCACTACTTGTGACATTTTCGTGTTTTTGGGATCACTTCTTGAGCCTGGGATACCTGGAACACGATGACCATTGGAGCTTCAACTTAGATTGAATAACCCAATCAGTAGACGACTAAATGTTGGGGCCCAGTTATTTCAATTTTGACACTCCTCGACCCTCGACCTGTGACAATTTGACCTAACCATCCTCGTGAAGTGGTGTACATGCAATCACAACTTTTGCAACATTCTCACTCTATCTTCACCCCTTTTTCATCCAATCTTTGTCAAATTAGCACCTGATTCTAGGTTCCCTTCTCTCGACTCCTGCTTTGAGGGGGAATACCTCATCCATAATCGGGGCAACCAATCCACCTCTTGTTTTTGTCTTGCAGTTCATTCGAACAACCAACAAGACAGAATCAACCTTATCCCACACCTGGGGCAACCAACTCCTATTTTTGTCTTGCAGTTCATCCAGAGCAACCAACAAGACAAAAAGGGGCAAATGTAGACACCGTAATTGTGTCTAACCCTTGTCGTCCTCCCCTTAACCCCCATTTTAGTTTTCCATGCCTATTTAACCCCTGTCGACCATTTTCCCACAAGCCATGACCCTGGCAGCATGTAAAAATGAGCAAAGAGCTAAAGTTAGCCTTTGTCCACATTCTACATCTGCCGACGGCGGTCATAACCTAGTCGACATTGTCGACGTCGATCACTTATCAGTCGACATCGGCAGTCCTGCTAACGTTGGTTATCTTTAACACTGCGTTCTCAACCTGAACACAGGAACCGTTATCCGTTATCCATTATCCATTTGGTTGCTAATCCATTTCTCGATCGATTATCGAACCTTCCTTCATATCAATCAGCAAACCTCTTCATTCAAACAATGAAACCAATTCTTGCATCCAACCAATCTGATCTAATCTCTCGCATTCTCTCTCTCTCTAGTACAGGTATTCTACTTTAGTCATCTTGCTCTGCAACATAGCGACAACATCAATCATGTCTCTGACTCTATTTTTAGCGTATAATAGGTAAGCTTTACTCTGTGTTTTTGTTTTACTCTCTAGTTATTATTTTTTATTTGATATCATTATCCAGATTTAGAGTTAGACCATAACCCTGACCTTATTTCCACCCGTATCACCTCTATCCACTCTGGCTGGAAAATACAGTCTATAACTCTACCCAGATCCCTATACAAACCCTCAAACAAATCCCTCTGACTCCTAAACTAGCTTCCCAAATCCTCAGACAAAAACTTTAGACCCTTCTACAATCCAAAAACTCTATCCAGACCCAACCAAACCCTATCCAAAACTATTTCCCTGACTGACACCGGTCATTACCCCGACCGACGCCGGCACTTCAACTGACGTCGGCACTCTTCTTGACCGACGCTGGCACAGAGACCGACACCAGCAACTGTGCAGAGTAGTTTACTACATATCAGGTACGCATTCTACTTTTTGTCTTTTATTTGCTTTCATTCTATCTTTCATTATTTTTACTTCAGTCAAATATTTTATTTTTTATTAGTGGGTTGATATCCCTTAAGGAAGTCTTCGTACTTCAGGGATCAAGCGTTTGCTTGACAACCCACCGTCTCTTCGTCTAACATTTTTTCATGTTTAGTCTCTTTTTCTTCGCAGGTGTCATTCCTCCACAGCCAAAGAGGAGTACCTTCCAACGTCTGATTTCAGTGCGCATGACTATATCTGGGTATCTTCTAACCCTAGACCATCTCTTAGTTTCTCATTTCTATCTTTTGAATGTGAAAGAGAAATTAGCGTAGAAATAACCCTTTTACAATGTAAGCTCCAATATTTTATAGGTAATGAGAAGCCCATGGGTCACTAATTTAAATCTCACCCATTATCGAGGAAGTTACAACATTTAATAATGATATGGATAGGCAATTGAGATCTTCATTAGAGGAGATAGCGTGCTCATATTCTAACAACTTGATAGCCACCCTACATTTAATTCTATTTTAATTTGGTTCCCTTGATATTTAATTAAGCTCAAATTCTATTCACAATTATGGTGGTCACCTGCTAATACACTTGGGCCATCATGCTAATGTGTGACTACATAGGCATATCATTGGGTTCTACCTCATCACCCTACATAGGAAATTAATCTATCATGCACCCATATTTATAATGTCTTGCACATGGATATGCACTAAAGGTTGCATATAGATTTGGATGCAAAGTGTGACCACAAAATTGTCAAAGACACTAAGGGTATGTTTCTATAAAAATGTACATGGCTCAATGTCCTTCTATACCAAGTCCTTTTTGGTGGTCTTTATGGTTTGTGCCTTATTTGAAACCTAAATTGGTCTATGAAGAGAATGTTTCATAGTTTGAGATTACAATCTCTATTATGCAAGGGATTAGATAGGAACTTTATTGTTTGGCTCAAGACTTCATCATTTGAATTCTATTAAAGTCTTTGAATAATATCACACAAGAATATGGGATATCTTAAGCACACCCTTCATGATATATAGCCAATCCCTACATGTTTTTCCCTTTCATTACTCAAATTATGGGAGGCATGTACACTTTGACTTGCATGTTGTGCTAGTGTAATGAAGGATATTTTCATAAGAATGCATTAGGGGCTCCTTATGGGTGCAAATCAATACTCATTTGATGAGTGGATATGATTTTATTATTGAGTGAGGGTGTGGATAAGAAGTGTATGTGTATAGATTTGTTTTTGGGAAATTAATCACTGTACAAGTTTGCGACTTATTTATATGGTCCCTTTGATTTCAACACCTGCAAAAGGGGTGAATTGGAAAGTTAACACATCCAAAGAAATAAATTATACTAAAATTTCCACATTGAAACCATATTTTTGATTCATCCAAAATTTTCAAATACAATAAGTGGATAAAATTTATGACCAAAAACTTGAACCCTTATCTAAAGGTGTTAGGGTTTTAGGGTTACCCTATAACTATCAAGTTTTAATTCCAATAATGGAGTTATCAAATTTTGATGGCTAAATGTAGTCCTAAAACCTAGACACTTACATGGGAGGTCAAAAACCCTAACATGCCAAAATTAGGTCAAAATTTTTGCTTGGGAAAAACTACCAGACACCAAAAAAACTCACTTAAACTCAATATTCACAATAGAGAGAAAAGAGGAACAAGGATATAAAACAAATCACACCTCATTTTTGGAAAATCATACCAAAAAAATTATACCATGACATGTATATCAAACCATATTTATAATGCACTGAGAGGTTTTATAAATGAGCCTAGGATCAAATTTTATGGGTAAAAACCTAATACCCTATCAAAACATGTAGGGAATTTGGGGCTACACTACAGCTATCAAGTTTTGATCACTATAGTGTAGTTATCAGAGCTTGATGGATGTAATGCAATCCTTAAACTTTGAAATTTTGATAGTTGGCCCAAAACCCCCACATTTAAAAATGAGGGTCAAAATACATATCTAACCAAGAGTTATACATGAAAAACCTTCCCTTAGACTCATTTTTGTGATGGGGAGAGAAAAAAGAATAGATATCTTTAAAATCCCATAAAATAATATTGATACATCCTCCAAGAAAAAAAATTATAAAAAAATGTCTCTATCAAAACCATATTTCCAAGTTAATAAGTGGTTTGAAAATATGATCCCTAGTTCAAAATTTATGGTCATTTGAATGACCCCTACCTAGATGTGTCGAGGTTTTTAGACTGCACTATAACCATCAAGTTTTGACTACTGCACTATAATCATCAGAGTATAATAATTATACTGTAATCATAAAATTTTGGTGGTTTCATTATAATGATCATATTCTAATAATTTTAATCTAGTCATCAAATTTTGATAGTTGTAATGCAGTTGGATTGCATTGTAGAGGCAAAACTCTAACAACTTCTAAAGGGGGAAAGAAGACATTTTCAAGTAAAGGTTGAAACATAAAAATTTATCACATGAACATGTTATCTAATATGTATTTTTTTGGAATCCAAAATGGCATGTAAATCAATAATAACCCCCAAGACAACTTGAGAGAGCTCAGCAGGCCACATGCAGAGTAAGGGTACGACTCCTACAACTATAAAAATGAGGTCGAAACTACATTTTAGGAATAAGTGTTATAGATTAAAATTTATCTCATAAACATGGTATCCAAAATTGGATAGTTTTCAATAGATTTAAGGGAACAAATATCTAGATGCCCCTGTAGTGTAGGCTAAGAAAGCTGAGAAAGCTAAGAGAGCCAAACTTGAAATGTAAATTGGGAGGTTAAAACTCCACTTTTACATTATGTGTAAAATATAAATTTGACTCATAGGGATGTGGTCTTTCCAATGGTGAAGGTTTTGAGTCTTTTTTTAGAATGAAAATTAATATGGACTACCAAGGTAACTTGTGGTGTTGAGACCAACAAATCATGAGTGCAAGTGGGAGCATTGCAAAAGGCAAAAAAGAGGTTACCTACTTCTTGGAAGAGTTAAGGTGTGTTGTGAAATAAAAAATATTAATAATTATACACTTAACACAATATATATTTATATATAATTCAAGATAATTTATACATAGTAATTGAGTATTCAACTATTTCCAAAAATTATAACATTTCCTTTTACAAATATAGGGTATATATAGATTCGGAAGAGACTATGGATCTTCATATCCTTGACATTTCATTTACTCTTTGAAAGTATCCAATATTCCATGTGGTTCTTTGACTTATATGAAATTATATTTTATACAAAATATACCATGATGTACACTTGTTGCATATTCAAATTTACAAAATTACATGTGAATTATACTTTATACCTTATTACTAACATTGACATACCTGTACTCATGAAACTTTTAACACATCTAGTACATATCAATAAATTCATCATTATCTAACTCCTACATATATATTTAATATAAAGTGATATTAAATATAACTTAGTCTCAATTCAATTGATAAGCACACTTATAAAGTACAATATTTATATTTCTCTTAATTTTTACTCAATTCTTAATTTTGGAAGAAGATAAGAAACTAGTAATAAGGGTGTGGTAGAAATACCTAGTTAGTGATGTGCACATAATCCAAATTATGATGAACTCCTTTTTGGATAGGAAGAAATAACTTGCAAATAATAACACACTAATAAAAGGGGTTGTTAGCAAGATAGTTGAGTGGACTACCTAGCCTGAGCTAAATCCAAGAAGCATACACTTGCTAGGAGGTTGTCAATCCACTATTGAAGATAATTAAGTTGAAAATGGTAAAATTAGTGTGCTTGCATAAATGAAATGAAATGCAATACAAAGAGAAAGTGGAATGCTTTGTTAAATAAAATGACTAAATATAGCAAAAATTAGTCAATACTTATGTTAAAGATTATGGTATCTAGTTCAAAAAATTAGAAAAGGTTATGTGAATATGTGGGAACATAAAAAGTTTGGTTTGGTTGGGGGTAAGGGGATAAAAATAACTTATTATTATTTTCTTCCATAGTGACTATCGATGGTTGAGTGAATTGTCAATGATTGGGGTAACCATCAGTAATTAGGTAACCATCGATGATTAGAGGTGTCTATCAATGGTTTGGGTAACCATCGATGGTTGCTTGTGTGTTTCTGAAGGTCACTAAAAGAGAAGTTGTAGAATAGGTAGATGGTTAGATGATGATTTTATTAAGGATTTGATATAAAGGAAATAGGGTGTAGATAGGTCTAATCAAGTCAGGGAGGTTATAAATCTGAAATAACAATGCTAAAGTATTGATATACCTATAGCTTACTACTTAGTTGATGATTGAAGGCTGAAGTAATTTTTCTAGAGTAACAATACTTTGGCCTCAAAAGCAAATTTAACAGAGATTTGTGTCTCTTTTGTTTATGCTATGTTTTTGAAGGAAGACTAGATGCTAGATAACTTGAATACCTATGTACAATAAGATTTGATAGCTTGAACATGGATCCTTTTCACCTCCCACTCCCCTCCTTTTATAGGCAAAGAGAGATGGAGGATAGAAGGTTCCATAGAGGTTGAAGTTGTTGATCATAATTCTTGAAAGTTTGTTAGCACCACATAAGGTGAATATAATAAATTATGCCTTATTATCTTGCACACAACTAGTGATGTGTTATAAAGTTGAAGAGGTGAGGACTTGATCATCGATGGTTAAGCTAACCATTAATGGTTAGGCTAACCATCGACAGTCAAATGTTTAAAGGTAAAGGGGTAAAAGAAAGAGATTAAAAGGTTTGGTTAAATGTTAAGTTAGTAAGTTGATGAATTACCTAACTAGGTGATCAACTAAACTTAGGGTCTGATATAGGGCTTAAGGTGTTTTGACAACTATAATTGTCATGTGAAGTTTTCTAGTGTCTATATTTTTCCCCTTTTTTTATGTGGCTTTGAATTAACAAGATATAAAACAAAAATATAATGTTGGTCAAAGATCTATTTTCCCTAAGTATAGGAGGAGGTGTTCCCCCTCAAATTAAGATTTGATGAGGTAAGAACAAAATTAGCTTAGGGTTTGATAAGTAGTATATGATAATTCATGAAGTTCATGATAAGAGGGTTGTTCAGTTTAAAATGCAAACATGTGCACAGAATGTGACTAAGTGTGATAGTTAAGATCGTGCAAAAACTAAAGTTTCTAGTGTTGGTAAAAATAAGGTTGGTTATAGAAGTACAAGTATTAAGGTAATCAGTCTATAACATTGGTCATAGCTAATCAGGTCACTCTATAATTCTCCTATACAAGTTTAGTGTTTTTGTAGGTATATGAGGTAGAAATTTCTCCTTTGAAAAACATAAATGGTCTATTCATGTACTAGGTGGTACAAAATTCAAATGGTCAACATGGAAAAAAATGGTCAATGCAATCAAAAGGACCAATGCAAGGTCATCATAAAACATGCAAATAATTTAGGTCAAAATCACTAACATCAAGGTGGGCATGGTCCAATGGTTGGTCAGAGAAGGATAATCTTCAAAAGTTTAAGTTTGGGTTTAAGTGAGATTTGGTGATCTCTAAAGTTTAGCACCTAAGTGGGGTGAATAAAAATTTAAAAAGTGGGGAACCCTAACCGTTGATAGTCAAGGGTTCCCAAGGTTGACCATCGATGGTCACCCTAACCATCAATATTCAGGGGGAAACCCTAAAAATCCAAAACATAAAAAGTGAAAATGAAAAAACATTTTCAGTTTTGACTATTTGACCTCTGTATTGTATGTTCTAACGTTTTTGTATGTTACCATTTTGTATATGAGTTGATCGAGTGTGCTAAGGTATAGGTTGGTGATTGGTTGATCATGTGTTCAAGGTGATCAAGTGTTAACTAAGATGGAGGGTGGATAAGGGCATGGCCAAAAGGCTAGATGTGGGATCCAACCTTGATAGTGATCAAGGAATGAGGTAGGGAAGTTATAAAATTGATAATTAGATGATTTGATGTGTTGAAGTTGAATTTGAGTAGGTTTAAATTAGTTTGATAGGGTTTTTGTGATTTTTTTGGTTACATTTATGCCTTGGATTGGGTTTTGGGTGGAATTAGGAAAATTAGTGTGTGACTTTGAAATTTGAAGGGTGTTTTGGGTGGGGGATAGGCTATAAGATAGTGTGAATGAGTTTAGTTTTTAAATGAGTTTTTTGGTATAGTTTTGGGTGGGTAAGTTTTGAGGGTTTCACCACTGGAAATCACACATAGTGACCATTGGTGGTTTGATTGACCATTTGTAGTTGAACATTGAGGTAAGAAGGGCTTACAAGACTATCGATGGTTCTAGTGAACCATTGGCAATCGAATGGTTTTGGCGGGGGGGAGTTTGTTAAAAAGTGGTAAAAAAGATTTTAAAGTGGTATAAAATGTGTTTAAGATGTGCTTAAGTAGTATTTAAAATGCATTTAAAAGGTGGTTATAAATGGTCAAAATTTTGAATGTAGGTTTGATAGGATGAGGTGTTTAAAATGGTTGGTGGGTAGAGTTAAGTAATAGAATCATTAAGCATTGGTATGATAGGTTAGGTTAGGTGCTAAAAATTATGTGGAATAGAGGTGGTAAATGTTGGTGTGATAGGTTAGGGTAGAGATGAAATAGGTTGGAAAGATTCAAGTGTAGGTTGATAAATAAGGTAGATTTCTAAATGAATAATGGTTACATATGCTAAATGTGATTTTGTAGGCCCATGACTAGATCCAAATGAGGGACATAGTCCTTAATATATTTATAAAGTTTCATGATGGGATGACTAATGATGAGTGTAGGCACATGGATGAGGTCATTCCAAGGGCCATGAGACACTATCAACACTTGTCATGGGATACAATTATGATCATGGCCCTCATCAAGATATGGGACCTGACCATGAACACATTTTTATTGTCAATTGGGGAGATGACCATCCTACTAGAGGATGTTAATAGGATTACATGGATACCCATTTGAGGGGAGCCTATTTATCACATCAAGAGAAAAGAGAAGGATTACCATATAGATCTAGTATAAGGAGTAGATCAAGTGCATACCAAGTATCATGAAGGAGCTTTTATCTATGAATCACTATAACACAAGGCTTCAAGAGACTAATGTTTGTTGATGATGATGATGATGGTAGTGTCTTATTTTTCTTTGCTTGATTCAAGTAGTAGTCAATTTATATATCTACTACTAGGAATGTTAGTGTAGATATTGCTAAGAGGAATATGTTCAAGTGGGAACCAATGTTACTGGTCTAGATATATAGGGAGATTTGGAACTTTTGATCACATAGGTGATATGGGATCAGTGTTGGGTTTGTGCTTCATTACTAGGCATAATAGCACATTCAGGTGTTGAGACCTTTAGGGATACCATGGGATGGATATGCTTTGATAGACTATAGAGTTGGTTTATTATGATGGTAAGGAGATTATGCATTGATAGGGGTAGGTGGTGGTGCCAAAAATATTGATTGGTTTTGAGATGTATTGGATGGACTAGTTATAGGTGACATCATTTAGAGGCCATATGTGGGCTAGATAAGGTGGGCCCAATAAAAATATCATACTTTATCACTAAAGAACTAGTGATGGATATATGGGAGGTGGGATGGTGAGACTGAGATCATCCCATTTGACCAAGTTTGGAGGTATTTTGGCCTTATGCAAGGGATTCTACTAGTGTTCTTGAGATATAGGAAGGAGGATGTTGAGTTCTTACTTCTAGAACCATAGCTATAAGATGTCATTTTAGATCATGAGGAGCTATTGGTGAGAGTGATGATAGATGATGATAATTTTATGGATGGATATGCAACATGGTATTAAGGTTTATATGCAATAGCCAATTTTGGGTGGGGTGACAAGGGTCAACAGTCCATGGATGTGGATCCTATTGGGGTACCAATTCAAGGTGGTAGTCAAGATGGGTAGGTACATGTATCACTGCTAGTTACCCAAGCATAAATCATAGGGTTATAGGGATAGGTGACCACTCTTCAGGGCCATATTATCATCTTATAGGGTCAAGTTACCACATTGATAAGAGAGTGAGATTAGGCAAGGATCTTTCTTGGTTTAGTGACCTAGGAGAGAGATACCTTGAGATAAAGAGTAGGAGTAGTGGCATCACTGGTAAGAGTACTACCTGACATGATTCTAATGACATGGTACATATATATGGTTAAGTAGTTGAGATACTAAGAGGTGATAGTGTTGGCATAGTTACCATTAGAGATCTAATATGGAGAGTATAGGGATAGCTTAGTAGGTGAGCTAGCTATAGCTACTCTAGGATAGTGGGCCTCTATAGTGGGTTAGGCAAGTATATCAAGGACACCAACACTAGATGGTAGTGTAGGTGGAGGATTGAGTGGTAGTGGTACCTTAAGGGCATGATATATGATGTATATTTTTTGATTTTGATATTGGCCTATGTGTTGATGATGCAAGATGTATATGAGAGAGAGTTTTATACATTATTATATGTATTTTTTATAGACATGAAGTATATGATGATGTTTTATGATGATATATATACGATGTATATGATGTATGATCATGGTTCATGGTTTACATGTGATTTTTATGCTCATGTTTATGTTTCATGGTTTGATGTTATATGATGTTGTGATGATGGTAATTTTTTTTATGGTTATAATGATGTGGTCTTGTGATTTGATGTTTATAATATGAATTATTGTGATGTTATGATAAATGGATAGGATGGTACATATATAGATAGATTATGTATGATGTTTTTTATGATGTTTTGATCATTGATTTTGTTTATGGATATGATTATGAATGGTTTAATTAGGGTTGTATATGAATTTATGTATGTTCATATGATGTTTTGATGGTAGATAGGTAGAATGATAATATGGATAGATAGATGATGTGTGTTGATGTTGATCATGATATTTTGTTTATAGATGGATATGGTTCATGGATAATGTTATGATGTTTATGGTTTAATTAGGGTTGTTTATGATATGATGTATGTTCATATTATGTTTTGATGGTAGATGGATATGATGATATTATAGATAGATAAATGATGTATGATGTGATTTATGATGTTTTGATCATAGATAGATAGATGATGTGGTTCATGGATATAGTTGATGGCGTTGCATTGTCATTGATGTTTGTTGTTTAGGATCATGGAGATGTAATGTGATTATGGTTAAGGATGTGATGAAAACGCATAAAGAAAAATAGATAACAAATAAATGTAGGAAAAAGAGATGAGAATCATGAGATGCATGTCTACATGAACCAATAATGAAAGATAAGAAAAAAACATGATGCCTTTTCATTGGTAAGGACTTAATGAACCCAAATTTAGATTGGCTTAAGAAAACTAAGCCTTTATAATGCTTCACATTAACATGCTTTGGATGATAAATAGGTGTCTTGATCACAATCATGTCAAGTAAGCTCAAAATCTCTTGATTAAAAGATGGTATAAAGGGAAGATAAGTGAAAGGTGAAAGGTAAATGAGTGGATAGGTAAGGTAACCTTATGTGAGTTACTTTTCCCATTCTATAGGTAACCTAAGATCTATAATATACAAGTTCATGTCTTAATTTTATGTGTAGACCAATTGATGCAAGAAGTCTACTAATGATAGATATGAAAGATAATTGGATCTTTCTTGGGATAACTTTTTCTATTTTGATATAGGGTTTGCTTGTTTATTGCTTTTGTTTTTTATGGTTTGTGAATTTGATCAATGTAGGAAGCTTAAAATGATTGATTTTGACCCATTTGACTTAACCATCCCTCAAGAGAGTGGTCTAAGTTTGGGTTTATATGTTTTGGTAGTTGTTCTTCAAGGGATCAATCTATCTATTAAGGAATTTAGAGGATTTTGGGGATCTATCCTTCAAGGGAGTAGTCTAAAATGCTATAAATATGTGACCCAAATGATATTTATTTTATATTTCAAGATCTTTAGACATGGACAAGTCTAATTAGGATTAAAGTTTTACCTTTATGAAGGCAAAAAATTTAGCACAAAGAGGTTAATAAGAGGTGATGAAAGGAGGGGTTTGAGAGACAAATGATCATGGGATTCTATCTAAATAGAGATGAAAAGTATCCATGAGAATGATGTTGTGGGTAGAGATATGGAACCCATATTTAGGATTAAGTTATAATTGTGACATTTAATAACATGGTTCTATGTTGTAATCTATTGTATTCAATGGTAGTAATGATTGATTGGTAGAATTGTGATGAATGAGGATTGATTTCCCCAATAAGATCAAGGCCCCATTGTGAGAATGGCCAAAAGTCTTTGGATACTTGAAGGCCATGGGCTAGTCCATGGTGTAAATTAGTGTGTTGTTGACATTTGACACACTTTTTTACATAATCATAAAAATCTTGGTTAAGGGTGGGCCAATAGTAGCCAATGCAAAGGATGTGTTTAATGATAGCTAAACCACTAAAATGTCCCACACATATTCCATCATGTGTTTCCTTGATGGCATGGGAAGTTTCATTATTATAAATACAATAGAGAAGGAGGCCATCAAATCCATGCTTTTAAAATATTCCCCTAGTATGGTGTAATGATAGGTACTTTTAACAAAGGCTCTATGGGCATTTCTAAAGAGGTTGGGAGGAACGATACCGAGGTTGAGGTAATCAAAGGTTTATTTGTACCAAATGTTTGATGGAGAAATTTCCACACCAAAAATGGTAGGAAGGTTAGATTAGATATAATAAGGTGTGATAAAGAAATGAATGGTAACAAAGAGTTTAGATTTGGGAAGTTGAGATGGGATTTGGGAAGCAAGAGAAGACATTATATCCATGAACTTGTTAGTTGATCATGGAACTAAATGGATAAGGTAATGATCGAATGATGTTAAAAGTACATCCATAAGTTGTTTGTATTTTATTAATGCATCATTTTTACATTGTTAAGATCTATTGACCTAGTTAACCACAAGTTGGGAATCACCAAAGATGTTGATTGTTTTGACTCCCAAGGATAGAATAGTTTGGAGACCTATGACTAGGGATTCATATTTAGCCACATTGTTGGTGCATTAAAAGTCAAGTTTTAAGGAGAGGGGAAGAGATTCACCATCAATGGGAATGAGAATCACTCCTATACCCCCACCACATTGGCATTTTAATCCATCAAATAACATGGTCATTTGGTAGGTGGGGTTCTCTTGAGAAAGATTCAAAATGGACTCATCTGGAAAAGTAAGAGGAAGTGGTTAGTTATCTAGTAGAAGAGCTTCATCCAATTAATCAACAATCACTTTCCCTTTAATTAAATTCTATTGGAGGAACTCAAGATCAAACTTAGTTAGGAGCATGAACCACTTATCCATACATTCCTTTTGGTATGGTTTGAAGCTCATGTACTTGAGGGGGTCAGTGTTAGTGATGACATAGGTTTTGTGATTAAGAAGTTGGTGATGAAGCTTAGAAGATATGAAGATAAGGGTGAGGCAAAGTTTCAAGATAGGATTACTAAGTCTCATACCCTATAAGCATTTGACTTATGTAGTAGATGACTTTCTCTTTGTTTTTTTCATCATGGTAAGTGAGTATTACCCCTAGGGAATGGTCAATGGTGGATATGTAAAGGTAGAAAGGTTGACATTATTAAGGTGGGGTCAATATATGTGGAGAAAGAAGGTATTATTTATGTGAACAAAGGCTTGTTGGCATTTTTTATTCCACTTAAAATATGTGTCCTTCTTAAGGAGATGGTGAAAAGGTTGACATCTATCTGATGATTGAGAGATGAATCAATAGATTGATTGGAGCTTCCCTTGTAAGATATGGAGTTGGTTAAGGTGGGTTAGAGCTGGCATTTTAAGGATCTCTCTAACTTTCACTGGGTCTACCTTGATTCCTCAAAGGGAGACAATGAAGCTAATAATATTTCCTAAAAGGACCCCAAAAATACATTTCTTGGGGTTAAGGTGGACGTGGAAGTGGATAAGGCATTCAAAGATCATTTTGAGGACATCTAGATGATCCTTGTGATATTTAGATTTCCTAATGATGTCATCCACCTAGTTATCTATGATTTTATGAATGAGGTCATGGAAGATGTAGGTCATAACTCATTGATAGGTTGTACCAGCATTCTTTAGACTAAATACCATGACTCTATAACAGAAGGCTCCCCATGGGGTGATGAAATAGGTCTTATGTTGATCTTTGGGAGAAATCAAGATCTGATTATATCAAAAAAACCATCTATGAGAGATAATATCTGATGGCTAACTGTAAGATCAACAAGTTGGTCAATGCTAGGTAAAAGAAAGTCATCCTTTGGGTAAGTGAGGTTGAGGTCATGAAAGTTGATATAAGGCAAAATCCACCTATGGGTTTTGTAATGGAAATGATGTTAGAAATACAATGTGAATAATCAATGGGTTGGATAAAGTCAATAGATAAGAGGCATTAAAGTTCCTCTTTGACTAAAAGGGCAATGCAAGGGTGCATCCTACAAATATTTCGCTAAACATGTTTAACATTAGGATGGGTGACAATGTTATGGAGATAAATGAAAGGGTCAATCTTGGGCATATCCTGATAAGACCAAGAAAATGCTATGATATGATCATGAAGGAAGGAAGGTTAATCCTAATGTTTTGTGGGATCTAAGGATTTTCCAATCTTGATGATGTGAGGATTGTCCTAAGTACCCAAGTTAACATCAATGGTAGATTCATTAAACATGGTTTGGTTCTTAGGAAGAAGATATTTATGGATAGAAGAGTCCCTTGTATAAAGGTAGGTGAGAATGTAATCATCATCCTAATTTTGGATGGTGTTAATAGTAGGATAATCCAATTCTACCATTTTAGGATGGATGAAAAAAAAGGTTTTAGTTCAACCACATTTTTGATAGGTCAGGGGGCCCAAACTAATGGTAGTGATAAAAAAAGTTAGATGTATGATATCAAAATCCTATAAATTTAAATAATATGGAGTTTGTGAAGATGGGACATCCTCATTGATGGTGGTGATGGGTTTAAGGGAGGTGGGTTCTTTTGGTGGTAAGAACCCAAGGCCTAATAACTCACAAGGTCTTTGATTTTTGATTATGTGTAGCTCATGAGGTCCTTATTCATAAAGGCCAAGGCCAAACCCATTTCAAACACACATTTAAAGGTATGCTTTGGAAAATGTGGGTTTGTTAAGATATGAAAATTTGGAGGTAAATGGTCAGATATGAGGGGTGGTAGAGGTAGCAAGAAGTGGATGGTCGAGTCCCCCATAGATGAAATTGGTTTGATGATTGGGTAGCCCAAAAAGGATGAAGGTTTCAATGTTGGGTTCATAACTAGGATCATGGGTGAGGTTTCCATACTCTTTAGGAGTATATAAAGCATACAAGGCTAGAAGGTGATACTCCCCAAATGAGAGACATTGGAATGTGAGTTCCAAGGGGTCCTCTATAGGAATCTATGAAGAAGGGATGGATGAGCTTGTTAAAGCTTCATCAACTATAGGGGTGGAGTTGTTGGTAGTTGGTAATGAAGTGGATGGATATATAAGAAGAACATAATTAGGTTGGTACATCATATTTCAAGATGCAAAGGGACTAGGGTCAACTAGTATGGTGATGACATGACCTTCATGCTCAAATTTGATACAATGATGCAGAGTGGAAGGGACACAACTCATAGCATATATCCAAGGGAATCCAAGTATAAAATTATATTATAACTCACCCTCTACAATTTAAAAGAGTTATATAATGGTGTGAGGTCCCAAATGAATATGAAGAAAAATTATTCCAAAGGGAGTGGCCATAGTGTCATTGAAAGAGCGAAGAATCACTGCAATTTTAGACATGATGTTCTTGGGGATGTCAAGTTGGTCATAGGAATAGGAGGAGATAATGTTGATAATATCCCCTCCATCAATCATCACCCTCTTGATATGGGTTTGGTTGATGTATGTCATGATAAAGAGGGGAGGATCAAGATCTTCAGGATGTACAGAAGGTATTTATAAATCCTTAAAGGTGACCAGGGTAGAAATTTGAAGGGCTTCTATAAAGTATACAAGGGGTTAAGGGTATTTATTTTGAACATATATGGATTTTAATATCTCTATCAATTTTTGATTATGAGGAGGTAAGGAGTTGATTAATTCATATAAGCTCATTTTCACCATAGTTTGGTAAATTTATTTCAACACTATAGGTTGAATGGATTTAGAAGGGTTGGAAGGAGAGGCACCCAAGATGGATACTTTGGGTTTAGGTAATGGTGAATGTGTTTGGATTCTATTGGAAGGTTGAGGGTTTGAAGAGTATGTCCATGGAATGGACACTTTTGCTTTTCCCTTATATTTTTATTGGGCTTGAGATCAAGTAATCATATTAATTGTGTGGATAAGAGGAAGTGTTGATTTGGATTGTTGCTTTGATTCCTCCTCAATCTTAGGTGAGAGTAGGGGATTAGGTAAATGTTGGATGGTTTGATTTGGTGGTTGGGTTGGTAAGGGGTTCAAGGGAGGTTCATCTGATAATAGATCATTCTCATCTCATAGGTTATGGACAAGTGTTTGAAGAGATTTGGAGTTCTTCATATCATGTCCTAGGGTCCTATGGTATAGGGAAATCAAATTATCATTGAACCATGATAGTTTAAGATGTGAAGGGTTTAAAGGTTTGACAGGTGGTAAGTTTAAAGAATAGGTTTACAACAACCTTTGTAAAATGGTTGAATAAGATTTGACCAAAGCTATTGAAGGTGTTGGGTTTTAGGTTTTAGGAGTGGGAGCCTTCTTAGGAGTAGGAATTACCATAGAAGTTGGAGGTGATGGGATGGTTTTGGTAGGTGGTTTTTTTTTGGGATTTTTTAGATATGGTTGGTTTGGAGGTGGAAGATTTAGCGGTGGAGGGTGAATATTTGGAGATAGATGAGAAGGTAGAGGTAGTTAGGTTAGTCAAGAATGATGGGGATTTTGTTGTTTTGGTTGAGGTAGGTGTTGGTAGAATAAAAGGATAAGGTTTTCTATCAGATGAATAAGTAACAGGGATAGTAGATGGATGGGGTCCTAAAATTGAAGGTAAAAGAGAAGGGGGTGGTATGGGTCTAGTTCTAGATGGCTTGGGTAGTTCCACCTTTTTCATAGGTTTAGTCAAAGGTTTCTTTGGTAGAATTGATGGGATCAAGTCCAAACTCAAATATGGATGAGCCAATCTATGGGTAGGAAGGTTTCTTAAATTCTTGATGGGTTTGGTCAAAGAGGTGTAGGGTGATTTAGCAATTTTGGATTGAGGTGGGTTGGATGGTTCCTCTTTGGTTTTGGAGGAAGAAATATCTAAATATGGAGTTGACATAATGATGGGTTTGAGTGTAGATGTAAGTTAGGTTAAAGGTTCTTATTTTTTTTGGTAAGGTAGCCTAAGATAGTTCCAAAAGGTGGCTTTATCTAGTGGGTTGAGAGGTAAACTCTAGATTTTGGACCAATCTAGAAAAAGGTTTATAGATGGGTTTGATTCCTTGGTTATTGGTTTCAAATATTAAACCCATAGGTTGAGGTGAGGGAAGAATTTCTTCACCTTTGTCTTTGGAATAAGGTTCTACAGTTGAGTAAGATGGTGTTTCTATGGAAATAATAGAGGAGATGATCTCTTCCTTTGGATAAATCTATGGTAGGTAAGGAAGGTGTGGTTTGTTCAAATGGAAAAAGGGAGGTAGTTGCTTCCTTTGTTTGTATTTCCAAAGGAGAGAGTAGTGATTCCACAAATTCCATAAGTGGATTGGAGAAAGAAGTATTTGAAATAGTGGTTGGTGTAATGGTGGCCTCCTCTAGTATTTCTATCAAAGGAGAGTTGGGTAAATCAATGGTCTCTTCAATTGAAAGAGAGGAGGTTTATTCCTTTGTTTGGTTGTCTAAAGAATAGAATAAGATTCCACCACTTAAATAAGTTGGGTAAAAGAAGAGGTAGTTGAGGTAATGGTTTCCTCAACAATAGGTTCAATGATAACATCATTAACTGTGTGCACCTCACGAGCATGAGATGATTCTTGTTGGCTATTGTCATGGTTAGCAAAAGATGCATGGTTATGAAAAGGTTTTTAAAAGATATTGAAGGAATAATTTAAAGGTAAATTGGGATAATATAATGCAAGTTCACCCTTGTTGATCATGTTTTGGATAATAGTTTACAAGGTATTTCACCTATTCACGTCATGTCTGATAATGTGATGGAAGTCACATAGATCATTTTCATTATACCATCTAGGTGTGGGGCAAGAAGCATCAAATTGTTGGAGTGGTTTGATAAGAGGAAGTTGTATGAGGTTAGCTTTAATTAGTTTATCCAATACTAAATCATATTATTCCCCTATGGGAGTATATTGTCTTAGAGGGGTTTGGTTTTAGTTGTGAGTTTATTGGTTTGCTGGGTTGAAAGAATTGGTTTGATTTGGTTGGTTGGTAATTGAGGGTGGAATGAATTTGAGGATAACTATGTTTATGGTGGCCTTTGCCATGGTGATTAGATGGTTGGATGGATTGGTGGTATTGGTTGAATAAGGGTCATTAGATTTAAAACTAGAATTCTTATTTTTTGATTTCAATTTCCCTTCATCAATGGCTCTAATTTCAATTTTACGTGTCATGGTAAATACCTCATCAAAGGTTCTAAAAGTCTGAACTTGAAGAATTGGATCAATATGTTTAGCACAAACACAAGAAAAGAGTTCAATTAATTTAGGTTGGGGTAATGAAAAATAAATTTAGTTAATGAGACCTCTCCATCTAGCTACAAAATTGATAATTGATTCATCATCGAATTGCCTAATGGAGTAAAGGTTGATAATGGAAACCTTTTTAGATATATTAACTAAAAATTTATCTAAAAAAATTTGGTTTAGTTGAGAGAAGAATAAGATAGAGTGCCTTGTAAGATCACTATACTAACCCAAGGTTGGTCCAGATAGGGACATGGGGAAAGTATGAAGAGGAAGAGCATCATTAAATGCGATCAAATAACAGGAGTGGTAAAATGCTCTTAAATGTTGTTGGGGGTCCTCTTTAACTTAGAACTTGGAAAACTTAGGTAGTTCCTATTGAGGAGGATAATGTCAGATTGGAATAGATAGATGAATGGGTTCATTGTATATTTGATCATAAGAGAAAAGGTTATGAGCTCTAGAAATAGATGATTCAAGTTTAGACATTTTATCCATTAACATCTTAACTAAATCTATTTGAGATTGGGGAGATCTATAGTTGGTTAGTAGGTTAAATTGAGGTTAGATAGCTACAATGTATGGATAAGAGGTGGAAGGTTGATAAGATGCCACATATTATTATGTGGTCATGGAAGGTTGGGATAATGCCACATATTGGTATCTGGGCACAAAATATTGGGTAGAAGGTGGTATGTATCCTTTTGGATTAGGAAATTATTGTTAATATGTCATGGATGTTATTTGAGGGATTAAAAAAGGTTGGTTTGGAGTATGGTTGAAGTTGTAGGTTGAGGTTGGGTGGTGATTCTAGTGCTAATAGGTAGAAGGGTAGGAGGTATGGATAGTACCAAATTTTGAAGAGGGGTAGAAATATGTAGATTAGTGGTCATAAGATAAATGGTGGAAATAGGGGAAGAAGATATCCCCATGGTATGTGGGGTATAGGTAACAAGAGGTAAGGCTCCCCCCATAGTGGAGGTGTTGGTGTAGGTGGGGTTTGGTTATAAGTTGGAAAGTTGGATTGAGTTTTAGTGGTGGTAGTGGATGGGATATTGGTAAAATAAGAGGCTTGTGTAATTAATGGTTGGTTAGAGGTAACACCAACCATAATAGGAGGAGACATACCAAAATGTGGATCTAAAGAATCAAATCAATAGGGGCATGGTGAGATAGGGTATTAAGGTAGTGTCACAGGGCTACAAGGTTGTTATCAAAAAATGTGGCAAAATCTGCAACACCCTTAACAACTATCTAAGGCATGGTAGGAGGAGGATAATGAGAAGGAGAATTTTTAACATCTGAAGTATACTCTATAGAGGAGGAAGAGGAAGAGGAAATTGGTTCTTGGTTGGTTTTATTTCTCAACTACTATCTAGTAAAGACCATGTGAGAAAATAAGAAAGGAATGACGAAAACTCACACCTCACTTAAAAAGCAAGCAAATGAAAATAACTCAAATTAATTCTTACACTAAAAGTGCATTTAAACGTAGGATTATTTTTAGATCACTTTTATCTTATGCCTTAGAAAGTGTGAATAATAACATTTGGCTTGTAGATTAGGTATTAAAGATGAAACCTAAGGTTAGTTTCAGGTTATATTTAGGTGATCAAGAGAGAATATATATTGATATTAAATACATGGTTTGGTATTTGGGCCTACCCCCTCACTTCACACACCAAAATTATAAGGGTGTTGGGTGATTAGCCAAGATATACTAAATTTCAAATTTTATACTCAACAAGAGAGCTGAGTTGTTTCTCCCTTTGGTAATGACCTCCAAGTAGGATTGTTGGGAAAGGGTAAGGTTTACCATTAGGTGATAAAATCCTAGTTGGGCCTTGTCTCAAGTTTATTTTTATGTGTTGATTGATTATCTGGGTTGGATAAGTGTGTGATAATAAGAGTGAAGACTAAGATTAGTTAATTTGCTTTCAAGTTACTAAATGAACTAAAATAAACAAGAAATCAATGTAATGCAATGGGTTTATTTTATGCCAAAAGAAATTTCAGATTTCATTAAATGAGCATAGAATAAAGGAAGATATAAAGGGGCACCTAGATGATGTTAGGGTCCCACCAGGCATGCCAAAATGTTTCTCTTAATTTTAGCTCATTTCTTAATTTTGGAAAAAGATAAGAAACTAGTAATAAGGGTGTGGTAGAAATACCTAGTTGGTGATGCACATGTAATCCAAATGATGATGGATAACTCCTCTTTATATAGGAAGGAATAACCTAGAAATAAGAACACACTAATAAAAGGGGTTGTTAGCAAGATAGTTGAGTGGATTGCTTAGCATGAGCTAGATCCAAGAACCATACGCTTGTTAGGAGGCTATCAATCTATTGTTAATAATAATTAAGTTGAAAATGGTAAAATTAGTGTACTTATATAAATTAAATGAAATTTAATACAAGAAGAAAGTGGAATTCTTTGTTAAATAAAATGACTAAATATAGTAAGATTTGGTAAATACTTATGTTAAAGAGGATGGGCTCCAGTTCAAAAAATCAAAAAAGGGTCTATGAATAGGTGGGAACATAGAAAGTTAGGTTTGGTTGGGGGTAAGGGGCTGAAAATAACTTGCTAATATTTTCTGTCATAGTGACCATCGACAGTTGAGTGAACCATCAGTGGTTGGGCTGATCATTGGCAGTTGGGTAATCCTCAGTAGTTAGAGGTGACCATAGTTTTAGCAACCTTTAGTGGTTACCAATGTGTTTCTAAAGGTCACTAAAAGAGAATTTGAATAATAGGTAGATGGTTAGATGAAGGTTATGTTAAGGATCTGGTAGAAAAGGAACAGGGTGCAAATAGGTTTGATCAGGTCAGGGAGGTTAGAAATCTAAAATAATAATGATAAAATACTAATATACATGTAGCTTGCTAGTTGGTTCATGATTTAAGGTTGAATCAATTTTGCTAGATTAATGGTACTTTGGCCTCACAAGAAAATTTGACAAAGGTTCAAGTCTCTTTTGTTCATGTTGAGTTGTTGAAGGAAGATTGGATGTTGGAGAGCTTGAATACCTATGTGTAAGAAGATTTGATAGCCTAAACATGGATCCTTTTCACTCCTACTCCCCTCCTTTTATAGGCAAAGAGAGATGGAGGATGGAAGGTTCCCTAGAGGGTGAGGTTGTTGATCACAATGCTTGGAAGTTTGTTATCACTGCATAAGGTGAACATATTAAATTATGCCTCATTATCTCACACATAGTTATTGATGTGTTTGGAAGGTGAAAAGGTGAGAACCTAACCATCAATGGCTAGGCTAACTATCAAAAATTAGGCTGACCATCCATGGTTGAGTGTCTAAGGGTAAAGGGGTGAAATAAAAGGGTTAAAAAGGTTTGTTTAAATGTTAATTTAGTAAGTTGATGAGTTAGATAACTAGGTGATCAACTAAAATCAGGGTCTGATAGGGTTCCTAAGGCATTTTGACAATTAGAACTATCATGTGCAATTTTTTAGTGTCTACAATTTCTATAGCAAGTTTTACAATTATAATTGAGATTATTGTCATGACCTTGATGAAAATGCATATTAATGTAAGTGACTACACATTCAATATTTTTAAATCATCACATCATTATCTAACACTATATATATTATAAATTTTTATATATAAAATTGATCAATATCCATCCACTTGAGAAGTGCACTCTTAAAGTACAAAATTTTCCACACTGGATTGTGTAGTTGTAATTGAGATTATTGAAATGGCCTTGTTGAAAAACCATATTAATAGAAGTGATTATACATCTAGTACATATAAATTATTTCATTAGTCTTTCATTTCTACATATATAGAGATGACAAACTATGATATACAAGATTGATTAGTTCTAAACCAACTAATAAGTACACCTAAAAAGTAAAATATTTTCCATATCAAGTTGTGTTGTCATATTTGAGATTATTTTAGTGACCTTACTACCAAACCCATGCTATTGGAATTTATTATATATTATGTACATATAAATCATCTCATGATTCTCTAACTCATGTATATAGTATAAATTATGATGGATAAGATCAATAAGTATTGATCCACATCATATATGCACCTATAAAGTATAATTTTTTCCATATCAATATGTGTAATCATAATTGATATTATTATAATGACCTTAATAATAGTCACATATTGATGTAAGTGACTAGAAATATTTTATGGAATTAATTCTAATAATATGACTTTTGTATAAAGACACATTACGATGGACAAGACCTATCAATGTACCAAGAAATTACAATATTTTCCATATATATTTGTGTAGTGTTGGAATTATATATTGAGAGGGGGGTGAATTAGTACCCAATAATGTTCATTCAATTCCAAAACTCATTCCATGAAACATGCATTCACATAAGATAAAACAATGCATAGAGAAATAACCAAATAAGCATAGCATAAGAGAACACAAGATAATATGTGGGAAACCCTCTTTGGGAATAAAACCCAATAAACCAAGCACATGGACTATTGTCCTATAATTATAAGATTCAATTTAGACTAGAACCAGTTGATCAAGGAACACCCACCCCTTAATTTATTTAAGTACCCACTTGACCTTTAGCTAGAACCTAGTAAGGATGTTATAACCCCCTTGATGATAAAGAAACAGCTAAATCAGATCCAAACTAATATCCACCTATGATCTTATGTCTGACACACCTGATTATGGACTTCTCTTGTTTTCACTCTTCACCCTTCATTCTCTCTTAAATAGCCTATAGGGCTCACTCACTCAATATGACTCTTATATGCTCATCAGGTCTAATGAGATATGTGTTCACCTACATCACCTTGATAAAATAGGCATTAATATTTTTTTTCACCATATTATGGTCCTTTATGACCTGTTCCTTCTCTTTCAAAATTTATCACCTTCACTTAATTTTACACACACCCACAACTTATCCAAATAGACCAATTAGGCCTTGCATTTATACCAATCTTCTTTATCTAACCCATCTTGGTCACTCAAGATACTTATCAAAATTTTACATTAGGGATATGTCCACACACATGTTACATGGGTGAGACAATAATCTCCATAGGTCAGCCACTATCCTTAAGACCCAAATACTCCATTAGGCCTAGTTAAGTCCTAAAGCAAATATGCCTTCACACCCACACGTTACACTTGTGACCTATTGGACCACCTTAAGATTTTACCAATGGATAAAACACATTAAAAATACCTCCAATATACTTTTTATCATTCCCACATAGGTCCATGCCACCTATAACTCCAACTCACCACTTGAACCTAACAATTAGGTCTCCTCACTAATAGGCCTTTATAAATAGAAAAGTTTGTCTTCTAAAACTGAGGCATAAAATTAATTTTATCAAATAACCACATAAAAAATATATATTAATATATCATAAATGACCTTAAAAACATAATAATTTCCATTATACATCTTCACTTAAGCTCTAAGACCTTAAAATTACCTTTGCAATAGGACCACTCAAATTGCTTGCAATCTCCAAAAGTACAGTCATGAAAAAGTTCATGTTTATCACTTGTAAGAGTGCCTCCAAGACATATAATTAACATGGATAGGTCCTTTGATTATTCTATATCAACCTCCAATATTTATTTCTCTTGTTCTAGCAACATTCATTGGTCCAACCGACCAATTCCTCATACCACTTTCACATTGTGCATACATAGTTAGACAAGTTCTTTTGTCTTTCTCATATCAACACCTCAAATTATTTATATAGAATCCAGAAATATTTAATATATCAAATATTTCTTAATAAAAACTATGATATTCATTAGATGCATCACCTCATGTCATAAGGGCTCAAACACATCACTTTCCCTATCACATTTAGAGCAGTCAATTTGACTAAAAACATAGTCATGGTGAACATGAATTCTCAAACTTGATAAAACACTTAAAATGTTTTATAATGAATTTAAAATGTCATAAAACCTTATTATATAATCCTCCAACACGAAATTCATATGCGTTAATGGAAAATTTGCTTGTACAGATTGTTCTCACTATCTTGGGTTCCACTATCCTGTCTTACACAGACAAGTCACTTTTTGAGCACCTTATAGCTTGAGTATAGGCATAAAAAACACTTAAAAACCAATTTAATAAGAGTAATAAGTATTTAAAAAATACCCCAAAACGATTTATTCATCCTTACTCACCTACACATCATCCCTAAACTCTTTCTCATTCTAACTAGCTTCTTTCACTATTTTCACTATTTGTAGATTTAGTGATAGGATAATGTGATTAAGAAAATGATTTATATAGAATATTATAATTTCCAAATTAAATATATGGTCCTAAATTATAAATATTTTCCTTTAACCACCAATAACTTGCATGTGTAGACCTGGTCAACTCTACCTGTAGCATCAAATTCTCTAAAAATAACCACTTTTATATACCTTCTACTCATTGACCTAATAAACCAAAACCACACATAGATTATTGGAAGCATCCTATACATCATCTAATCATCAAAATTTACTTTCCAATCCATTTTGGGCACTATCCTTTCATATATTTCCAATCACTCCACTATGAGGGTCTGCAAGCACAAAAACCTCCTCACCTTCTTAACGTCCATTCATAAATATGAGGGCTTGCTTTCTCTACACAATTATTTTAAAATATTCTTATAACTGTTACCCAACTAATCCAAATGGATCAGGTCACCATGAAGACTCTACATGTGCTAATGAGCATCAAAAACTTATTCTCAAGTTCTCATCTCTTCATTTTAGCACACCTAAAAGCCTTAGTACACTTTTTCACACTTTTTCCTTTAATATAGGACCTAAAATTTGACAAACACACTTGAAACACCCTTTGTCACCTTGTAAAACTTTCAAAAGAGATCATATAAATAGAAAACTAACTTTGACCTCTCATTATGTCTCACCCTCTCTCTTTGCATACTAGGCCTAGAACTACAGACCATACCTTGACCAAGAAACCACCTTGAGACCTATTCAAATGATATCACCACATCAAAAGCATGTCATACACCTTCATGCCATACTCCATGGCTACCAACATTCTACTCTATATGCCACTACACAAGGTCTATGAAAAGATCACTAGACCAATGTTCACATACTTTATCTTCTCTCCTTAACCTGAAACAACATCAACATGCTAGAAACAACATGAAAAACCTCAAAAAATACTCATCGTATCTCATATGTATCCAATCCTAATTAGCATACCTCATTTGGCCACCTAGGGTCTTAGAACAAGGCCTATATGAAGACCTTCAATGAAGTACACACCCTTTTAACATCACTTACCTTGATTATCCTTCTTTGATATCAATGATACTAAAAATATCATGACATCAATGACATCACTACCATTTATCATTACCTTTGACATCAATGACAACACTTGCCAACAATCTCCCCCTTTGTCATTGATGGAAACCTCTTCTTCTCCTTCTCCTACTTTTCCATTAATGACAAAGTGGATATATACTCCTCTCAGGTTCATGTACACAGTCCTCTAATCCTAGTACCTGACCATTTAAAAATCTCCCTCTTTTTCCATGCATGAATATTTAATACATTGTCAAAACACATGACCTAGTTTGATCAAGTTATCATTCAAACTTCTTGAGTTCATATTTTTAGCAGACTTCTCCATATCTCCACCATGATTTAAGTTTTAAATATCTCACATATGCTCCCCCTTACATCATTCACATATTTTCAATCCTTCCAAACTATCTGATTTAGCTCCCCCTAACTCCATGCTCCATCTAAAAAATTCATCTTTAATAAGTCTCCTCAACGAACTAACAATGAGACTTAATGTCCCATACTATCTTCATCAAGGTATTAAACCATGTCAAATACTTCATTTCCAACCTCCATAATCCTCCTATATGATAGATCAGACTCAAACTATTTGCTTTCATCTTAAGATCATAATTAGTCCTTATAACTCCAATAGTTCTCATTAAGACCTAATACACATAGTCTTGTTTCTTCTTTCTTAACACTGACTTATTCAGTCTATAATACCATCTCAAATAGGCATGGAAAAAATTCATAACAAGGTAAAGCAACTCCTTAAACATAAACTTTCTAATATTCAATCACCACAAGTCATTAAGGCTCAAACCACTGCAAGATACCCTCTCAATCAACAATCAATCATATTAGGTCTATGAGACCTTATACACTGTATTAGAGATTTGACACAACTTTGAATCCTTAAAATAATCAAAAAAAGGACTAAATAACATTATTTTATCATATATGACCTAAAGGTCATCTTAATGCTCACACAGACACTAAACCTTCAAGATATTCTTCAAATAGAATCAACTTTGTATGCACACATAGAACCTTGTTTAAAAAACTCAAAAAAGGTGTCATACTCTCGTTACTATCACTCTTAATATTATTTAAGATCTTCATGTCCTTTGAAAATCATGCCAACACACTCATTTATGACCCAACGTGGTCATCAATATATCAATGGATCTCTCAACATAATGAAGCAACTCATGAAACAACATTCAACCTTATTAAATACACACTCAGAACCCTTTTATGAAAGCTTAGAACTATAGCATCTTCAAATCTATTAGACTTCTTATATCATCTATAATATTAAATCACACTTATATTATGAAATTATGAGGTCATTATGACATCCAAGAGATATTATAATTAATGATACTACTTCTTAAGAACACCATAGTAGACTTATTTAATCTTACAATCCATCTTGTCAAGCTATAGAGCAAGGATCATCTTTAAAACACTAATGATCACTTTCAAGGAACAAATAACAAGGCATATTACTTATTATAACATATTCATACTTTGGAACATCAATACAATCAATTCTCTCTTCAAAAGCATTGATCTTATAGACCAATATTCAACTCATAGACCCTTATCTTAAACTTGTCATCTTGGACACTACCTTGCACTAAAACATGCATCACAAGCATGATGACAACTAAAGGAAAAAATTTATAAAATTTTCCTAATGATCATAGTAATCCACATATCATAACATATTTATTAGTATCATGAAAATTCCTATTAGGGTCTGTAGACACCAAACCCTTATATCACTATCTTTCAAGAATTAGGTATGTTCTTCATATCAAAGACAAAACTAACAATCCTCAGACATCTAAAAGGTCTTCATGATGTCAAAAACATCTTATATCACCTTGATAAATAGTCTTAAGTTCCCAATGACACCATTCAACTCAACAAGTCACACTTAATCTGCCATTTAGAGGTCGTTAAGATAGTCAACTTCTATGGTGTTTTTCTTGTACAAATGCACATTTTCAAATATCTTAATGAGCCAAAACTTTTTATATACTTTTTTACCATTATATGTGATTTGTATCCATGCATAGGTATCCATAAACCATTCAATATTACTTATAAATATCTATTAGCTCTCAAACCCTCATTAGGTCTCATGGAGACCTAATATAAATAGGACTATCCTTCAACATGTCTTTAAGTTCATTTTGTTTTTGAACTCATGTTTTATATTGTACTTAGCTTCAATATAGTATTTCTTATTTAACCTTTAAAACACCATCATGTATACTTATATGTATACTTCAACCATGATCTTCATAAACTTATCCATCACTGCAAACAAGATGAACATTATCTTCATCACACATCAAGCTAATTCAGATCACCTGTAGACTATCAAGACTCTTCCAAAGGTGTGGATCTGATACAAATTTTTGGAATTATCTAATTATATTTGGGTTAATTAGTAGACAATAATGTTCATTCAATTCCAAAACTCATTCCATGAAACATGCATTCACATAAGATCAAACAGTGCATAAAAAAATAACCAAATAAGCACAATAAAAGAGATTATGTGGGAAATCCTATTGAAGAATAAAATAAATTGAACCAATCACATGGAATAATATTATATAATCAAAATATTCAATTTATCCCATCATCAACTGATCAAGGAGCACCCACCCCTTAATTTAGTCAAGCACCTATTTGATCTTTAACTAGTACCAACTAGCAAATAGGCTACAACCCCCTTGATGATCAAGAACCAACAATCACATCCAAAATTATATCTACCTATAATTTTATGTCTAATACATCTGATTATGGACTTCTCTTTCTTTCACTCTTCACCCTTCAATCTCTCTCAAATAGCCTCTAGGGCTCACTCTCTTAATATGTCTCTTCTAGGCTCATTAGGTCTAATGACATGTGGGTTCACTTGCATCACCTTTATTTGATAAGAATGACTGATCTTATTCACCCTCTAATGTTTCTTGTTTACCTATTCATTCTCTTTCAAAATTTATCTTCTTCGCTTAATTATACACACACCCACAACGTATCCAAATAGACTAATTAGTCATTGCCTTTATACCACTCTTCTTCATCTAACCCATCTTGGTCAGCCAAGATAATTATCTCACTTTTTTTACACTATTAATAGGTCAACACACATGTTACATGGGTGATACAATACACTCCATAGGTTTTCCATTGTCCTTAAGACCCAAATCCTCCATTAGGCCTAGTTAAGACCTAAAGCAAATAGGCCTTCACACCCACACATTACACTTGTGACCTCTTGGACCACATTAAAACTTTACCAATGGATTAAACACAAAAAAAATGACTCAAATATACTCTTTCTCATTCCTACATAGGTCCATTCCACCTGAAAATCTAGCTCACCACTTGACCCTAGCAATTAGGTCTCCTCGTTAATAGGCCTTTACACATAGAAAAGTCTATCTTCTATAACTGAGGCATATAGTTGATTTTATAAAAAAACACATAAAAAAATTACATTAATATATCATAAATGAACTTATAAACATCATCATGTCTATTTTACATCTTCACTCAAGATCTAAGACCTCAAAATTACCTTTGTAATAGGAGCACTCAAACTGCCTATAGTCTCCAAAAGTATAGTTATCAACAAGTTCATGTTTATCACTTTTAAGAGTGTTTCCAAGACATATAATTAAAATTTATAGGTCATTTGAGTCTTCTATATCAACCTCCAATAGTTATTTCTCTTTTTATATCAATATTCATTGGTTTAATAGACCAATTTCTCAAACCACTTTCACATTATGCATACACAGTTAGACAAGCTCTTTTGGATTTCTCATTTCATCACTTAAAACTAGTTCTATAAATTCCAAAAAGATTTAATAGATCATAAATGTCTCAAAAAATATAATTTTATTCATTATATGCATCACCTCATGTCATAATGGCTCAAACACATCACTTTCCCTATCACACCTAGAGTAATCAATCTGACTCAAAACATAGTCATAGTGAACATGACTTCTCACACTTGAGAAAACACTTCCAATATTTTATAATTAATTTAAAATTTCATAAAAAAATTCTTATAGAATACTCCAACACAAAATTCATATGCTTCAATGGCAACTTTACTTCTACATATCATTCTCACTATTATGGGTTTTACTGTCTTATCTTACATAGATAAGTCACTTTTTGAGCACCATCTAGATTGAGTATAGGCATAAAAAAAACTTACCAATAAATTTAATAGGAGTAATAAGTAAAAGACCCCAAAACATTGGATTAATCCGTACTCACTTTCACATCATCCCTAAACTCTTTCTCACTTTGACTCGCTTCTTTCACTATTTTCACTGTCTCCACATTTAGCAATAAGATAATGAAATTGACCAAAATGATTGAAATAAAATATAATAATTGTCAAACTAACTCTGTGGGACCCAATAAAAATTCTTGGCCTTCAACCACCAATAAATTGCATGTGTTGACCTAGTTACCTCTACCTATAGCATCAAATTCTCTAAAAATAAACACTTTTATGTGCCTTCTACTCACTGTCTTGACAAACCTAAACCACCTATGGATGCCTAGAGGATATTTATACATCATATAATCATCAAAATTTAATTCCCAATCCATTCTTGGCACTAAACTTTCACATATTTCCAATTGCTCCATTATGAGGGTTTACAAGCACAAAAACCTCCTTACCTTGTTAGCATTCATTCATAAAGTTGAGGGCTTAGTATCTATACAAAATGTTTTTGTAATATTATTAAGACCCTTCTCCAACTACTCCAAATGGATCAAGTTACCATGTATACTCTACACATTCCAATGATCATCACAAACTTCTTCTCGGGTTCTCATCTCTTCATTTTAGCACACCTGGAAGCCTTAGGACACTTTATCACACTTTATCCTTTAATATAGGACCTAATAATTGGAATACACACTTTAAACACCCTTTTTCACCTTGTACAACTTTAACAAGAGCTCACATAAATATTAAACTAACTTTTACCCCTCATTAGGTCTCACCCTCTCTCTTTGCATACAAAGCCTAAAACTATAGACCATACTTTGACCAAGAAACCACCTAGAAACCTCTTAAAATGATCTCACCACCTTATAATCATGTCATACACCTTTGTGACATGCTCCACAGTTACTGAACTTATACTTCACACACTAGGCTACCAGGCCTATGCTACTACATAAGGTCTATGAGAAGACCACCAGACCAATGTTCACATACTTTATATTATCTCTTTGAGATAAAAAAAAATCAAAATAATAGAAACAACATGAAAAACCTAAAACAATACTCACCTTATCTCATATGCATCTAAACTTGATCAGCATGCTTCAAAGGCCACCTAGGGTCTTAGAACAAGGCCTAGATTAAGAACTTCAATGAAGTACACACCATTTTAGCATCACTTACCTTGCTTAGCCTTCTTTGACATTAATGATAATAAACATATCATGACATCAATGACATCACTACCACTTTATCATTACCTTTGACATCAATGACAACACTTGTCAACATGTAGTCCTAATTTTTCACATTCTCTAACATCTCATATATAATTAAAAGGGACTTATTAATAAATTAGTCTACACAAAATAAATTTTAATATTATCTATGTATAGTAATAAAAGGAAAATAATGAATTTTGGTTCAAATATCTAATTAGTTACTTTTTATTTGACTAATTGTGGTTTTAGTTATTTTTTTGTGCTTCCTTTAGTACTAAAAATGGAGATACAAATTCAAAAGGGGGAAGAATATGCATACCATATTTTCTTACTCAAAGATAAAATGTTGATCATTATATTCCATCATGCACATATTAGGAATCATTTGTATAAGATAAAATGTTTCCTAGATCCTTATTTCTCAAACTCTCTAAGCTTATATACAGGTTGGTGTAATCTAGTGGGATCCAATAGACTATGCTCCTAAAGCTTCTGAAATATATGGAAATGATGGTGCAAAAAGTTACCTTAAATACTAGTTTTTGGAAGAAAAGAGTGTGTGAAATGTGCTTCAATGTTGGTAGTGTGTAATTTTGGCTGGATCAAAATGTCTGCAAGAGTGGTCATGGGTGGCAGAGGTCATTTCCAATGATATCATTCCCATTTCAACTTACATAATTTTCATCATAGTATAATTTAACAACCACATTATAGCACTCATTATATATACCAAATTATACACTTTATGAATGATAATTTCATTACATTTATTTAAAAAATTCATTTCTTTCATATTCCATTCTAAAGTAAATCATTGAAATTGTTTTAATAATGACGTTATAAGGAGATGTTGACACAATACATATTTTAATATAAGGAGTGCTTACATACATGGTTTTTAATCTTTGACTTTGGCTTTTTAAAATTAAAATGTATGTTTGAATATGTATTATAATTCAAAAAATGAGATTTAACAAAATACATAGGTATAATATATATACACATACATATATACATAAAGATATATACATATAAATATATATACATATACACACACACACACACACACACACACACACACACACACACACACACACACACACACACACACACACACACACACACACACACACACACACACACACACACACACACACACACACACACACACACACACACACACACACACACACACACACACACACACACACACACACACACACACACACACACACACATACATATTGTGTGTGTGTGTGTGCACGCGCACGTGCACACCTGTGTGTGTGATATTTTATACTTGTGTGTGTTTTAGTCATTATCCAAATGAACTCCATGATTATTCATTACCAAAATGACATATTTACTCTTGTTATTTGGTAATGACTTCTCATGGAGGTCATTTTAATAATGACAGAAACACACACTAGTATAAAATCCCATAAAAAATAATATATAATTGAAATTATTCATGGAAACCTTCAATTTAACATTAAAATAATTTAATATTATTTGTATTTTTATTATAAATATCTAAATTATATAGTGACAACCCCACCTAAAATATAAATGCATGCCTACAATGATTGATGAAAAATATTTGAACAAAAATGAGCACTAACATTTGTGCATCATTTTTTTTTTAAATGTGTATTTAGACAAAACTTATTAAGCTAACAAATAAACATACACCACATAAAGACATAATATTAAAAATAACAACTCGTTATATTAAAATATACATGTTATATGCCTTAATAAAAATTAATTCCATTTTACACTTTTTGTGTATCCATTATAACATAGGTAGGTAATTATATATCTAAGAAATTTTTTGATACCCTTAGAGAAATTTAGGAGTAGATATTAGTATATAAAATTTCCTTGTACCATTGATTTTGAGATATGTGTAAAAATTATGTGCCCTTTATTTTACTATTAGAATGCCTCATATTATATTAAAAAAATCAAAATATAATACAAAAGGTTACATGTAAGGTAGATAGATAGATTATGGCCCAAACTCCACACTGAGAAAATAAACCAACTCAAAACATTAATAAACTATAGGATTAAAAACATCGAGAACAACTATAAATAACTAGAAAGATAATCAAGCACATGTTGCCAACCCAAGAGGCAGAGGTAGAGGGTCATCCTTAGGAAGCACCGACCAAGAAGTTGGTTCCACATTTGAGATATCTAGAATGGTCCAACCATCCATGGGGTCATCATGTATAGTGATAGGCCAACCATTAGTGTGTTGAGCAGGAACAATAGCACTCAATGAATATCACTAAGTAGGAAAAGCTTCAAATTTACCAAAAGCACTCCAACCATCCCCTAGAGGAAGTTGAGGCAAAATATGACCCCTATTATGACATTGAATTTTTCTTTAGAATCTCCTAGGAGGAGGTGGTGGGGTCCTGTGGTGTGGGACATCTAGTAAAACTCTACTTATAGTGCACAAGGCACTCCCTTAGTGGTCGAAGAGCTCCTACAAGTGGCATAGGTCTAGCACCATCTTCTCCACCTAAGCTTAGATCTACAAGTAAATCAAGGAAATAACAAAAACCTTTTCATTAATAGAGAAAAAATTTCCATAGTCCTCATGATTAAAAATAACATTATTTATAGATTTCCAAAGCTAAAAGAGGATGGTAGCATGAAAAACTACCATATCAAATTAATATAAGTTGGCTAGTTACAATAATCCCCAAAAAGTGTTTGCCACCAAGTAAAGGGCTCAAGATGAAAGGGTTGAAATAAGGAGTGGATCTAATGCCAAGTAGATTGGGCTTCAGGATAAAAATAGAATAGATGATTGAAAGATTTAGGCCACATACAAGCTAGAAAGAAGGGTTGAGGAATGTAGAGGTGGAAAAGCCTTTCACCAAGGGGGATCCCCTAGTAGATTAAACACCAAATAAAATGAGCCAATTTAGGCTCCAAACTAGGGTTTCACACATGTTCCATATGGGTGAATCAAGTCTTGGGAAAGGACTAAAGGCCCCATCATCTATCGAGATTGTCTAGAGCTAGGGAGAAGGGACTCATCACTTGGTATAAAATCAATAGAGAGTAAGCTTTAAAATGCATATCATAGTTCCACCTATAATATTTCCACCATGCCTAAGGAAGCTAAAGGACAAGCTTATGGAGCATAACATCAAGAAGTAATTATTGAATGTGAAGGATGGAAGGTAAGTTAGCATTATTTAATTGAAATTTAATTTTAAAATTAGGCCAGGGGATCCATTATTTGGAATTAACCAAATCATTAATAATGTAAATTCTTTATAAAATAATTTCAGCACTTTAATATCAAGAAATTTAGCCAATGGAATAGAAGAACTAGTGTGAATAGGAGACCACCATAAACTATGATCATTAAAAGATAACCCTATGTAAAATCCATCCCCTACCCACTTTAATTAGGATTTAAATTCTTTGAAAGCCTTCCATATAATTTTGACCACAAAGGAACCTATAATCTTGATAGCATAGTAGTAATGAGAAGGGAATGAAAGCCAATATTTTGCTAACTAGTTTTACCATAGGGAGAACTTAAAGAGATGTAATGGCAGAGGATAATTTTCCAAGACTCATTTCCCTCAATGGCCCTAATAGCCCATTTATCACATAAGGTCATACTTTGATGATAAGTGTCAGTTATGCCCATGTCACCTTTATCATGAGGAAAGCAACAAATATCCCAAGCCACCCAATGAAAACTTTAGGCCTTATTATAATTGGTCCATAGGAAATCTCAAAGAAGCTTGGATAGATTATTATAAGAGGCTTTGGAGGGGGGCAAACAAAATGAGTAGTAGACATGAATGGCTACCAAAATATTGGTGTAAATATGCAACTTGACCACCAAAGAGAGGGGCTTAGTAATGCAATCTTTAATTTTCCTTTCAATCCTATTGTGAACATACTACTAAAGTTCAGAAGGTGAGTTATCAAAGTTAAAAGGGATGCCCAAGAATTTAAATTATTCCCCTTGAGTGATCCACTACCAATTAAACTTTTTAATCCATTCAGGCACCAATATCATGCTTTGTTAGAAGCATTATTTTTTTCTTACATTGAAGGTTAGATCCCAAAGCCAAATAAAAGGTGTTTAGACATTGCATAACTTTAGTAAAAGTGACTTCTTGATTTTTAAGCATGAGAAAGGTATCATCTACAAAGTGGATGTTAATAATTTGAGAGGTGAGGTCAGGAAAAACAATGCCATTATCAAGCCCTAGTGGGGCCTTAAAATCCAAAAGGTAACCTAAAGCATCAGTGTCAAGAACATAAATCACTAGAGTAAGGGGACACCCTTGTCGAATAGAGCATTGTAGTTCTATCTCTAGGGTTTGATAAACATCAATAGTGAGTTAGGTAGAGGCATCATGAAGAAATCTCTACATAACCCCAATAAAATAGGGACTAAATACAAGAGCCTTGAGCATGGAAAGAATAAAATGCCACTTGATCTTGTCATAAGCCTTTTTAAAACCCATCTTTAGAAAAATAACTCTCTGTAGAGAGGAATAACCCCATGTCATGCCATCACAAACTATAATAATATTGTATAAGATATACTTCCCTCTAATGAAATCTATTTTTTATGGTCTAGTAATGGTAGGTAAGATTAGTCAGATGTACTTGGTGAGGGCTTTGGCAAGGATATTTTAAGAGACATTTAGCAGGGTTATCAATATCCATCTCATGAGAAGCTTGGTATCCCTGACTTTGGGGATAAATTTGATATTTATTTGGTTGATCATAAGGCCAAGAGATTGATTCCATAAGTCCACTTTATAGACCTATAATAATCTAGGGCTAGTGAACTCCCAAGTGGTTTTATAAAACTTGTAAAGGAATCCATCAAGGCTGGGGTCCTTATCATTACTCATATAATTTAAAGCCTTTGTAAGATCTTGAAGGGTGAGTAGGGCATCACATAGCCACTAATCCATAGGCTTGAGCTTGGAAGGCACCATCTTGAGGAAATTATAAAGAGCACAGGAACTCTTAGCTATAAATGGATGGCATGGAAAACTATTGGCAATGTTCTAGAAAATCCAAGGAGATATTATCCTAAGAATTGATATGGGATTGAGCCACTTGAATGAATTAAATGTTAGCATGAGCCTACTTGTATTTTAGTGCTTTTAATGACTGCTTAAAGGATTTGTCACCAATCTTGAGCCAATGTAACCAAGCTCAGAGGTGGGTGCCTCTAGATACATAACTATCTTCCGCCTTAAGGTTGTGTTTGAGGGAGGAAACCAAACTTTGAAGCTAATATTAAAAGGATCAATCTTGAGGGGGGAAAAAACCCATTCAAATGCTTAGATTGTATCCTCCTCTAAATACTTTGAAATTTGGGGAACATGTTTACCATGGTGGTAAAGGAAGAATGTGGTGTGAATAATGGCTACATTCCACCACTTAATCCAACTAGCAGTATATGGGGGCTATGAGGCCAGGTCCTAGATTTGGTGGATGATTTAGTTGGTTCCATCATGACTTATCATAGAATTATTAATAAAAAAATTGATTACGTGGCAACTTGTACTACCTATAGGTTAATTCTAATTTGTAGGAGGTGGGTGAGTGGTCTGACAAGATAATATCTGAGTGGGATTTTACATGCTGGCCATCAATGTTGGAAAAAGAAAAAATATTTTACTTTGATAGAATAAAATGATCAACCCATTTGAGCATGTGGTGATCCTCAGTTTACTAGTTAGACCACATAAATTAAGACATGTGATTAAATTTTTACTGCTAGAGGAAAGGTTTTGCCAACCACCATTGATTTTTGACATAATACCAAACCTCATGCTCACCAACACACCAATGCATGGGGAGGGCCCCAACTTTGTCTTTAGGGTGTTTAATCATATTAAAGTCACTACACACTAGCCACATGGTAGGAGGTAACTTTATACACATAATATTTTCAAACTTTTATCATTTACTAACACTTTGTATCATACAGGAGCTTGTTGAGTCTCAATCTCTTTGAGTGCATGCCTTAAGGGGTGCATTGGAAATGGGTGATTAGACTTTTGGTGCTTCATAATATTGTTGTTCTTTTTTCCACTTGTTATCTACACTTTTTCCATGTTTTATCCATCTTTTCCTTGTTTTATCTCCCTTTTTCCTATTCAACAAGCTACATCATCCATATGGATTTTTAGGCTTCCTTCTCAAAAGCTACATCAACCTGGTTGACCTAGCATGTTCTGGGTCACTTTTTATCTTTTTCTTATTTACCTCCTAGCTGACCTGGCATAGACTTTAGGCACTTGCTTGATAATGTGCTAGGTTGACCTAATCAACCTAGCATAACTGACATGTCTAAAAGTCTTTAGGGTGAGATACTACTTCATATACAAGGTCATTCCTTACCATTTCATAAGAGATTTGAATTAAGTAAATAAGTGTGAATGAACATCTACTTATTGACCATTTTAATTGAGGAATAAATATTTAGGGTTCAATACTTTTCTTTGGAGCTATGATCTTGTCTTGTGGAGAATTATTTTGGATGCTTAGGTAGATCATGTAGCTTAGAGTTGATTTATCTTGGTTGTCCTTACAAGACACAATAATCTCTTGCCAAGAACCATTGGTGAAGGGAGAGGTTGAGAATCAATAGGTTCATCTTCAAAAGTAAGTATTCCTAACTTTATTTTTCCTTGTAAGAGTAGATAGATAATGTAATATGTATTCTTCTCTTCCATGTATTAGAATTTCATATACAATGATGTGAGTATATGTCTCCTATACATGTTTAATTTAGTTGTTATTTACTTATTTTATTCTAGCCCCTACTTTGTGCCACAAGCTTTGGTTATCACTAGATTAATTTACTTTTATTTTTATTCAATTAGTTTACTTTCTTGCTTATTATCATAAGTGAATATATAAACCATAAGACTCTTTTAGGGTTGTTGTGCAATTGTGTTAGAGTGTAGGCTTTGGAACCTTGCCTAGCATGATGTGTTGTGACACTATTAGATCCTCATATTGGTCATGCTCCCATTTAACAAGTGTGTGCCCCAATTAGAATTTTAGGTGTGACCTATCTTATCCTATCAAAGATTGATTCATGCACACTATGTAATTCAAATTACATACATTCTAGTGAACTCGACGTGAATACAAACCCTTGCAGTATTTATTTCACTTTATTTTATTCTTTTTATCATCATTTTATCACTTATTTATTCCTTATTTTCATTTTCTTTGTCATCACAAATATAATGCATTTTATGGTTTGTAAAATAGATAAGTAGAATTCAAGATATAGGCAAAATATGAAATCAGCCCCTATTTATTGTGCTAGGTCAACCTGGTCGACCTAGCATCTTTTTCAGCCCTTGTACACTATACTAGGTTGCCCTAGTCAACCTAGAATAGTTTTTAGGATTTTTCCCTTTTTTATCAAATTTTTTTATTTGTACTAGGTCAAATTGGTCAACCCTGTATAGTTTTACAGTCTCTATTTTTGTGCTAGGTTGACCCAGTCGACACTATACTATTTTTTGCCTTCTCTATTTGTTGACCTAGTCCATTATCTTTTATTTTTTGAATTTTTTTCATTTCTTTCCAATCATAATGAAACCTCTTATCAAATTTTTTCTTGATAGTCTCAACCCATTTCAAATTTACATGGGTGGTTCTCTCCTACCCCATTTATCCACCATAGAAGACAACTCTTTATGGTGTATCTCTTCATCACATGGTTATAAAACTTCTCAATCTACCCCATATAGTATAGTATATCTAAAGAATCTTATTAGATAAATCCGAAATCATGATGATCATATACCTTATAATAATTTTACACCTTCTAAACCCATAATTCATAAACTCATCAACCCATCTACATCTAATGTTGGAACCTCACATTATGTTCCACCCCCTATGACCAATGTTCATAATCCTCTTGTTACACCCATAACAAGATCACCTAGAATTATCACTTCCCAAATTAACATGGTTGAAAATAATCAAATTGATAATCTAAATGGTTCCCAATTATTCAAAAATCTTGATGATAATATTATCTACACTCCTCATAAGAATGGTGGTTTTTACAATCTTCCTTCTTCTACCACACTTAAGACAACTAATAAAAATATTGGTAATCCTCCACCTACAGAGAATCTTCCTCATACTAACACTAAAAATTATCTTCCTATCAACACTAATGCCCTTCCTACAAACACTAATCCACCTATTTATACAACTCAACTTCTTGCACAAGTCATAAATCAAATGAACATCATGCAAACTTCCAATCAATCTCAAATGATGATCATGCAACATGATTATTCAACCACCTCAAGTCATCATGTCTCAACCAAATCAAAAAAAATTCCCTCCTCTTAGATATTCCAATGGGAATATCATCCCTCAACCTCAGATTACTAACAAAATGCTTCAACATCTTCAAAATGAACCTTTAGCTCCATTCATTACATCCATAGATATTGGAAATATTTCTCCAAATATCACATATAATAAGACTAAGGATCCTACTATATTTTTAAATTCATTTGGTAATAGTTATAAAGAATGGGTCCAAACTAACACCTTTTCTACCACCAAGCTCTTACCCAAAACCTTAGTTGGTGATGCACTTGAATGGTACAACCAACTTTCTAAACATTCCATATCACAACTGAAGGATTTTTTCAATGCTCTATTGAAGTAATTCCAACATGATGACCTTCCTAAAAACCACCTTAGTCATTTTATCAATGCCAAGAAACTTCCTAATGAATCTACTCATACTTTCATCAAACGATGGAAGTCTCTTGCTCATAAGGTGGACCATGACATGAATGAGGATACTATTTTAAAATTATTTATCACTACTCTTAAACCTTACCTTTAAAACAAAGTTTGAATCTTTTAACCTAAACTTTATAAGAAGCCTTATACCGTGCAAAAATACAAGACTTTCTTATGACTCAATTTGAAACACCTCAAACAAATAGTAAAACATCCTTCCAATCTTCTTCTCATACCATTGATTTATCAAAGTCTCCCCAACCTTAAAATGAAGCATCTAATTCAACCAATTTTAATCCAACCCACCTTCCATTGAGCCTAGAAAAACTTATGATGAAATTTCCACCCCTTAAACCCATGAACTTTGATCCTTCTAAACCTCCTCCTAAATGTTATAATATTGATAAGTTTTGTTGGTGGCTAATTAATATAGGTCATTTTCATGATTTTTGTCATGATCTTCACTAATTTTTTATCTCTTCCTTACTTGGTCCATATTTCAATATTTAAACTCTCACAAAACAATGTTATCAAGATTATCTTCAAGATTCTCAAATTGAATCTTAAGCACCATAATCACATAAAAATCAATTACCTAATGAATAAACCTCATCCTCTAATTTTATTAAAACAATAATTGATCCTTCTTCCTAAAGCAATAAGGAAAGGATAGATAACATGAACAACTTTAAACATATTGTGGCATATATTGAACCTCAACCTCTTAAGTCACATAAACCAAAATATTACCTATTTCAAATGCCTACTCTAAATCATATCATGCATGATCCTCCTTTACCTCCTTTATCTCCTCATACCTCTCCTACACAACATATGTCACATGAAACATCCTTAAGAACTAACAAACCAACACATTTACCTATTTCTAAATGCACTTATCAACCTAATGTAAATAATTCTAATGGTTCAATATTACCTCACTTTAACTCATATGTTGGGGCTTCTTGTGATGCCCATCCACATGTCTCTTCAAACTTTAGGGAATCTTATGATGCCCATCCTTACATTCACTTACCCTTTGGGGCATATTATGATGCCCACTCTTATTCTATAATGCATAATATTAAACACATCCAGCTTCAATAAACATTTTGAGACTTATAGACTTGGCTTTTACATGCTCATCTTTGATACAAACATCAGCATAGATCTTACTTGTTCTTTTTCCTTCATGTTTCTTTATTTTTATGCATTTTTCTTGTTTTTATGTTCTTTTATCTTTCTTATACATCACATTTGGCATTTATTTTCATTTTTTCCCTTATATATCTCTTTTATTCTTTGTCTTTTTCTATCATTATTTGCCTTCATAGCTTTATGGTCATTTTTTCCCCTTTTCTTTAGCATTTACTTCTTGATGTACCATAGTTTTATTTTATTTTGAAATTTATCTTTTGGCATCCTTGTGGGTTTCTATTTTGTGAGTTTCTTCATAAGACCACGGATAGGACCCAACACCCCTCATAAAATTACCATCTTTTACTTATTTTTCTCTCTTTTTGTTGCTTATCAATCTTATTTTGTTACCCCTTGGGATTTTATTTTGTGAGTTGTATAATAAGATCATAGATAGAACCTAATAGTTCCTCACAAAACCACCATCTTCCCTTCCTTTATATTTTTATCACCCCCCTTGGCTTTCTCTTTTGTGAGTTGCAGAATAAGATCCTAGATAGGACCCAACAATTCCCCACAAAATTACCATATTTTAATTCTTTTTCATTCTTTTGTTGCTTGTCAATTTTATTTTGGCACCCCTTGGGTTTCTCTTTTGTGAGCTACATAATAATGCTATGGATAAGACTCCACCCTCCTCATAAAATTACATTTATTTTCATGTTTTTTATGGTCCTTATTATTTATACATTAGCTTTTTCTTCTTTTTCTAGATAGAATCTATAAACAATCTATGTTAGCATGTTTTCCTTCACTTCCCGCATTCATATGATAAGGAATCACACCTTTGTTATCATTGTATTCATTTTTTCCCTTTGTCACATTTTTTCAAATTTGAAAAAATTCAAATTTGTTACATGTGTCATTTTTCTCTTAATTTCCCCCTTTATTTCACCCCCACATTTGGATAAAATAAGGTTAAAGTTAAGATATCACTTTTATTTCACCTAGATTTACAAGACTCTTAGACCCTATGTTCTTTGATTTTCTCTCTTTTATAACCCTTGTCCTAAAGTTTTCAAATGAAAGTCATCTTTATCACCCATGTTTGGTCTTCCAAATCCATATGGAGAAGGATTTTTTTTTAAATAAAGTTAAAAGCCAATCATTTGAAACAAAAGGGAATGCTAACTAAAAGGCAACTTAAAAATTTCAAAAGTTGAAATCATACCAAAAGACATGATTCAAACACATCTCCTATCTCCAATCAAAGCTCAAAATTCACACTCAACTTCACATAGAGCCAAAGTCCTTTGGGGTACAGTAGGCTAGTAGATTGAAATAGGGGATTTCAAAAAAATCTATAGTGTTACCTACTTTTTCATGTAAGTACCCAATATTTGTAGTAGACCAATGGATTTTTAAGGGGTCCTAGGGAGTGGGGAACATATCATCGAAGGAACATCCATTTTACTTCTCATGCATATATCCTTCATGGAATGATATATGTACTCCATTTGTTGACCTAAGACTTGTGTAGCTAATATTTCTTTATAGTCCTTAAGGTTAAAAGTCATTTTATTTTAACAAACTTAATTTGAGTGTCTTGAGTTCAGTAAAAAGTTCTATCTACCTTGTTTTTTCATTCATTCTCCCCTCCACCCATTTCATTTCCCCCCTTGATAGGCAAATTTTTATTCTAAATCTATTTTCCCTCTTCTTTTATCCCTTCTTCATCTCTTAAAAACATTATAGCATTAATTTGTTTCATTTTTATCTATCCTTAGAGTAAAACAACATGTTTTGAGTAACTATGGATCACTCTTTTCTTTCCTTTATCATTATTAAACTACCCTTCTATTTTGGATAGTTGAGTCCGTACCCTTTTTCTATTATTACATGTTTCTCTTTACTTATGCCTTCTTCATGTTTTTCTTACATATTGACTTACATTTCATTTGACATTCTTTCACATTTTCCTTTATGTTTTATTCTTTCATACCTATGTTACATGAGCTTATTTCTTACCTTCTTCTATATCTTCGTTAGCTTTGTCTTGCATTAAGATTTAATCTGTCATTTATGTTTCACATGCTTCCTAACATGATTTAGTATGTTCTACATTTCCTTTTTATCATTTATGTTTTATTTATCATTTTTCATTTATTTACTATCATTTGTCATTCATTTTTCATTCATTTGCCATCATTTGTCATTCCTTTACCACTATTTTCAATTCATTTGTCAATATTTTGTCATTCATTTGCCATATTTTTGTCATTTATTTTCCTTAAATATTTTAAATCTTTCCTTAACAATCCTAATTTTCAAATTTTCCTACAAAATTTATCTCTACTAACCTATTATATAAAAACTTTTGATTTTTTGGCTTTTTTTTTACACTAACTTCTACAAGCTCACCTAGTGTACTCTACATTAGATGCCTTCACTTTCTTATAGTCTTATTATTTATTTATGACACTAAGGTAATTTCAAGGTATGTTTTTTTTAATTTTTTCCTTTTATTTATCTTATTTTCTTCTTACTACACATTACTTAGCATCAGCTTTATGTGTCAGCATATTCTATCCTGAAGCACCAACCTGTGTTGCACTTACATGACATGTGATGAGCTTTAGTTGAGGCATATGTATACACATAATATTTTCAAAATTTTATCATTTATTGAAATTTTTTATCTTTTAGGAACCTATCAATTCTAAATCTCTCTAAGTGCATGCCTTAAGGGGTGCATCGAGAAAGGTGTGGGTAGACCTTTTGTGCTTTGTAAGATTGGTGTTCCTTTTGCCACTTGCTATCTACACTTTTTTCATGTTTTATCTGTATTTTACTTGATTTATCACCCTTTTTATTTATCAATAAGATATGGCATCCATATGTATTGTTAGGCTTCCTGTTCAACAAGCTACATCTACCTGGTCAACCTAGCATGTTCTGGGTCACTTTTGATTTTTTGCTTATTTACCTCCTAGTCGACCTAGCATAGACTTTAGGCACTTTATCAATAATTTTTTAGGTCAAATTGATCAACCTAACATAGCCAACATGTACAAAAGTATTTAGTTTGAGATACGACTATATTTACAAGGTCATTCCTTACCATTTCATAAGAGAGTTTAATTAAGTGAATAAGTGCGAACAAAAATCTACTTATTGACCATTATACTTGAGGAATAAAGTTTTAGGGTTCAATAATTTTATCTAGAGATTTGATATTATCTTGTGGAGAAGTATTTTGGATGCTTAGGTAGGTCTTTTATCCTAGATATGATTTACCTTGGTTGTCCTTACAAGCCACAATAATCTCTTGTGAAGCACCATTAGCCAAGGGAGAGGTTGAGACTCGGCAAGTTCATCTTCAAAGGTAAGTATTCCTAACTTTATTTCCCTTTTGTAAGAGTATATAGATAATGCATTATGTATTCTTCTCTTCCATGTATTTGTATTCTATATACATTGATGTAAGTATATGTCTCCTATACATGTTTAGTTTATTTGTTATTTACTTATTCTGTTCTAACCCCTATTTTGTGCTAAAAGCTTTGATGAGCACTAGATTAGTTTAATTTTATTGTTATTAGATTAGTTTACTTTATTTTTTATTATCATAAGTGAATAAAAAAACCATAAGACTCTTTTAGGGTTATTGTGTGATTGTGTTAGACTGTAGGCATTGAAACCATGCCTAGCATGATGTGTTGTGATAAATGATACAAGTGATCCCCTAATCAAGTCTATCGAATCATCATATTGGTCAATCTCCCACTTAATAAGTGTGTACCCCAATCAAAAGTGTAGGTGTGATCTATCTTATCCAATCTAGGATTGATTCATGCACACCATATAATTTTGATGGCATATAGTAACTATCTGCCAATGATCACCAGATCAAGGAGTGGTCAGGGCCATCATTGGGAGCATAGATGTTGAGGATGCCAAAAAGATGGCCATCAATGTCAAGAATAATCTAGAATTTTTGATGTGATGGGTCATCTCCTATAAAAATAATTCCAATGGATACTTTAGAAGTAACTAAGATACATGCACCTTCATGTCCTACCTCATGTAAGGTGGTGACTTGGATGGCATCTAGACAAATACTTTACAAGGTCATTCAAAGTAAAAATCTAGAAATCTTAACTTTATACAAATAGAGAATGTCCAAAAAATAAATATGCTAACATGTGGCTTGCACATCAAGTAGACTCTATAATGCCCCTTAAAATCCATGATAATACATTCATAAGGAGGGGTCATCCATTTGAATTTCCCTTTCTCATCCTCAAAATCTACCAACATTAAATTTTTTTGTCTTGGTGAGGGAAAAAAATTGTTGCTATTAATGTAGTGGCATTTGGCATCATGTTCCTCCCAAAGATATTCAACACCCCTACAAGGTGGGCTACAAGACCACCAAGATAATGAGCCATTGCTTGAGTGAACCTCAACTAGAGGCATCCTAAAATTCTAAGAGGTCATAGAAATGCTCTGAGGTTTAAGAGGAGCTAAGATAGAAGGGAGTGATAAAGAGGTCCCCTGAGAGGGTATGACAACTAGAAGAGAATCCTCTTGAGGTGAAATTTGGGGTGTTCTTTTTGGATTAGGGACCAATGCCCATTTGGGGTGAACTATGTTCCAACCATCACCTTGATTTTTTAATTTTGATTTCTCAGACTAAAGAGGTGGCTAAGGAGGCTTAGGATGACCCATGTGAAGATAATCCTTGATGTGGTGGTCTGAGGCCTGAAAATGGAAAAAAGTGTTGGTAAGGTTGAAATATACAAAATTTTATGACCATTGGGTCTCCCCAACCTTGATTTCAATAAAATCCTTTAGCTCTTTAGAGATGTCAACCTCCACATAGACTCACTTATTATGATAGGTGGAGAACCACTTATCTAGTTCAATTGTAACCATATATCCTATAAGAATGATGATTTAGGGGATAAAATCCCAAAGGTGAACTAGAAAATTGAGAAGTTAAACCTATTGTAGGCTAGAATCTCACCCTTGTGGGAGAGTTTTTTAGGCTCTCTCACTCCTAGCTATAATATTGGAGCAACCTCAGGTATCCTATAGTGAGGTTGAACCTCTAGGCTTTTTTATGAGGCTAGCTCCTTAGATGCTTCACTTTGGCTTGTTTCCCACACTAAAACCTACCACTGACTAAGGAAAATGGAAAGAGAGATAATGTGAAAAGGAAAACTAAACTAAGGATGGTGATGCACCAAAGATGAAATGATATACTTTTAGCCTGGAAGCCCTAATGACTACTATCAAATTTAAACAAGACACAAACTAATATGATCCTATCTCAAGGCTGCAAGCATAAGTATTTTATGTGGAGTTCAAAGGGAAACCCTACAATTTGAAGGACATAAGGAAATAGGTATGTATAAGACACTACAAGCTCATGACACTTTAAGAAGGCACCGATGTTTGACACTTCACACAACCTACAAAGAACTAAGATAATTAAAGTAAGATACATGGATAATTTATAGATGATGAAAAAGGACATACATATGCAAATTAAAACTCCAATAATGTACACTTGGCTTCAAATTAGAATCATAAAATTCATCTTATTTCTTTAAGAGAGTGTTACAAGGTAATTTTAATAGAGTAACTCTATCACTAGTAGAGGGATCTCTTTTAAGGCTCAACACCCTATATATATAGTAGAAAGGAATGAGATAAGAGAGGGCTTGCATGAAATGATGGAGAGGGGGTCATAATGACTGAGATCTTTTGTAGTTTCCTCAAACCCCTGACTACATTAACTCTCTTTTATTGCTAGGATAAGGTCCCCATACTTATGCACTTGGTAGCATCATGATCGAACCTATTTTGGGTGGCTTCTTGTCGAGGATATGGCTCAAAATCCTCTTCATTGAATGTAGACATCAAATCTAACTTTAAGACTAGACCCAAGATCATTATAGAGGAAAACCAATCCAAAATATTGGTTTTCCTAGATTCTAGATGTCAGGGACTCAATTAGAAGCATGGGTTCACTTGTTCATATAAGTCATTGACCCACTTTATGGTAGTAGGTGTGAATAACCCACTTATGTCTCTAAGGGGTCTTAATGATGAAGTTTGGCCTTTATCTACATATTAGTTTTACCTTTGAGTCAGACTTGCTTTTATTATGCTTGCCTTATTCACTAGGCTCCTCATTTCTCCCTTGCCATTGGATCTGATGCATGAGATGTTGCCATGTGTCATCTCTATGTTTAGCTAGATACCCCTTTGACAAATTTTGAATACTAACAGATATTTTATGAGACCTATCTTTGAGATCTGCACAAATTTCTCAAGCCTTTCAAATCCAAATGGCTACTTTCATGGGTTTAGATTTTGACATTTACAGGCCCATCATGGGATATTTGAATCCTAATGACTATTTTCTGAGACCCATCTTTGACACTAGCATGAATGTCATTAATCCTTTTGGGTCATTTCCTTTGGAAACTTTCCTTGAAATAATTAGGTATTTGGACTTTTTTTCTTTAGCCTAATTTTTTTGGAGAATTTTCTTAAAACAATTAGGTCTTCAAAATTTTTTATAGCAAAACTTTTTACCGAAAGATCTAAGTCTGTAGGATCACTGCCTTCTTGAACAATTTTTTTGGACTTTTTCTAAGAATCCTTTTTTGAATGGAAAGTACCCTTGAAAATTTTGTAAAATTCCCTTTTCCAAAGGGAAAGTACCCTTTAGAACTTTGTAAATGAATCCTTTTCCTTTTTGAAAAGAAACCTTTGGATTTTTTGAAATAGACCCTTCAACTTTTGAAAAAGTATCTTTTCTAAAGGGAAAGGACCCTTTAGATTTTTTGTTTGGACCTTTTTGCTGAGAATAACCCTTCAAAAAAATTAAGTTCCTTTGGCTTTGGAAGATGCCCTTCAGCTTTGGAAAAGGTCTTTTGCTTCTTTATAAAAGTTTTGAAAGAAATATGCCTTAAAAAAATTATCTCAGATGATTTTCTTAAAGTAAATCTATCCTTTAGAAAATTACTTCAGTCTTTTGACATAGCCCTCATTTACCCTTTGGAAATTCCTTTCAGATTTTGAAGTTATCCTTTAGGAACTTTTGAAAATGGGCCATTTCTATAGAAGTCTCCCTTTGAGGAAATTATTTTGGATAAAATGCCTGAAAAAAAATTTGACACTTAGTCAAATGAAGTAACTTTCCCTTAGGAACTTTTATTTTGAGCAAAATTTCCAAATAAATTCCAACACTTAGCCCAAAAAAAATTTGAAAGAAAATACTTGATGAAAAAGAGTCTCAAAAGAAAACAACCTTGTACTTTTTGCTTCATCAGGTTCTTTACTCCTTACTTCAAGTTTCTTTGGTGAAGTAACTAATATATCAAACCCAAAGTATTTTTTCTTTCCCCAATCTACTTGATCATGTTCTCTCTTTTAACCAGTTAAAATTTTGGTATGTGGTCCAAAAATTGGCCAACATTTTTGGCGACTCATAGGGAAACATGCTTGATATTCTTGAGAAACTAGCTCATTTGCCTCATCTGATCTATTGGTCATAGATTCATTAATTTATCTTATAAGGCTGACCCTATCTTGAAAATCCCTTTGAAGAAATAAGGAAAATAAAAACAAAACAAACACTATGCCCAAGGCACTTAGGGAAGGGAAACACACAACTGAAAAGGATGTGCACAAGGCACTTAGAACAAAACATGAAAAAACTATATAAAAAGTACAATATATACAATGATTTTAAACTCTTCTAAAGGCCATAAACTCTTCTAATAGTAAGGCTTTATATGAATCCCATTGATTGGGATGGGTAGTACCTCTCCATATAGTTGGGCCAGCTAAAAAGCATTATGTTGTTTGCATCCTTGGATCAAATAAAGGCCACTCCACAAGCTATCAAATTTGGTATGGTTGCCTAGCTTGGCCTTATTTAAATCCCACTTGAGGACTAGATCCCATTATTTTAATTCCCTTTATATGGATCTCTTGTCACAGGCTTTCTTGACTTGAGCTTGATGTGACTCTAGTGTTTTCATTATAAGGTCTCTCATTTCTTCAAGCTCTATAGTTCTATCACTCTCACATGCACGGGTTCATTTTCCATCAACTCCAACTAATAAACTAGTTATAATGTAATAATCTCAAGAGAAATTGACAACTTATCCTCCCTTCCATTAACTAAGTCATATGGAGAATTGCCAATCACATCTTTAGAAGTCACCCTATCAACCCATAAGGTTGTCTTTAGTTTAGTGTGCCATGTCCTCTAATTATTTTCTATAGTTCTCTTAATGGTTCTTAACAATTTTTTATTTGTGGAATTATCCATTTCATTTCCTTGGGGATAATAGTTGGAAGAGGTGCTAAGATATATGCCAATCTTGAGAGCCCATTCACTCATTTTTAAACTGAGGAAAGCTAATGCATTATCAGAAATGATAGTGGGTGGAACACCAAACCTGGTCACAATGTTGTCATAGAAGTCTAAGACTACACCTTCATTAGCTTCTTTCAACATAATGGATTCCACCCACCTAATGAAGTATTTGATTTTATTAATCACCCATATATGCCCTACACTTGATGGAGGGTTGATCATTCCTATAAAATCTAGCCCCCATTGCATGAAGGGTTGTTTTACCTAAATTGGGTTGAGAGGAAGGGCAGTCAATCTTTGATTACCCACAAAAAAATCAAAATTTTGACACTTTCTTACCCATGCATATGTATCCTTGAAGAGGTTGGGCCAATAATAACTAGCTCTCATCACTTTTTCCATTGTAGTCCTTGGAGCAAAATGGCCCCCTCCATGCCCATCATGGAATTGCTCCAAGAGCCTTATTACTTGGTCATCATCTATGCACCTCAAGAGAACTCCATTTAGGTACTTTCTAAAAAAAACCCCATTGACCAATGCATAAGGTATGGACTAAATTCTAAAATATCTTCTCTTTTCCCTATCCATACCTTGTGGGCACTCGCCTATTATCAAGAAACATGTCATAACTTGGAGCCAACTAGTGTGAAGTGGAGGTGCATCTGTCTGTGAGTTATCTTGTGTTACCAAGATAACCTCTTTGTCTTCATAAAGGTCATCAACAACATACTCACACAAGCCTTTGACTCTCACTAGCTTAGTGACCTTGATCTCCATGTCATACTCCATGACCTTAGTAATCCAACTAGCTTTCTTTTCATTCAAGTCCTTGTTAAGAAGGAAGTCTCTCATTATGGGATGAGACACCATAATATATATTTTTCTATTGGAGAGCATTGGCCTAAACTTTTTAAGGCATCTTACCATTGTAAGGACTTGTTTTTATACAAAATTATACCTCACCTCATACCCCTTAAGTCCCTGACTACAAAATTTTATTGGTTGCTCAAGTCCACCATTATTTTACATTAACATAGCTGATATATTTTCAATATTGGGAAAGGAATATAATATGAAACCTCTTGAGAAATCAAGATTCATGAGTGTGGGTGCTTGGGAAATGGCTTGCTTGATAGCCTCAAATGTTGATTTACCATCATTTAACCAAGTGAACACTTGGTTCTTCTTCAGCATGGCAATGATGGGTTTGACCAAGTTTTCAAAACCAAGTATAAACCTTCTCACAAAGTTTATTTTCCCAAGGAACTTTGGATTCCTTTCTTATGCTTGGGTAAGGATAAGGCCAAGATGGCACTTACTCTATTAGGATCAATAGTGAATCCCTATTTTGAGATGATATATCCCAAGAGTTTGCCCTCATGGAAACAAACACACATTTATTGGGATTCAAAGAGATCCCATATTCCCTACATCTTTCAAAGATCAATCTCAAGTGATCTAAGTGATCACTAGCCCTCTTGGAAAAAAACTATTATGTCATCCAAGTAGACAAGCACCATTTGATTTAGTAATCCTTAAAAATCCATGTCCATTGCTCTTTAAAAAGTGGCCCCAGCATTTGATAGGCCAAAAGGCATCTTATGATAAGCATATGTGCCCCACTTTATGGTGAAGGCAGTCTTGTATTGATCTTCTTCTCTTACTAGCACCTAGTTTTATCCCTAGTACCCATCCAAAATAGAGAAGCATTCCAAACTAGTAACCATTTGAAATATTTATTCCATATATGGTAAGGGGTAGTGATCTTTTAAAGAGACTCTATTCAAGTCTCTAAAGTCAACACACAATTGGATCTCACCATTCTTCTTCCTCATAGGTACCAAGTTGCCTATCCATAAGGAGTGTTTGATGGGAAAAATGATATTAGATTCAATCAATTTGGTCAATTCTTTCCTCATTAGCTCTTCAATTTTTAGATTAGCAAGTCTTTGCTTTTGTCTCATAGGCTTATCATTGGTCTCCAATTCTATAGTATGTTGGGATAGCTTAGGATCAAAGCCTCTTAGATCATTATATTCCCAAGCAAAGATTTTTGAATATTCCTTACAAAGTTTAATGAAATCATGCCTTTCTGTCTCATTACTTACCTTCCCAAGCTTGTAGGGCTTGTCCTTGAAAATAAAGACTCTTTCATAGTTCCCCTCATCAGTTGACATCACTGCCTTATCTTTCCTCATTTGGTCTCCATCATGGAAAAGACCTTCAAGGGTGACCAACCCTTTAGGAAGTTTGTTAAACCTTAGTTGAAATTTTTGATCCTCATAATAATGTTGAAATTTGCCTTGGTTCATTGAGGAAAACTTTGATTCCTACTATAATAATTAATTAATTTTCTTGTCACTATCAAAAACCTACCAATGAGCCTCAATATCTTGGACTAATGATCTCATTACTACTTTAACATGTGGTCATACTTTGGGATTCTTCAGCTTATTTGGGATATCAAACTGAGCCCCCATAACTACCAACCTATTAGCATGTTAATCTTAATTCCTTAGTGCTACTTAGATGTTGAAGGCCTCAAAGTATTCAACCATATCCCACACTCTATGTTTGTAGGATTTCATCAAAAGATTCTTTGTGATGTTTTGGCCTTTGACCTGATGCACTATCATCTCACTATCCCCATATACTTGTAACTACTTGATTCCCCTCTTATTAGCCCACTAAAGGCCATGGAAAAAATCCTCATACTTAGTTGCATTACAAGAGCAACTAAATTAGAACCTGTAAGAAGAAAAGTACTTATCTTCTAAAGGGGAAACTAGAATTACCCCTGTACCTACTCCATTTTTCCTCCTTGAACCATCAAATAATAACTTCCACATACCATTAAGGTCTTCTTTAGGTCTAATGAGGGAAGACATGAGTTGATTTTCTTCATGTAGAAAATAAACACCCATGCCTCTTTCTTTAACACCTTTCAAAGGGTTGAGAAATTGATTATCCCCCCATAACTCATCCAAGAATAAGTCTAGAATCTCCTTAGGATAATTATAAGTTCTTGACCAATTGTAAATTCATCCTCATCAAGGATAGTAAAATTGAGGTTTATGCTATCTGGATGATGGGGCTCAATGTAAAATTGTGCCATGGGCTCAACCTTGATTGATACTTTAGTCCCATACCTTATTCTGAATGTCATGTATGACCAATATTTTGTGAGATAGCCTCCTATCTTTATTGTGAATTCTTTAGAAAGTCATACTGTAAAGTGAGGAGTTACATCAAGGATCAACACATCCTAAACCATCAAGACACTAGGACAAGCATGTAGGGTTAAACTCAAATCCTTGATGATACTAGTTGGATTTATGGAAGAACTATCAAGCCATAGAACTCTCTTAGTATGTGGCTCATATTTGAGGTTCAACTGATTAGCTATAGACTTTGGCATTACTAAAGTGCTAGATCCACTATCTACCAAGAAATTATTCACCAAGTAATCACCAATGATTAATGAAATATAGAATAGAGGAGGTATGACCACCTTACTTGATCCTTCTCCCATAGGACCTTGGGTTGTATTGGTGAGGATCTTAGTTTCTTTACTTGGTTGTTAGCGTGTACTTATTATAACACCTATTTTTTACAAACCTTCTTGAAGGATATCCACTTGATTGGGAATGGAAAGCATGTCCCACATTGGTACACTCACACTGGATTTCTTTATTTGCTCAACAACATTGATTGGTGGACCACCAACTTTTGCCTATGCTTTGGGGACCACTACCATTGTTTGTTGAATTTACAAGTTTTGTGGATCAAAATGGGTCCCTTCATTCTAATTCTTTAGAGCTATTAGAACCTTTGGATCTAGTAAAACCTTTAGATCTATTGGAACCTTTGGATTAGTAGTAGGTTCACTTGGCTTTGATAGTAATGGAGTAATAGTAAGAGGATCTTTGACCATCTCTTGATTACCATCAATATTCTTTCTTTTGAACCTTGTATTGGTTGCCACTAAAATGTATGCTTGGCTAGAACTAGTATGTTGATTGAGTGCATAAGACTCTTCATGCTCATAATTAACCATTGTAGCACCCAACTAGTTTATTTCTTCAGTAATCCCCTAGCCTTGTTGAGGCTCTTTCAATTTTGTCATCATAGGTATTTCTATGTTCTGAGCCATAAGAGATTGATTGTATCCATGGCTAGCACCTTGCTACCATTGATCTTTGAAATCCTGATTGAACTTAGTGTTAGGGATAATGGACTAATCAAAATACTAATTCTAAGGCATTGTACCCTCACTTTCTTGAGAAATTTTGTTATGACTAGGGATCAAAGTATTATAGGTGCTTAAGACATTTAGATTCTAGTTATTTTGTCTATCATAGTTAGGCTACCCTTGTCCTTGACCTTGTCCCTGGAAATTTCCATTGTAGGGTGGCCTATTTGCTTGATAAGACTATTGTTGAGGCTGATATGGAGCTTGATAAGGTTTATTGAACTGAGCTTTTTGCCTCTTCACATTCATCAATTCATTTCCAAAGGATTGAAACATTCTCTTAAGCTCTTGGAAGTTTTTGTGTTATTGGGAGTCACTAGATTGACTAGTCGAAACCTTTTCCTACTTTGATGTAGGTATGGTAACAAGTTTTGGCATAGGGGGAATGATAGAAAGGGGAGGAATGGAAATAGTAGGTGGTTGAATATCAAGAAACAAAGGCATTAGTAGCCTAGGTGTAAGCTTGCTAGCTTGTACTAGATTATTCTCTTCTTTGATTGTCATCTCGTAGGCATTTGGTAGTGTGTTTCCTCCCATAGACTAAATCATTACTATAATATCACTATTAAGAGATTTTAGATAGTAAAAGAAAGCATATATAGGAGTAGGCCTAAAATAGACTAGAATTTTATCCCATGTCTTTTGAAACTTGGTATTGAAATCCTACATAATCTCATGAGGAGCCCTCTTGATTGTCATTTGTTTAGCAAGTGACAAGTGGTCACTCTTGTCTTCAAATATCTTACACAATAAATCACCCAACTAATCCCATGATATGATGGAGTTAGTAGTAAGGTTTCTATACTAGTCTAGGGATTTACCATTAAAAGAGGTGACCAATAACATGATAGCTACATTTTCCTCACTGATGTTATGAATATTACAAAAGTTGGCTATATCCCTGAGGTGCTCAAAAGGGGTTATAGATTGGTCTCCCATGAAATAAGGAACACTTTTAAGGGTTACCACTAGAATAGGATCATACTTATAGAGGTCCAAAGGACTCTAACCATTGAAATCCACAAAATGGAAAGCTCTAGGGAGTACCATGGTAGTGAAAGGACCCAACAAAGATCTTCTTGCAAAGGTAGATTTTGAAAATGGTTTAGAAGAAAAGATTCCCACGTATGGGTGAGTGTTAGAAAATATTAACCTTCTTGCTGAGTTTAAAGGTAATTAAAAAAAATTAAAAGGAATACCTCTAGAAACTGATCTTGTAGTCACCTTTGGCATGAAAGATAGTTACTGTTCTACCACCAAATCACTGAATGTTCTTTAGAGTTGCTAGATATTGAAAGATGAAATCTATAACTGCTACAAATTGATCAAACTAGCATCAAACTTGACCAATATCATTTGAAAGTGGTCCCATCAAGTGTGTCAAAAACTATTTTATCATAGATTTTCACTCTTGTGGAAGAGTTTTTTTAGGCTCTCTCACTCCCAACTACAATATTAGAGCAACCTCAAGTTGTTGGTATCTTGTAGTGAGGTTGAACCTCTAAGATTTTTTATGAGGCTAGTTCCTCAAATGCTTCACTTTGGCTTGTTTTCCACACTAAAACCTACTGCTGACTAAGGAAAAGTGAAAGAGAGATAATGTGAAAGGGAACTAAACTAAGGATGGTGATGCACCAAAGATGAAATGATCCACTTTCAAATTGGAAGCCCTAATGACTATTATCAAATTTAAATAAGACACATACTAATATAATCCTATCTCAAGGCCATAAGCATAATTATTTTGTGTGGAGGTTGAATGGAAACCTTAAAATTTAAAGGACATAAGGAAATAGGTCTGGATGAGACACTACAAGCTTGTGACACTTCCAAAATGCACTGATGTCTAATGCTTCACACAACCTATAAAGAACTAAAAGAATTAAATAAAGATATGTGGAGAATTTATAGATGATGAAAAGGGACATACATCTACAAATTAAAACTATAATAATGTACATTTGGCTTCAAACTAGAATAAGAAAATTCATCTTATTTCTTCAAGAGAGTGTGACAAGGTGATTTTGATAGAGTAACTCTATCACCAGTCGAGGGATGTTTTTTAAGGATCAACAACCTATATTTATAGTAGAAATGGATGAAAGAAGAGGGGGGTTATTTGAAAGGATAGAGAGGGGGACATAATGGCCAAGATATTTTTACAGCTTCCTCTAACCCTTGACTGCATTAACTTTCTTTTATCACCAAGATAAGGTCCTCATACTTATGCACTTGGTAGTGTCATGATCAAACTTATTTTGGGTGGCTACTTGTCGAAGGTATGGCTTAGGATGCTCTTCATAAATAAAAACATCAAATATAACTTTAAAACTAGACTCAAGCTCATTATAGAGGAAAACCAATCCAAAATATTGGTTTTCTTAGATTATAGATGTCAGGAACTCAACTAGAAGCATGGTTTCACTTTTTCATTTAAGTCATTAACCCACTTTATGGTGGTAGGTGTGAATAACCTAGTTATGTCTCTAAGGGGTTTTAATGATGAATTATAACCTTTATCTACATATTGGTTCCACCTTTGAGTTGATCTTGCTTCTTTTATGCTTGCCTTAGTCATTAGGCTCCTCACTTCTCCCTTGTCATTGGATCTGATGCATAAAATGCTACCACGTGTTGTCTCTACATTTAGTTAGAGACACCTTTAATGGATTTTGAATGCCAATGGCTATTTTATGAGACCCATCTTTCACATCTACACAAATTTATTAGGCCTTTCAAATCTAATCAGCTACTTATAGGGGTTTATATTTTGACATTTATGGGCCCATTATGGGATATTTGAATCCCAATGATTATTTTATGAGACCCATATTTGACCCTAGTATGAACATCATTAATTATTTTAGGTCATTTCCTTTGAATAGTCTCCTCAAAAAAATAAGGTCTTTGGACTTTTTTGCTTTAGCCTAATTCTTTTGAAGAATTTTCCCAAAACAATTAGGTCTTTAGACTTTTTTTTAGTGGAACTTTTTGTCGAAAAAAATAAGTCTACAGGATCTTTGCCTTCTTGAATAATTTTTTTGGAATTTTGCTAAGTGTCCTTTTTTGAAGGGAAAGTACCCTTCAAAATTTTGTAAAATTCCCTTTTCCAAAGGGAAAGTACCCTTTGAAACTTTTTAAATGAACCTTTTACCTTTTTGAAAAGAAACCTTCAATTTTTTTGAAATGGACCCTTTAGCTTTTGAAAAAGTATCTTTTCTAAAGGGAAAGGACCCTTCAGGTTTTCTATTTAGACCCTTTTACTAGGAATAACCCTTCAAAAAAAATTAAATTGCCTTTGGCTTTGGAAGATGCCCTTCAGCTTTGGAAAAGGTCTTTTGCTTTGGGACAAAACTTCCTAAAAGAAATCTACCTTCAGAAAAATTGTCTCAGATGATTTTCCTAAAGGAAATGTGTCCTTTAGAAAATTCATTTGACCTTTTGACATATCCATCATTTTCCCTTCGGAAATGCCTTTTGGCTTTTGAAGATATCCTTTGGTAACTTTTGAAAATGGTCCATTTCTGTAGAACTGCCCCTTTAAGGAAATTATTTTAGACAAAATGCCCGAAACAATTATTGACACTTAGTCAAATGAATTAATTTTCCCTTTGAAACTTTTATTTCAAGAAAAATGTCTGAATAAATTCCAACACTTGGCCTAAACAAAATTATGAAAGAAAATACTTAGTGAAAAGAGTCCTGAAAGAAAACAACCTTATAATTTTTGCTTCATCAAGTTCTCTACTCCTTAATTTAGGTTTATTTGGTGAAGTAATTGATATATCAAACCCAAAGTCTTCTTTCTTTCCCCCTTCTGCTGATCATGTCTATCTCTTCAAATAGGGACATGAAGGATAACATTTTTAGAAACCTTAAAATCATGATACTAAGGAAACAAAATCATAAGTTAGTTGTGAAGGAGCTAAACATTTAAATTTGCAAGAATTAGCTAAATTTTAGACGGCTTCTTAAAGTTAAATAAAAAACACTTTTGATAAGGTTACATATTCTAGAGAAATGGACCCCTAGTGGCTCCTAGTGGTTATGGATCTAATAGCAAAAGTAATCCTCTGAGCAAATGCAGCTAACAAAGTAAGCAATAATATAAAAAAAATCATACCACTTGCAACATTGTTCAATAGCATCAACATGAATACTTACCCCTAAAATGGAGGGGGCAGAGGGATTACCTCATTGTAAAATTTCAAAACAAAATTTTGAGCTCATTTAGGCACCATTAGCTTCACCTCCTTCATCAATAGATGTAGTAAAGTGTGGAAAAGCCATAAATATAGGGTTTGCCCACCCAAAAGGTAGAACACCAAGTGTAGTTAATGCGCTAAAACCCTAATAAATGTTGTGGTCTTTATGGTGTGACACAAGGGGGACAAAAATGAAAATAGGTAAACATAAACCATGAAAAAAACTTACCATAGTGATTTTTCCTCCTCTCCTCTAAAACTACTTTCTCTTTTTATGTCCTTTATTTTATCTAAGGAGTAACTTAAATGCATTCTCTCTCCTTATGAAATTTTATATTCTCCATTTCTTGTATGTTTAATTGGTGTGATTTATAATTACACCATAGCACTCATAAATATAGGATTGGGTCAATTCTTACCTTACTAGCTGTGATGGAAATCTAGGATAAAAACATAGTTTCTATCCACTAAAAAATCTATGATTTTTTTCAAAGTGTAGACGCCTAAGTTTGGTACATGGCTTGTTATTTCAATTTTTTTAGTATTGACTTGTGCATATGGATCATTGTCTTTAATGAAGGGACAATTGCTACTTATTTGTGTGTGTTTTTTATCTCCTCTATGTGATATGTTGTTATTCCCTTCTATATTTTTTTTATGTTTCTTCCTTTTATGCTTGTATACCTATTTATTTATTCTACCTTTAGCTTATACTAATTCTTCCTTTGGGATAAATTTTTTAATCTTGATGAATCTTCTATGTGTATATTAGATAGACCTATTAAATCCATCACTTGTCTCATTTTGGGCCTATTTACTCTTCCTTGCATATTTTTGATGTTTGGATCCATGTATGTTTTTTATTTTCTTTTTCTTTGCATTGATTGTGCACCAGTAGGTTTTTAATTCAAACTTGGGAATTATATATGTTCAAATATTCTAGAGGCATTTGAATAACTATCAAGGAATTATACTTACTCATAATAAGTATTAGTCAAGTATAGGAATCATTTATAAATACCTATTTCTTCTCTAAAGGACTTGCATTCAAACTTTAATTGCATCTTTTACCAAATGAAGGACAAGAAAAAATACACGTAGTTGCATCTCCACTTAGGAAGAGGATGTTGAATTCCTCAATTAATCCTTTCAAATTGCACAATAACTACATGGGATTTAATTATAACATTTAATAAAAATAATTTTAACTCCCTTAAAGTTTCCTAACCCACCTACTTACTCCCTTATCATTTGAAAGTGTTTTATGGATAATTACGTCAAGAAAATAAATAATATCAATAAGTCATTAATCTAACCAATTCAGAGAAGTAAAAATATAGGACTATAAGACATCAAGAGGAAAACTTACATTGAAAATTTTATAATCCATAAAGATGCATATTACACATCAGCCACCCTAAAACATATCCCTCAATCACAAATATAGTGTTGACTCTACCCCAAGAATATTCTTTGCTCAAAAATCAATTTATAAATTTGTTCATATATAGTCCACTACCCATATTTTACTTTGAGTTCATTCTTTCTTTCTAGTCCAAGGATACACTGCTAGAATTCTATAAATATGTCAAGGTGTGATAGTTCCATCTCTTTTGATTTTCATATTCTCTAATGATTTTATATATATTATCAATGGAGAATATGAAAATCAAAAGAGATGGAATTGTACCCTCTCAAAGGCATTTGACACCTTTTCCAACATACTATAAGGCTTGTCAAGTGTATTCAAGACCAAAATTGTGATTTATACATATAAAATACATTTTTAAAAGCATATTCAACATGGGAGTCAAAGAGCATCAATTTTTTAGTTATAATGCAAGTTTCAGTTTCATCTTTTACCAAAGAGGTAGTTTTAAGAAGGTTTATGAGTTTGAAAAGTGAATGAGAGATCACTTGAATAGGTTTCAAGATTGTAAAGTGTCTTCTTACCTTATCCAATTAAAATCCATGATTTTAATTTGTTACAACCAAACAAATAGAAAACCTCCTTCTTTTCTCCATCAAGTTCTTGGTAGCTCAAGACAATCAACCAGTTTGAGGATGGTACATGAAGGAGAGAGATATTTTGACTAAATTATCCTTATATTTTATGGGGGAAATTATGCCCTTTAAATTCCAAGAATTATTTTTGGGTTTGAATGGCTATGATTTATGAACAATTGCAAAGAGAATAAGGTGCCTTTAAACCTTTATAAAACCCACAAGCATATTTGTTGCTTATCCAAATACATTGGAAGGTTATATAATGAAAATTAAAAGATATATGAGTCCTAATAGGTATATAAAATCCTTAAAAATCATCATCCATCATCACTTAACACTTGTGAACATGCAAAAGATGAGATATCTTCATTTTGAGGTAGGTTGCAGGTTGAAGATAATAGAGTTCTTGATGTTTTTAGGGATTAAAATAGTTGAGAGTGTACTAGTAAATTACCACACTATCTCCAAGACCCTATATGGTCAAAAATATTTCTCTCAATCCCACAAATTCTTGAAAACTCCATATCAATATGAATACATACAAGTTTATACAAACACCTTGTCTAAACTAATATTGCAAGTATAGGAGTGAAGAGAAATGGTAAGGTTATGATGAAATTGAAATTTTTGAGGTCCATTATAATATTTAATGAATATAATAAGTCTAAAAAGTTTTTTATAGGTATTATAATGATAAATCACTCAAGAGGATAAGCTCTCAAGCTTTAGCAAGTGACAGGCCTAGAAGAGACCTATAGGCCTGTAAGTGAAAAAGAAAACCTTCCAATACCATTGTGGATGTTTAGCCTCACCATTTATTAAAAAACAAATATAATTACCTCATATATTGTATCCCATACTTATATATACATATATAATTTCATTAAGAGGCATCATCAAGTCTTGGGAGGGTTATAACTTCAACTAAAAAGCTACATGCCTAAGTAATTGAAAAAATAAAAGATACATATTTGGTATTAAAAAAGAAGATTGGAAGACTAAAAAATGTATATGAAACATGTATTAAGTCATAAAATAATATTTGGATCTTATTTCTCATGGTATAAAGTGATTAAAGGGCCTTTTAGAGGAAAATACATACATGAAGGCTAAATAGGACTCTACAAGCAGAGATAGGTGCTTGGAGATGCTTTAGATGTCTTAAGGAGGAATTTAAACTTACAAATAGACCTATATGATGGGTGTGTTATTTTTTCATATGTATTTATTAACCTAAAAACATGTAATAAATTTCCCTAAAATGAGTGAATGTAGACCTACAAGTCAGCAAACCTGTAGGTCCACAATCTTAATCAAAAGAGAAAAAACTACAAGCTTGTATCCTAAAACATGAATAAAAAGTGAAAGTATTGAGTTTTTTATAATAATTAAGCATCTTATTAGGTTAATATTACCTTTTTAATTTATCTCACAAATTTCAAACTTATTTCAAAATAAATTAAGTGTTAAACATGGACTGATCAAACCCTCAATATAGATCACAGTAGGTTTTAAGTATTTTGGAGGATAAGTGAATTTTATAAAAAAATGGAAGACACCATGGGAAATTTTTTATATACATTTAATTAATTTTAAATCAAATAAAAATATTTAATGATCTGTTTACTCAAAAGGTTCTAGTTTGACCCTATTGCACAGTCATGTAATGCCTAAGAGACCACCTTTTGAAGCTTGAAACTCACTTAAGAAAATGCATGGGAATGAATGTATATTGGATGTGTTGATTATTTTATTACACTATAATATTATTTAATTTTTTTTCCTCAAGTATTTTATTATAGTATAAAAAAATCCCAAGAAGTAAAATCAATCAAAACCCTCATGTGACAAGAAGGTCTGAAACTTTGCAAGAACTTCTAGGAAAAAATGTATGGGACCAAAATATCCTATGGTTAGTTGAGTACCATTATTTACTCAAACATTTTGTAATTTTTCAAATAATTTATGTGTTGCTCTTTATTAGTGATTGCTAACAAGATAGACACCTCCCAAGCTACCAAGAGACCAAAAATGACCTGATGACTATGTTTGCTTTTCAAATGATCTAAAAATGCAATTGTTTGGTCTTGGGATGATCTAAATGACAATTTCAGGTCATAAACATACCTTAATAATACATTTGGTGGAATGTGTGAGTTTTTAAAGGTACATAAATGGATTAGAAAGGGTTATTATAGGTCTAAATGCAAGAGTTTGAATGTGTATGGGAATCCGAGCCAATTAAGAAGTATTTATAGGCCTAAGAATAATCCAAATGACTCTCCATAAGTAATTATAAGAGTCCTTCATGGTTTCATGATAGGCTTAAAATATTTATACCAAGCTTAATGGATAATGTCCTTTTTTCTTCCATACTAGACTAAATTTCAAACTTCCCCAAGGTAATTTGAAGTATGGAAAGTTGTAAAGAATCTTTATAAAACATCTTAAATAATTATTAAAATAATTTATATGTTTGGGATAGATCATTTAAATGTTTAATTATTTGAACAAAGATCGTATGGTCCCCTCCAAAACCCCTATGAGATGGATAAGCCATATTGACAAGCCACAAACAAGAGTCAAACTTGAAGAAGATGCCCAAGCTTAAATATTAACTTTCACCATGATGAGAGATGTGTTAATAATCTAAGAATCGCATAGTAAGTTTTAAAGGAATCTAGGTGGACATGTGTCAGAGTATGAAGTTTTTAACTCTCAAACTAAGAGAAGGAAGTTTTAACTAGATAAATTTGAGCCATGGGGAGGTCAAGAGTAATTTTACACCACATTAATGAAGGAATCACCAACTAAAAATAACACTTGTTGAGTAAGATAACAATACTATTCTCTCACCCTCCATTTGGATGGTAATTGATTTGAGGTGGATGACACTTGTCATGGGTTTCTCCAACATCCATATTCACTCTTCTTCTCCTTTTATTCTATATGTATTGCCTTGTTTGGCATTGAAATATATCCTCAAACTAAGTATGGTGACTCCTTGATCATGTAAACTCTTATAATTTCATTTGATATGAATACAAGCTAATCTCCATCCTTCATGATTCTATAATTAGTGTATATATCATGGTTAGTTGATGAATGTTAGTATTAGTGTTATATCTCTCTTTAATTTGTCATGTCTCCTTACATATTTTCAAGATGTAGTCATATTATCAGGTCATATGGAGAGTGATATATGGTCTTAAAATGACTAAATCTGCACATTATTTCATTAGTGTCTCTTATGAGACCTCTTGACCATCCCCTCTTAATTATTGTCTTGATATGTACCTTCAGAGTGAAATATTGATGCTTAGAGTCTCATATTGAGTTAGTATGATAATTTTTATCCTCTATTCATGTTCTTAGTGAAATATAGTCAAGTGAATGGTATTAATTTAGTGCATCACCTGCTTATTTTTTTTAATTTCTCACTCTCCCTTTACCTAGCAATTAATATCCTTAGCTATAGTTTCAAGGTGAAACATCAAGGGAACTAGCCCTATGTAGAGATTCACCTCATTGATTAGGCCACCCACAACTTAGAGCTGTCTCAAAGTTATCTCATAAGTGAGGAGTATTGAATAACCTCCTCAAGGGTATAATTTTATATGATAATAGTTTTGGCACACCTGATGGGACAAGGATTTCAACCATTGAAGAATTATTTATACTGCTCTTTAATGCATCAGCTTTTGGAGGTATGAACACAAGTTTCAATGGAAACTATAATTGAACCACAACTAGTATAATTACTCCAAGTTTCTAAAAATTAGAAATTGGTATTTATTCTTATTCATATTTTGGTCAAGATTCATACTCTATCCCTTCACATTCTTCATATCAGATTGATAGCATTCATGGATTCACCCTAATTAGCTCTCAAATAGTAGTTTAACCTTACCAAGTTTATTAGTAGTCTTATATACCCCTCCACATCCCAACTCAGCCTCCTTGGTAGCCTACTTATTCTTTGAGTCAACCTTGTAAACATAGTCACATTTTTGCTCAATCCCTCTTAGACTTCAAACAAACCATTTTAGAAATTAAAATTCAAATGAGAGAGATTGATATAGAAGAATAACTTGATTTTATTGTTCCTAATCCTCTCATTTATAGTGAATTCATTCAAATGATGAATAATTTAGTGTATTCGACTAAGTCTGGGTGGGAAGATATTGAGTTAAGGAATTAACAAATGCTAATTAATGAGGTGATAAAATAAGAGGCTTGATTCAATTTATGAAGAATAGATTATTACTTTAAGAGAGACATCAAATTAAATACCATTAGTCTCATATGCTCTCTCCTACTCTAATTTAATCTTATTTTTCTCCAAATATAACCCAAGTTGTAACATACCATGAAGAAAAGCCTATGCCTATGTCACCTTCACCCACTCCTCAATAATCTCAAATCATTCCACCATGGATACCTTCTTAGACTATGACCCTTTATTATATCATGCCAACCCTTGATAAAAAACCTTCTCCCATGCCTATCCAAAGTTAATAAAAGAGAAGCATATGGAGGTCAAACCAAGAGAGCTCCCAATTCCTTCAAGTCCTTCACCTAACCTTAAAGTTTAAGCTATCCATGAAGTTCAAGATGCATCAAAGTTTGATAGAGTTATTTAAGATTGTAAGGATAATAATTCATCATCCCTAACACAATTTCCTTCTCCATCTCTCTAATAATCCTTCAATGAGCCTATTACTCCCAAAATACTCAGTTCTAAGGACAACCTATCAGGTTTAAAAAAATATAATGAGTTATTTTTCCATCCCACCCCCTCTTTTTATGAAGTATAACCTTTTTCATTGAGGTTATAATTTTTGAATTCAATTGAAAAAGATAACTTGTAAATAAAATATGATGAGGTGGTTGTCCTTGAGAGGCAAAATTAGTCAGTTATAAGTGAACCTCAAAAAGGCTATGAAGAGAGTAATTCAAGTGTGTATGATGAAGAGATACATCTTGGTAGTCCTCTTTGTCAAGAATAAATCAAATCAATTTTCATAGATGAGGAAAGAGATATACCTTCTAGCCAACATATGGACAATCTTCAATATGTCATAAATGATCAAGTAGATCAGTATGGTTAGTATGGATTTGATGTTGGTGAAGAGGATGATATATTAGGTTTGGAACAAGAGAAAAATGATGAATTAGACCTTAGGTAGGTATAATAACTTTAATTATACATGGAAAAATAAGAATACCAATCTATTTGTCATGAATTGAGTATTGATGAAAGAGTTTAGGATGATCATGTAGTAGTTGATCAAGTTGCAGCTGAGCATAAGAGGAACCTTTTTGAAGACATCTTGGTCATTATCCTTATTTATCCTCATGAATAAGATGAAAGTTTTAAATAAGTGATAATGGATTCTTGTGATAAATAGATAGATCTTAAAGAACTAAATTTACATCTATATCATTATTCCATTGAAGAGTTTGAAGTGCTTGACACGTCTATTACACCTAAATATAATGGTAATAATGAGATTGAAGTTGGAATACTTTAAAGTGATAAATAAGAAGATTATTTTTGGTAAGAGATATAAATATTTTGTTCAATCTTGGATAGTAAAATTATAACCCTATTGAATGCTTATAATTGTCTTGGCTAATGAACATGGTGAAGAAATGAGTGAGAAGAATCTTGAAGACAAAATCATGGTTGCTAGTTTTGTTAAATCTCATGAACATGTTCAAGAAGGACTTGAATACATGTGGTAGTCTTATTTGTACATGTTAAAATAATTTTAACATCTCAATAAGTTAATACCTCCATAAATACAAAATGAATCTGTTATTAAGAAGTGCAAAGCACTTAGCAAGCCAACACGTCCTAAAATTAATCACCGAAAGGTTCAAGTTCATGATGTAGAAAGCTATGAAGGAGATGATATTCCTCAAGGTCATAAATAGGTGGAGATTAAGGATTAAATATAAGCTAAGGTTGTTTTTTCCCCCATGAATCAAAGTGTGGTCACATTGTAGGTCTCTCTCATTGACAAAGAACAACATAAGGTGAACTATGAAATTCAAGATGAATTTGTCTTTATAAGAGACATGTTTTTTTATATTAGTGTACTTTAAGATAGGATAAATGCATGGGAAATCAAATAAAAGGTTTATAAAGCAAACACAATGTTCCAAAAATAACTTACCCATCACTCCAAGTTATCTCATGGAGGAGATTTTAGAATTTTCCCTTTTGATCTAGGAGGATTAGACCTTAAAGCTTAGTTTTATATAGTAGTTATGTCTTCCCTAAGTGATTTTTAGCATAGTTTGTATCATGTTTGGTTTGGTTATCTTGTTGGTGTGTTTGTTTCTTGTTGAGAGCAGTCAGTTGTTTCATCTTTCTCAAGAGGATTGTAATTTAGTTCTCAAGGACTTTTTCATTTTCTGTTGAGTTGAGGTGACCCTATATCCCAATGGATATAATAAGGATACCAGTTGAAGATGCATAGAAAATATTCAATCCTAGAATGTCATAAAATATGTTAGCCAAAATTGGCTACCATAGGTGAGTAACATTAAAAACTTGCTATCTAGACTTGTTTAACTTTGTTGATAACCCTTGAGGGTTCTTGTGTTATTACTAGCTTATTTTATCATGGTGAAGAGTGGTGTTATTTATAATAGTGGTCAAGGTATCCTTCAAGGTCTAGTCAAGAAGAGTGAATCAAAACCCCTAGTCTTGTCATTAATCCCATTCATTAGAGTTTGATGACATGTTATTGGATAAGTTAAGGTAATGAAGGGTTATTGTTTTATGATTGTTTCTAGTTTTTCCTTATGTAGGATTTCATTATCAAAATCCATGAACGTCTAGGTCAATCCAAACATAATTTTTTACAGTGGAATGGGCATACATCAAAAATTAAATGTGATCTTAGGCCTAAATCATTTGTAATAGTTTGTATTAATGCTCTCAAATTCATTCAATACCTTTGCCAATGTATTACAAGGCTTTTCAAGTACATTAAAGACCAAAATGGTGATTTTCACATAAAAATTACACTCGTAAAATCACATTCAATGTGGGAAGTGGTAGGAAATGGTCAGATAAGATCAATTCAGAAGTTACAATGCATGTTTCAATTTCATCCTTTCCCAAAGAGGTAGTTTCAAGAAGGTTTATGAACTTGAAAAGTAAATGAGACCTCACTTAAATGGGTTTCAATATTGGAAATTTTATTCTTACCTTCTCCAAGTCAAATCTATTATTTATAATGTGTTACAATTCCAAACAGATAGAAAACCTCTTTTCTTTCTCCATTGGGTTCTTGGCATCTCAAGATAATGAACTAATTTGAGGATGGTGCATGAAGGAGGGATAAATTTGGATTTAATTATCATTGGGTTTTATGGGGGACATTATTCCCTTTAAAATATAGGAATTATTTTTGGGATTGAAGGGATATGATTTATGAATGATCATTAAGAGCATAAGGTGATTTTAAAACCTCATAGGTGTGGTTTTTGCTTGTCCAAATGCATTAAAATGTTATAGAATTAAAATTAAAGTTTTATGAGTCTTAATAGGTCTATAAAATAATTAATAATCATCATACATAATCAATTAACACTTTTGAGTAGGAAAAATATGATAAATATTCATTTTGAGGTAGGTTTTAGGTTGAAGACAATGGAGTTCTTGATGTTTTTAGGGATTTAGATAGATAAGAGTATAATATTAAATTATAAAACTATATCTACTACCATATATTTCACCAATATGTATCTAAATCCAAAAAATTCTTGAAAACTCCATATTAAGATGAATACATACAAGTTTATATAAACATCTTGTCAAGAATAATATTGCAGGTATATGAATGAAGAGAAATAGAAAGGTTAATGATGAACTTGAATTTTTGGAGGTATATTATAATAATTAATAAATATAATAAGTATCAAAAATTTTGTATAGGTATTATAGGTATAAATCACTCAAAAGGAGAAGCTCTTAAGCTTTAGTCAGTGACAGGTCTAAAAGACCTACAAGCCTACAAGTGAAAAAGATAACCTTCCAATACCATTGTGGATGTTTAGACTCACCATTGAGCATAAAATAAATATAATGACCTAATATATTGTATATTAAACTTATATATACATATATAATGGCCTTAAGATTCATCCTCAAGTCTTGGCAGGGTTATAAGTTCGACTAGAAAGCTATGAGCCTGAGTAATTGAAAAAACAAAAGATATAGACTTGGTATTAATAAATAATATTGGAAGAGTAAAGATAGTATATGTAACATGGAGGGAGTAATTAAATCATATTTGGGTATATTTTCCCATGGTATAAATATATCAAAGGGCCTAAAAGAGGAAAATATAGTCTTGAGGACCAAATAGGATTGTATAGGCAGAGATAGGTGCTTGAAGACATTTTAAATGTATTAAGGAGGAATTTTGCCTTACCATTAGGTATAATGGGTGTGTGATGTTTTCATAAGTTTTTATTAACCTAAAAACATTTCATAAATTTCCTAAATAAAATTTAATTTATACCTATAAGTCTGTAGACTTATAGGTCCACTTTTTTAATTAAAAGAGAAGAAATTATAGATCTGTATCCTAAAACATGAAGAAAAAGTGCAAGTCTTGAAGGGTTTTGAATAATAAATTATATTATGAGGTTAATAACATATTTTTAATGTATCTCAAAAAAATTTAACTTATTTTAAAATAAAGGAAGTGCAAAACATGGACTGCTAGGGTCAATTCTGTTGGTTTACCTACAAACCGTCAATATAGATCATAGTAGGTTTTATGTATTTTTGAGGATAAGGGTATTTTGTAAAAAAAATTGAAGAGACCATGGGAATTTTTTTATATTAATTTAAATCATTTCCAATCAAATAAAAAAATTTGATGATATGTTTACTCAAAAGGTTTCATTTTGACCCTGTTATACAGTCCTGTAACACCTGAGATGCCACCTTTTGAAAATCAAAACTCACATGATAAAATCCATGGTAAGGGATGGATATTATATGGGTTTAGGATTTTATTACATATATTATTATGTAATTCATTTTTATTCAAGGATTATATATAGTATGAACAATCCCCATGAAGTAAAATCAGTCAAACCCCTCATGTCACCCTGCTAGAAGCTTGAGAAGGTCTGAAACTTTGCATATAACTTCCAGGACAAAATACATGGGAAAAAATATCATATGGGTAGTTAAGGAAACTTATTTACTCAAACATTGTGTCATTATTCAAATAATTTAGGATCTAGTCTTTATGAATTATTGCTAACAAGATAGACACCTCCCAAGCTACCAAGAAACCAAAAATGACTTGATGATTGTGTTTGCTTTTCAAATGACCTAAGAATGAAATTTTTTCATCTTGGGATGATATAATTTACATTTTAAGTTCCTAAGGATACCTTAATAATCAATTTAGTGGCATGTGTGAGGGTTAAAAGTTACATAAATGAGTTAGAAAGGGTTGTTGTAGGTCTAAATGCAAGAGTTTGAATGTGTATGTGCATCCAAGCTAGTTGAGAAGTTTTTATAGGCCTTAGAAGAATATAAATGACTCTCCACAAGTAATTATAATATGCCTTCATGGTGGCATGACATTATTCAAATTTTTAGACCAGGCCTATTGGAGAATGTCCTTGCTTGCATACCAAATGAATTACAGACTTCTCGAGGTAGTTTGAGGTATGGAAACTTGTAAATAATATTTATAAAACATATTAGATAATTCTTATAAGACTCTACATGTTGAACATATATCATTAAATATTTAATGACTTTTAAAATGATAATATGGTCCCCTCCAAAACCCATTTTAGATGGGTAGGCCATGTTGGCAAGCTGCAAACAAGAGTTAGACCTAAAAAGATGTCCAAGCTTCAATATTCACTTTCACCATGATGAGATATGTGTTGAGAAGATAATAATGGCATAGTAATTTTTCAAGGAAGCTAGGTGGAAGTGTGTCAAAGCATGAAGTTTTCAACTCTTAAACCAAGAGAAGGTAGTTTCAACTAAAGAAATATTAGTCATGGAGAGCTCAAGAGTCATTTGATGCAACCTTGATGAAGGCATCACCAAATCAAAGCAACACTTGTTGAGGAAGATAATAAAACTCTTCTCTCACCCTCAATTTTTATGGTATCTAATTTGAGGTAGATGAGACTTGTCATGGGCTTCTCCAAAATCCATCTTCTCTCTCCTTATCTTTCTCTTCTATATATATCTCCTTGTTTGACATTGAAAGGGATCCTCAACTTGAGTATGGTAAATCCATACTCATGTAAATAATTGTACTTACATTTAATATGAATAAAATCTAATATCCATCCTTCTTGATGCTGAAATTAGTGTATATCTCATGGTTAGTTGATGAATGTTAGTAGTAGTGTCATATATCTCTTTCATTTATCCTTTCTCCTTACCTATTTTCAAGTTGTAGTCATATTATCAAGTCATGTGGAGTGTGTTATATGGTATTAGATTGAATAAGTGTGGATATTATTTCATTAGTGTCTCCTATGAGACCTCTTGATCAACCCCTCTTAATTATTATCTTGATTTTCACCTTTATATTGAAATATTGATGCTTAGAGCCTCATATTGAGTTAGTATTATAGGTTTCAATCTTTTTTTATGTTATTAGTGTAGTATATTCAGTGTAGGTTGTTGATTTTGTGCATCATCTCCTTATTTTATTTATTTTCTCTCTTGCTTTCCTTATAAATTAATAGGCTTAGTTATAGTTTCAAGGTAAAGCGTCAAGGGAGCTAGCTCTATCTAGAGACTCACCTCATTGATTAGGCCACCCATAACCTAGAGGTGTCTCTATGATATCACCTAAGTGAGGAGGCTTTAAAAACATATTTAATGGTGAAATTTAGTGTGATAAAAATAGTGTAGTTTGATTTAGGGGTTGTTTGAACCCTATTAGTAAAGGTTCCTAGAAAACCCCATCAGAACATGCTAATATAGGGATAGTTGTGTGATAAATGACAAAATAATAAAAAAAATCTTCATTTAAGATTTAAATTATCCATTAATTAACTAAAATATAAATAAATATCTATAAAATTTATGCAAAGTATATACATAACATTTGATATAATCTACATGACTAACAGATTTAGAAAATAGAGCACTGTTGCACACAAAAAAACCATAAAATACATTTAAGGGAAACCATTTTAGAATTGTATAGTAATATTTATCACATCATAACCATTTCATAATAAAAATAATCAATATATATATATATATATATATATATATATATATAGTCTTATAAAGCATGGTCACTTCATTTTCCATCCTTTCTCTATGTAAAAAGGAAAGACTCTTCACAATTTTTAGACTATTTCTATGCTTAAAAGAGATAAATATATACAAAAATAGACAAAATACAAAATGAGGGGAAGTCACACATGATTCCATGAATTACACTATGTGATTTTTTATCCCTATTATACTCCCAACTATAGACACCTAAATCTGGCCACTAATTACCTCCAACCAGGCTTTTGACCATTTTCCACCCAAAAAGCACAATTTGGCCTAAAACATGCTAAATGATGTGAAACTAACATATTAAAGTGCCAATTTTGGCTAGGGTATCACTAAATGGGGTAATACAATTTATGGGCCAGCTAACTTTGATCAGATCATTTCGAGTCAAAATGCCAAATTTGCACCTGGGTGCTCTAGATTGTTCTTTCCTATCAAATATTCTACACAGGACATGTGCCTTCATTATTTATTGTTGGTAACATCCTAAATGGGAATATGGTTCCAATTCATTTTACATCACCTTCCAATTCTAATCTAGTCAAATTTTGGACCAATAACAGGGCATTCTGATCAATTTGAGTAATTTATGCATAAAGTGCTTAATCATGCTTAAGAGCTAATTAACCCAAATCAAGGCCTAATTAATAATTTCATGGAAACTTGTTGAAAAATTATTTTTATAAATGAATATTTAATATCTACATCATCAAGTGACCTCATTTCTTGGGAAGACATCCCTAGGCCATAAATGCCACAAATATCAGGATTCATGCCTTCCAGGCCTCATCAATGCCTTCTATGCCTCTTAATTTCCCCTTCTTCCAATGTCATGATGAGGATAATTACAAAATTAATTCCAAAAATTGAATTAATCATTAACCACACATTTCAATCTTGAGATGGATGATTCAGGTTGACTCTGATCAAATCTAAAAATCTATAAATAGAGAGGCCATGAACATCATTTTTAAGCTATTTTGGTGCAAAGTTATAATGCACAAATATCTTCAAGAAGCCATTGATACTAGTGTTACCATTCCAAATTAACTCCAATCCAATCCAAGCCACAAGCCAAAGGTTCCAAGGTGAGATGGAGGTAGCCAAGGTTCCATTTCCAAGGACTTCATGAGCACAAGCTGTGCAAGCCACCACTAGAAAGGCATTTGGAGCATCCAAGGAAGGTGAATGAATTCTTGTTTTTTTATTCCTTGTTTTTTATTTGTGTTTGTCATTTTTTTTAGTTAACTAAGCTCTCCCTAGTGTCTAGGCCTAGAGATGTTATGATATTAGTGTGTTTATTTCATTTTGTTTTCATTTTGAAACTAACACCGTACTAATCATCCTCTCTTGAGTCAAATTCATAGATCACATAATGGCATGCCCAGTGGGACTATATGCATCTCACACCTAAAGGAGATCATTTTGTAACTCTAAAATATTTATTTGAGCCCTTAAAACTCTTGCAAATTGATTTTCTAACTTTATTTTTCCATTTTTTCTTGCCATGGTTTTACACAGTAATCGACATCAGCAAGTAAGACCAATATTGGTTACATATACGTCGATTAGTAAAATTGACATTGGTTAGATCTCAATTATCCATATTACATGATGGTAGTGGTAATAACCGATGTCAGCCATTGTATTTTTTGTAAAAACATAGAACCCAGAGCTACTTTTTCAAATCTCATTATTTCAATCTAAAAAGAAATTCAAAGTTAAAGGACATGCTAACAATTTTGCTGCAAGACCAAACTTGACATTTACTCAAAACATGTTTAAATCACCTTTACATGCTTAAAAATAAATTAGGAATCTTGTTTTGGTTTTTTAACAAAGAATTTTAGATGTTTTTGGTGAATGTTTTCAAATTTTGCAACTAAGACCAAGGGGTCAAATGAACACCACCAATTCTTTCTTTTTGGGTTTAAAATTGAACACACTTGTCAATTATTATTTGTAATAATTATTTAATAAAATTTTGTTTGGAAAAAAGAGGAATGTTGAGTGTATGCTCTTCTATTTGTCCCCTATAGGGAACCCTTAAAATCAAAAGCACCATTCTTATTGCAAGTAGCCTAGTCCAAGGCTTAGAAAGAAAGTCATCTAAAGCACTCCCCAAAAAGTTGTCAAAGTTTGGGTGATCTTGAAAATGACCCTAAAGTCTTTCTACTTTCATGCTTTATTTATTTTTATGCATCTTGGATTTCGAGGGGGACTTCATCACCTCCCATAAGTTATTTAGAGAAGCTTTGATCCAGGGTTTCATCTCCCAGCATTGACTTTATTTGGCTCCTTTGGAGTTGTACATGAGATGTAGTGGAACTTTGGATATCATACTACACTGAGTGAATAGCAGGATGTAGTGGTTATAAAAAGGACTAGACCTTTTTACAACAATCCAAGTGATATGGACCCAAAATCCATGCTTTTCTTTTGCATTGTTTGGCATGAAAATCATTGTGCAATTGATTCCCCTAGATCATTCAAAAACTTATTAGATCTTAGACAAATCCCCACTTATTATGGAAGTATTTTTGGTTCAATGTGCACCTCAAGGTCCATGTCATAGTACTATAATTTGAGAGAATGGGGGTGTAAAAACCCTACTATATAATGCACATTTACTTTCGGATGAACACTTAAAATTATTTCAAATGATGTATATTGATAGATTCCAACAATACCAAGCAACCTTGTCAATTTAGGATCTAAGGGAAATTAATTAGTTGGTCTTGTCCTAGATTAAAGTCTTTTTTGGAGTCAAAACTTGGTGTAAAAAAATAAATCCAAAACCAAACACATGGTCCTCATTTTCCTTTGAATAAAGAGGCATTATGTTGCCTACGTGAGATTATCAATTTGCCTTGTTCAAAGTTCATCAAAAGATTGATAGTCATATCATCTAATTTGGTGTAGTTATGCTACCCAATTTATTCTATACCTTTACCAAAGTTATTTAAGTCCTTCACTTATAATCTAAATTTGGGTTTACGCCTTTATAATTTCATAGGGTTAATGTGTTAAGTGGGTTTGCCATTTTCACTAAACTTGAGGGAACTTAGGTTTAATTTCCAATTTAGGTTGAAGGTCATTTAATACTCATAATCATTATCATCACTTGATATACTTAAACCATTTTGTGTTAAACACTTGCACTTTGAGTCTATACACCACAAAATTTTGAGTCAAGAAAGGTAGTGTTATATTATCAAAATTATGAGAAAATGTCTTTGCCTTAGAGAGTTTTGAAACAAACCTTTTTATCACACCTTTTGGGTAGTATATAATTGCTACACTACCCAAATCATTTAAAATATTGTTTCATAGACCTTCTTACATAGAATTCCAAATTTGTTCTTATGTTTTCAAACCAATCCAATTATACTTTTGTGATCCTTTGTCTAAAGCATAGTTATATCGTTCACCTTTGTCTAGCATGTTTGCCAAAAATAACAAAGTTTTATACCATTATTTATGAGAAAATAAACTATTCCTAAAGTGCCTTTATTTCATACCTTATACCTAGTTGATCAAGTTCATGAACAAGAATCAAATTCCTAGTGTTTGTTAGAAGTGTTTCAAATCCATTAGATTAAAACTTTCATCTATTTTCAAAGTCTATATTTTGACATCGTTTGGCCAAGAGTCCTATCACATGCCTTGTTTGAGCCTAGGTTTTGACATTGCATTTGGTCAAAAGACCTAGCAATTTTAAATTCCTAGATTAGACTGATTTGAAACACTTCGACCTTAGAGTTTGGAATTTTGATTTTTGATCTATTTACTTGCTTACCTTTGTGTGACTAGTGAAACATTAGATACTTTACACTAGCTTATATCCTCAAAAATATTTGCATAAACCTTTTGATCTTTTTGACAAATCTAGACCAAGTTGAAATATCATTTGTTTTAGATTCTATCCTTTCTAGAGTTTGTAGAACTCTTTGACATTTTATCACAAAGCATTGACTATGGATCCCAACATGTATTCCTAAACTCGTAGTGCACTCATATACAATCCATGGATTATTAATATAGTTGTGCAAGAAGAAATGGTGTAAGACCCTTGTGTAGATAGTGTTTCTTATGAGATGGATTCTTATCCCTCATATAATACTCAATCAGGGGCACAAAGCCAAGATCTATTGACTAAATATTTGGTTAACACACCACCTTATCTAGAGTAGGACCAAGAATAAACCATGTAATACCTAGCTACAATACCCATAGTGGACAAGCAAGTTATTCAATAGTCATATTCTACTAATATGTCTTCCACTTATGATCCCTTTTTGTTTGAGTGATATTTGTTAGAGAATAAAGATGAGATTTTGGTTAGAGCCATAGAGGTAGGGACCAATTTTTCAATAGACTTCCCCCATGAAAATTTACCAAGTCTAGCAAGAGTGCCCCACAATATCATTTATGATCAATAGGATTCTTCTAGCAATCCTATGCCTCTAGTCCAAATAATGTATCAACACCCTAATATATCCAATCAAGGCAAAAATATTATGGAAGATCACTTTAACAAAATGAAAATAGCATACTAAACCTACCTAAATTTAGCACATGATTTTAATCAGATGAACATGGTGAGTATGTCTCTTATTGACCTAGTTCCTTCAATAGGAGTGTTGATAGAGTTAACTGGACAAGAGAATCTAAGTTCTGACCCATTCATACATATTATTTCAATAGATAACTTGATGCATATGTCTATTATTAAAGAAGTGTCTTCAACCTCTACACTAAATAGTGAGCCAAATGTAGTGGATGATGTGTAAACAACATTCAATCTTAATCAAAGTGGTACTAACACACAAATAACTAGCCAACAATATGTGCCTATAGTTAATCCCATGAGTAGATCATCATACCAAGGAATAGGAGTTTGTGCACCCCAACCTCAACCAGCTACTTCCTCAAGTGTACAACCTATGAGATTGGGTAATCAAACAATGGCCAATGGCATGCCTCAATGATAGAATGTGATGAATCCTACTCCTTCTCAACAAGTAGTAAGTAGTATTCCACAACAATAGACAAAATCTAGTGTATCAACATAATAGAGGACAAATACATTGTTGCCTTAATAAAGATCAACTAATGTTCCTCCTCACCAAGTAACAATGAACATACCTCTTCAATCATAGGCTAATATGCCAATTCAAAACCAAACAATGACTAGTCAATAGCATGCAAATATTAGTTAGTAATGGATGTTGAATCTGTAACCTAATTTCCCTTCTTCATAGGGATTCATGCAACAAGGAGGTACCCATATGTCTCAAGTACCTACTAGACTACCATTGATTTAAAATGTGCCATAAATTTAGAGACAGGGTCTTGTTCCACAAGTTCCCACTCAATAGTAAGGTTTGATTAGTAAATAGCATGTCCCTTTTCAACCATGGTAGGTAAAATATAGTTATAACCCTCCATCCCAACCACAAAATCCTCCAATTCAAACCTTTATCACCAACCCAAACCAAAATATCACATAGCCAAATGTGTAATTTCATGTACATCCTAATCCACATATGCACATTCCTAGTCCATTCCCCAACCAAACCAATGTACCCCAATAGGTATCTCCATCATACCTTGGCTAAAGTGTCCCACTTGTGACCTCCAAACCATCCAAAAAAACCAATTTTCTCCCTCAAACCAATATTCCTTCTAGTTTCCTATCCTAATAATTACAACATATGAAGGATGCAATTATTGTTATTTAGGCTAGGAAGCAGACTAAAAGGTTCAAATTGTATGATGTGTGTTCTTATCCATTCAACATGGAGTATTTTTAGATACCATTTTATCTAGGATATAAACCACTTAAATTTGATAAATACAAAGGGAAAGGTGACCCTAAGGCTCATTTGACCGAATTCTTTGTCGCACGTCAACCAGTGGCATATAGCAACATATATCTTTTTCTATTGTTTCTAAAGATCTTGGATGGATAAGCCTTGGATTGGTTTTTAAAGTTACCCAAGAATTTCGTAATAGACATTGATGATCTTTTTGATAAATTTGTGTACCATTTTTTATATAATCTTGAGCATGAGATTTAATTAGTGGACTTGACACAAGCAAAGCAAAAATTTGGTAAGATTTTTGCAAGTTATTTACAATGATGGAGATCCATTGTAAGTTGTTTCACCCATAGTTTACTAGATAAACAATTAGCCACTATGTTTACTAAAAATTTGCATAGTGAGATAGCTTACCATCTAGAACTATAATGTGTGCATATGTTCAAAGAGATCATTAATAAAGGTTTGTCAATTGAGCAGGTACTCATCAATAAAGGAGTCCATAAACTTAATTCTACTAATTAGGGAAATAGTCAACAACAATATCATGTTCAAGTGCAATCAATGCAACTGGCATAGGCCAATAACCAAGAAAGACTAAAGTAATTCAAATATAATAAGAATGTTATGGGAAATGGAGTAACTAAATCTCATCATGTAAAAACTATCCAGACATCATCCACACCACCTTTTTAGCTTACTCCTAGCCAATAACCTCTCCAACTAATTCCACAAGCACAATAATCAAAACAACAAATACATCAGCCTTTACCATTGTAAACCCCTCCTCTTAAGAGAACTATGCCTACACGTCATGTCTTTAGTGACTTAGGAGAACCTATTGAATCTATATTTCATAATATTTTTTCTAGTAATATGATTATTTGGCCTATACCAAAACATTATCTATAAGGCATTCCCTATCTTGATTGGTACTGTGAAAATGAATTATGTGACTATCATTGGGTCAATGGGCATAATTTATGAAGATGTGTCCAAATCAAGAATTTAATTGAGAATATATTAGATAATGGGGAGATAACATTGGATAATGGTGCTTCCACTTCTAATAAAACTCTTGTAATTTATCAAAACCCTTTTCCTTGACATATCTATCAATAATAGCAAAATAATCAGCAACAACAACAATAACGGCTAGTATAGCAGCAAAATCAGTAGTAAAATCCATAATAATAGAACAATGGATAAAACCAAGGTTAGAATGATAATAACCAACAAACATAACATGAAATTACACATGAATACAATAGGTTTGTATGTCATATTGTATGGGGTAGCATTAATACCATCTCCATTAATCCTAGACTAAACATTAATCAGCCTTGACCATTGCTAAACAATAGTATTTAGCCAAATTACATGGATAATCCTTCTTTGACTTGGGAGTGCATACAAGCAAACAAAAAAATAGGACTTCCACTTTTATATCTTATAATGGCAATTCATTCTTGTCATGTGACCACATGCAAGTACACTAGCAACTGAGACTTGTCCTATCTAGTCCCACACCATTTCCAATAGTAGTTAGCAATAACGGTCCAGTATTTAATCCTGATTATGCAATCACAACTTAGAGGTTGAAGATTACTATCCCCAATTTATAACCATCCACCACTTTGCCTATCATCTAACCAATCATTTATCCTCACAATAAACCATTCACTACTGACAAGGACAAGAAGTTTGATATTGTGAAATAATTGTAGAAGAAACTACCACAGATTTCTATTTTAGATTTGATACAAACATCAATAATCCATAAGAACATCTTGGATGATTCTTTGATCCAATCCACTATTTCTAGTGACATATCCCTTGATATATTTTAAGCTTTGATTAAAGACCTAGCTCCAGCCCAACAATTCACATTCAACCAAAGCGATATGTCTTCTCTTGGCCTACTCCATAATAATCTATTATACATAGAATTTTATATAAGATGGCATAAATTGAAACATGTCCTTATATACAATGGATCTATCCTCAATATATTATCTCTAAAGCTCATCAAGCTTCTTGGGTACACAAAGATATATCTCCAGCTAGAAACAATAATTATCAAAGTTTATGATAATCTAGAAAGAGAGTCACAAGTTACTATTAATTTTACAACTATCATTGAGCCTTTGACCCATGATACACTTTGACATGTACATGATCTTTAGTTATCATATAATATGCTTTTAGGCTGGCCTTGGTTACATGAGAATTATGCAGTCCCATCAACACTACACCAATGTATCGAGTTTTCCCACTTAGGGATGGAAGTGAATATTCCAAGAGATCTACACCCATATGAACACTATAAGCATTGTGAGGCTGAATTTCAAAGCTATAATTATTACTATATCATGAATATAAGTTCCAATAAGGACAAAATAAAGGCTATACTTATTGATCCTTCACTAGAAAATTGCATAGATACTAATACCTTGGATTCCCTTTCTCACATGCCACCTCCTGAAGCTTCTAATCATTTCACCATTTCAAATAATGGATTGAGAGAGTATGTGACCCATGATACATTTGATATTATATATCTTCCTAAAAATCCAAAAACCTTTGGGCAACCTAAAGTCACCCCACATAGGCATTGGCAACAAAAAAACAAAAATAAGGGACCTATCACATTTGTACCAACATCTAGCCTAGAACCTGGCCCACTTGAAGGAGATGAATTATGGTTATACAATGACAACTAGTTTGATTATTATAGAAGTTCAAAGTATCCTATTCCTAATAGGATCATGGAGTGTCACAAATATGAAGGATGAGGCCTTAGACTGAATTAGCAAGGAACCATCAAGCCAATTTTCATGACTAAGTATGACAGACCTTATGGACTTGGATTTAAACTCACTGGGGGTGACCCCACGTATCTTATTTAAAATCCATCACTAAAAACTAGTGATGATGATGTTGATAGTGTAGCAGAGTCTAATCATAGCCTCACCTTTGATAACCTAGATGAAACCAACCTATTTGATAACAATGCCATTTTTACCCTTACCCTGGTCATTCATCGCAACCCATTACCATTATATTATCCCCAACTAATAGATTGGCACCAAAAAGAATCCAATCTTTCGATCGATGAGTTCTAAAATGATGAGGCATTCTATGATTTCTCAGGCCTAAGAGATAATGTTCTATTAGGAGATCACAAATAAGGGTTCTCAATCACTTTAGATTCTATAGCCTAATTTAGAGAATGAGTGAACACCCTTAGCCAAAAAAAATAAGTAAAACATTGAGGTCCCAAAGTGAAAACCTCTTTGAGGTGCTTTTTGACCAAGGAAAAAGTAAATACAAAGGCCAATCTACTGGTGAAAACCTATTTCAAGCACCATTATATGGGGGTGTCCATTCTTCTTCAAATTTAGACCATGAGGCCACCAACAATGAACTTGCCTATGGATCTAAGTTCATTTTTGAGCAAAAACAAGTATTTGATCAAATTATTCAATAATTTTTACTATTTTTGTCACATGGCTAGATCTCCCATTAGGGGACTCAAATTCATCATGCCTAGTAGAAGTTGAAGAGAAAGTCTTGATAGAGGACCCAAACATGATCCAATAGTTCAAGTCATTTCCTACTATCCTAGAAGATGGTATGACCCTTCTAGTCAAAGATATAATAGAGATAAACATTGGGACTTCATCAAACCTAAAATAGATAAAATTAGGCATGTCCCTCACTAAAGAAGAACATCACGTCTTTACAGCTCTATTGAGAGAATTTGTAGATATCTTTGCATGAGCTTATTCTGACATGCCAAGTTTAGACCCCACCTTGGTTTTACACCACCTTATGGTTAATCATGATGCTAAATCAGTAAAACAAAAGCTACATAAGATTCATCCTTGCATGGTTGTATTGGTAAAGAAAGAGTTGGAAAAACTCTTAGAAGTAGGATGTATCTGATCTATTGACTATTCAAAATGGATCTTTAATGTGGTACATGTTAGTAAAAATCCTAAAGGGATTAGAACTTGTACTAATTTTTTGAGACATCAACAAAGCTTGTCCTAAAGATGATTTTCCCTTACCTAATATCAACATGATCATTGACTCCATAGCCAGTTGTGAAATGCTTTCACTCATGGATGGCTTTTTATGATACAACCAAATCAAAATCATGCTAAAATATTAGCATAAAATAGAATTCACCACTCCATGGGGAACATTTTGTTATTAGGTAATGTCATTTGGCCTTAAGAATGCTAGAGCTACATATCAAAGGGCCATGACTATCATATTTAATGATATAATGCATGATATTATTGAAGACTATATTGATAGAAAATCCAAAACTAGGGTCGACCATCCAATAGTGTTGCATAAGATATTTGAAAGATTACATGAGTAAAAAGTCAGACTAAATCTAAAGAAATGTGTGTTCAGTGAAACTTCAATCAAATTACTTAGCTTTATTGTGTCTTGTAGAGGTATTGAAGTTGATCTAGTTAAAGTCCATGTTATAACCAAGATACTACCATCAACCAATTTAAAGTAACTTTATAGTTTTTAGGGTAAGATCTAATCAATTTGATGCTTCATCTCTCAGTTAGCAAACAAGTGCCATCCATTTACATGCCTTTTGAAGAAAGGAGTTGTATTTCACTGGGATGATCACTACCAAGCAGCTTTTCAACAACTTAAAGACTATCTTATTAATCCATCTATTTTATTACCTCCTATTCCAGGAAAGCCATTCTTGGTATACCTATTAGCTACTGATCATGCCCTAGGGGCACTCTTGGCTCAACATGATGATAATGGAAAGGATCATATTGTATACTACCTAAGTCATACCTTGGTTGCATATAAACATAAATATGCACCTATTGAAAAAGCTTGTTTAGCCATGGTTTTCACAATTTAGAAACTACAACATTACATGTTGAATAATAAAACCATGCTCATTTCAAAAGTAGATCCGATCAAGTATCTACTATCTAAAATAGCTTTACAAGGTAGAATGGCTAAATGAATCATGTTTCTTAGTGAATTTGACATAGAGTATGTCAATCAAAAGGCAATCGAGGGATAAATTATTATAGATCAACTTGTTAAAACCCATATCATAGATACACAACCACTCACATTTCAATTTCTTGATGAATATATCATCACCATCATTGACACATCCCTTGAGGAGTAGCCTTGGAATATCTATTTTGATGGTTCATTTACTACACATGGATCAGGGGAAAGCCTATTATTTATTACACCATAGGGGGATATATTCCCTAAATCATTCAAAATTAGCTTTCCTTGTACAAAAAACATGGATGAGTATGAAGCACTTATTACAGGACTTCAAAAAGTAGTGTAGTGGAATATATCTCATCTCTAAGTGTATGGTGATTCTTAGTTAATCATAAATTAGGTCATAGATCATTTTTAGACCAAAGATGACAAGTTAGTTCCATATAAAGCCATGGTCGACACTCTTAAAAAAAAAATTACCAACATTTATTTTGAGCACATACGAAGGGCTAGTAATAGAATGGTAGATGCCATGGCTTCTATTGGTTCTCTAATTTGACAAATAGATAAAGCTAGAGAGTATTAATTTCTCATCAAGAATTTGTCAACACCAGCTCATGAATCTTCAATTATCACCATGATTTGTGATATTGTTGGTCCTAATTCCATCTAGTACTCAGAACTTTATAACTACCTTCATGACCAAGTTCTACCACCTAATCTCTCTCAAAAAAAACCAAATCCTTCATTCATCATTTTGCTCGTTATACTCTACTTGGATCCACTCTTTATCATCATAGTTTTGATGAAACTCTACTTTGATGTTTAACTTCGATAGAGTCTACATTAATGTTAAGAGAATTTCATGAAGGAGTATGTGGATCCCATTCTAGTGGGTTATTCCTATCCAAAATGCTCTTGTCTATTGGTTATTATTGTCCCACCATGGATGCAAATGCTACTACATATGTAAAAAAGTGTGATAAATATCAATGACATGCTAATCTGATTCATGCCCCAATAAAAAAATTAAAATTGATGTTGACACCATGGCCATTTTATACATGTCGACTTGACCTCATTTAGAAGATTAACCCCACTTCATCTGATAGCCATAAACATATCCTTACCACCATCGAATATTTCACTAAGTGGGTTGAAGCTATACCCCTCACTTACATGACTGGAAAGCAAATTTCCAAAATTCATCTTCAACCATATCATATACCACTATGGTATTCCCTCTAAAATTATATATGATAATGGAGGATCATTTAAGAATAAATATTTAGACTAGCTATGTACTGAATATATATTCACACGACATTTTTCTATAGCATACTACTCTGAAGATAACGGCCAAGCTGAAAAATCCAACAAAACCATTATCAATATCCTGAAAAAGATTGTTAATGATGTTGATCATGATTGTTACCTCTAGATATTCCCTATCCTTTGGGCATACCATACCAATCATCATACCCCCACAAGAGCCACTTTGTACTCACTTGTTTATGGTACTGAAGCTATCTTTCCCATTGAGGTCGAATTGCCTTCACTACACATCTCTTTCAAGCATATCCTAGATGATCATGACTATCGAGTAGCTTTCCTATAAGAGATAGACCTACTTGATGAGAAATGCATATCTACGCTTAATAATCTTCAAGCATATCAAAACTAACTCAAAGGCCACTATAATCAGTGTGTTAAGTATAGAGCATTTGAACTTGGTGATCTTATCCTTAAAAAAGACCAAAAGAATACCGTGGATGAGATGAAACATAAAGGGAAATTCAAACCAAATTGGATAGGGCCTTTCATTATTAATTTATATTATGCATTAGGAGCATGCAATCTTACCACACCAAATGGAGATGAACTTCCAGAGCCAATGAATATTATTCATCTCAAGCAGTACTATGTTTGAGTGCTAAAGTGTATTGTCTATATAGACTATTTTAGTTATACCATTTTATCACTATTCTTGTTTGTACATAAGTACCATCCATATCCATCCTCTTTTCCATATCCACTTTCTGCTTCTGACCTATCATCCCAATGTGTCCTAAAGCCTAGCCCATTTAACCTTGCTTTTTGCCATTTATTGCACAACATCAAGGTATCTAATTCATTTCAATCAGTTGATTCAATAACTTTAAACAAATATCATATTTTGGGACAGTGTGATAGAAGTTTTGATAGTTACATCCTTCATTTATTATTCCTTTATTAACACTAGTCTCGCTACTAATTATAACTACCTTTGGGTAAATTAATACTTTTGATCTATGCCATTGTATCCTAATTATAATCACCTATGGAAAAACTAGGGGTAACATTAAGCCTTGATGTACCAGCTTACCACTTCCTATGTTGTACTATGCCTTTTTACTAACTGTGCCTATTTTGTTTGAATCGACTGTTGCACTAGTCAAATTCCTTCATGGAAAGGGTGAAACTACAGTGACTGGAGGTCCTACTTTGGGACTATGTAGATAGTGCTCAATAATTTTTGAGGTCAGCTTAGTCACCATTTTCCCAATGCTCTCACCATTTTACAAGAAACTTAAGCCATGCTCTCGCCATTTTATGAGCAACCTAAGCCACATTCTCACCATTTTATGAGCAACCTTTGTTTAAACACTCTTGCCAATTTTTGAGCAACCTAAACCACGCTCTCATTTTTTTGCAAGCAACCTTCATTTAAATACTCTCACCATTTTACAAAAAACCTAAGCCATGCTTTCTCCATTTTTTAAGAAACCTTTGTTTAAACATTCTCACCATTTTGCGAGTAACCTAAGCCATGCTCTCACCATTTTATGAGAAACCTTCATTGAAATACTATCACCATTTTGTGAGCAACCTAAGCCATGCTCTCACCATTTTGTGAGCTTAAACCATTTAGTGTCTTTTCATTCTTGATTGAGTTGAGACACTTTAAAAAAAATTAAAACATTTAAAAAATCATTAGAAAGGAACAAAAACATTAACCATTTATTTGCCTTAAGGATTCTAGGAACCCTTATTAAGTTATAAGAAAATCACTTGTCATTCAGTTTCTCCATCCTTTTTGGCTTTTTTCTCTCATGTACTTGCCATTTTTCAATACCATTCATATTATTCTATCACATCCATTCTATTTATTTTCCTCAGTTATCACATTCTCCCCATCCCCTGGGAGAACTAAATTTGGCTTGAAATTTTCTATTGTATATTACATCCATGGAACTATGTAGGCAGCATCCACTTGCCTAGTGCATATGGAGACAGCTCGGTCACCCCCTTCCTTTTTCTCTATTCCCCCATATTGTTCGTTTGTTAAGTTTTCATCTATTTTCTAGGGGCAATGTTCATAGGGTTTCTATTACATTATTTATTTATTTATTTATTTATGCTTATTTTATTTGTTTATCTATTTATTTTATTTTAGCATAGTTGGCTTGATTTAGTTTATGTGTGTTCATTGGTTGATTACTTATCCACACTTACACTTGAATCCATCCATATTCATATGTTTACATTGTCATCATGGTTTCTATCATTGGAGCATTGTTTTCTATTGAGTATTGGATTATGGGAATCAATCCTCATGTATATTTTGGCCAAGTCCTCATGATGTTATAACATGATGCCTACCAACATGTGCTACAACAAACCTCAATTTTAAGAACTTTATTTAGCAATGGTAGCATCTCTTCATCACCAACATCCTAATTCCATCCTAATCATATCCTAAATAGAGTAATTAACCATGAAAGAATTTAAACCTTTATTACTTCAGATGAGCATCTCCCTACTAGTAGGTTGTTCTAATTCATCATTACCCTCTATGTTAAGTTATCATCATCCTCGGCCAAGTTTATCATGTTTACCATAATTGAGGTCCAATGATTATAACCACCTATGGGCAAATTATTGCACACCATCCCACTGGCATTTCTCAATGATTATAACCACCTTTGGGAAAATCATTGTGTTGACACCACTTTACTTTTTATACCAATATAGGGGCATGTTATTCTTTTGTTTGTCTATTCTAACTATGGTAGCTCCATCTTCTCAATGATTATAACTACCTTTAGAGAAATCATTGTGTTATCATACCATATTGCCACTATCAGGGTATAATGTTTATAGCCACCTTTGGGCAAAGCATTGTGCACCATTCCACTTGCATTCTAAGTGATTTTGAATACTTTTTCAATACAATTTTGTTTTCACCCCATCATCTTTCCTTTCTTTGGTCCCCTCATTTTGCTTCTTATCAAGGGACCATTTGCCAACCTCCTTATGCTAACCATTCCCTTGAGGGGGCATCATATAGTTAGTTTATCATCATTGCAGTTGTAGGCATATAGGACCTTTTCATTCTTTGATAAGACATTTCTGTGCTTATATCTTACAATATCTTCCCAAATAGGGGCAAACTATAAACACATAAATCTGGCCACCAATGACCTCCAACCAGACTTTTGACCATTTTCCACCTAAAACACATAATTTGGCTTTAAAACACTAAAACATGTTAAATGATGTGAAATTGACATATTCAAGTGCCAATTTTGGCTAGGGTATCACTAAATGGGGTAATGTAATTTATGGGCTAACTAACTTTGATCAGATCATTTTGAGTCAAAATGCTAAATTTGCACTTGGGTGCTCTAGATTGCTCTTTCCTATCAAATATTTTGCACAAGACATGTGCCTTCATTATTTATTGCTGGTAACATCCTCAATGGGAATATGGTTCCAATTCATCTGACATCACCTTCCAATTTTAATCCAGTCAAATTTTAGACCAATAACAGGGCATTCTGATCAATTTGAGTAATTTGTGCATAAAGTGCTTAATCATGCTTAAGAGCTAATTAACCCAAATCAAGGCTTAATTAATAATTCCATGTAAACTTGTTGAAAACTTATTTTTAAAAATTAATATTTAATATTTGCATCATAAAGTGACCTCATTTCTTGGGAAGACATCCCTAAGAAATAAATGCCATAAATATCAAGATTCATGCCCTCCATGCCTCATCAATGCTTTCCATGATGACCTCCATGCCTCTTAATGGCTCCTTCTTCCACTGTCATGTTGAGGATAATTAAAAACTTAATTCCAAAATTGAATTAATCCTCAACCACACATCTCAATCTTGAGATGGATGGTTCAGGTTGATTCTAATCAAATCCAAAAATCTATAAATAGAGAGGCCATGAACATCATTTCTAATCTATTTTGGTGCAAAGTTATAATGCACAAATATATTCAAGAATCCATTGTTACTAGTGTTACCATTCCAAATTAACTCCAATATAAGCCAAGTCATAAGCCATAGGTGTTAAGGAGAGAAGGAGGTATCCAAGCTTCCATTGCCAAGGACTTCATGAGCACAAACCGAGCAAGCCACCACTAGAAAGGTATTTGGAGCATCCAAGGAAGGTAAAAGAATTCTTGTGTTTTCATTCCTTGCTTTTTATTTGTGTTTGTCATTTATTTTTATTAACTAAGCTCTCCATAGTGTGTAGGCCTAGAGATGTTATACTATTAGTGTGTTTATTTCATTTTGGAACTAACACCATAGTAACCATCCTCTCTTGAGTCGAATTGCTATATCAACCAATAATTTCCTAGACTTAAACAATTGTCTAATAACAATACAAAGTCAAAAAAAAGGTTCCCTGAGCTTGAATCTTGAAATTTTTGATTATGGTGAGGAACAAAAAAGAATTGACATTATCATTTAAGGTGTCTTTTACCAGTTTCACCCCTTGCACACTTTTTAACCACCCTTTCAAGTTTTCAACTAAGTAATGTACTAGCCTACTATCCTTACAAGTTTTAAATAGACTAGATTAACTAAATGGTTATCCATTTTGGGTTTTCAAACAACCTATCCCTACTCCTAATGCTTAAGGCCATCCTACTAGAGTGTACAAAAAAATATGAAAATTTAAAAATTTAAAGTGTGTCCAGTAACTAGTAAGTAGGTAGTGGTATAATCTAAGTTGGTTGCATCAGGGGTTGTTGACATGTTGATTTTATTTGAGGTTTAGAATAACGAATTGATACTATAGAATCTATTGGTGGAGGTTGTGGTTATTATTAGATCACTATCTAGGAACTAATAATAATCTTCCTCTATTGGATCACCTATTAAAGTTGTTGAGGAGGAATAAATTGGGGCTCATCAACAAGTTATGGGATGGATCTATCCATTTATGATAAATATTACTTGAACATTTTCTAGTCAGTGAGAACTTCCTACCCCATAGGGATTAATGTGGATAGTGGGACTTGGGTCACCTTCATATTTTGAATATCTTCATATTATGTGATTATAATGAATGCCCTAGAATTTGACATTTTTACATAGATGCCCTAAGAGAGCTCCTCCAACTGATTTACATCTCTCTGCATTTAAATGCTAGTAAATTTATTACATTAAATCTCATTTGTTTAGGTATACAACTTCTACATGACATTATCACATGATTTGATCAATTGCTTGAGTGCACTATCCATTGATGCAAAGGTGGTTAAATGATCTTCCATTACATCCTTGGGTTTTTCTACCTTATTAAATTCTAGTTTGGCCTTAGACAATGAATTAGTGAGTTATTGCTTTCAATTAAGCATTCCTTTAGTGATTTATTTATTTTGGACTACAGTCATATCCAATACGTGTTCATATTATTCCAAGAACTCACAAATTACCTTGATTTATACTTTGATTTTATTCCCTTGACTATGAAGGGATTGTAGCTTTTGTACATTAGTCAATCCTTTATCAAATATGATAAGAGGGATAATAATTGATTTTCTTCTAAGTCTTGGGTGACCAACATAAGGAAAGTGTTATTAATAAGTTGGCATGCATTGGTGAAGTGAAGGTATAGGTTTGTGTTGTCCTCTCATAGTAAAAAGACTTATTTCTCCAAGGCTAAAGCCTTTTACACTATTGATTCTTGAAAAGTAAATGTGCTTTAAATTTTTATTGCCAGTGGAAGTTGAGAAGCATCAATACATGATTCATGTAATATTGTATCCAAATATATGGTGGAAGTTATAGCCAATATAGGTACCTTCTTGATCTATACCATGGGAAGAGAAAAGGTTGTGTTCCATGTGGATGATGCATGGACATCCCATATCCATTAATTAGTTATTTGAGACCTGATTTGAGAGGCATCCTTCTACACACCTCCTTGAGCAAATTATGATCCTAGAGTTGTGGGAAGTGGTTTCTAGGTCTTGGTTGTTTCCAATGTCTTGGTGGTTTTAGTCTTTTGCTTTAACACAACTTCATGTTGCATTATGTTCTTTTCTTATTCCTTGGATTATACTTCTACCTCAACCTTGGCTTTTACCTTAGCTTTAGATTTTTAATCCATTTCATCCTTAGCTTCACATTCACTTAAACCTTGGCTTTATCTTCTTTTTCCTTGTTCTACCACTTGGATTTCTCCTCTTGGATACATAGTGCCTCTTTAGATTTTTGCTTCTCTTAAGCCTTTATGACTGCCTCTATTTATTTTTTATTTTTTTATTGATTTTGCTTCTTTGTTATCTTTGTCTTTCTACTTATTTATTACTTCTTTTTATTATTTATTCTCCACCTCTGATTCTTTAGCTCTTTTTTTCTCTTCCTCAACATCCTTGGCTTTTTTCATGTGTTCCTCGTCTTCATCCTACTACTTTCATTAATCCTCCTCTTTGATATCCTTGTGCTTTGCATCTTTCTTATTTATCTTCTCCTAATCCTTATGCACCTTCTTGCCAGCCTCCTTTTTTGCCTTTATTAGCTTCTCTTTCTCCTTAGAAACTTGTTCTTGTGTTATGACATATCTTTTCTCAGCTTGTTGCATAGGCTATGGTAAGCTAGTCTCTTCAAGAACCTCCATAGGCATTGGTAAATAAAGGATTAAAAATAATTGTGAGTCTTCAAAAGAAGATGATGCCACAACATTACCTCCTCATGTAGTAATATTATTCTTGGAAGAAGGAGGGGGAGTGAGGGTTCTTTTTTGGCCTCTTTACAGTCTAGATCATCTTCTGAGTTTGTTTTTAGGGTCCCTATGTTTGTTGTGTTTTTACCTACTCCATTGGATCTACAAATGACACCATCCTATCTTTTATTTTTGGAGAGATTATGAGCATATAATGAGTCCTTAGCCTATGCACTAGGGTCATAGGTGGACATTGTTGCACCATAAGGTTCATTAATTTTGAAGTAAAAAAATCCTATAGCTAGATCCATCTGGAAAATCTATACTTGAAAAAAATTTATGAAGGTTAAGTTATATCAACCCAAAAATCTTTCCTCACCTAATTATATACCTGGTAGGTTCATATTGCCTTCCAAAATAATAATAATAATTCCTCTTATTTATTATAAACATCATTATTAATATTTATGAATATAGACTATAGAATTTCTTGCTCCTCAAAACCTAACTCTACTAGGTCACACTTAGCAGCTATATTTGGAACATGTTTATTATCCATCCATGACTTTGAATGGAATGTCCTCTTCCTTGGTGATGGTGGTGAGGTTAATTTGGTGGTCCATTCTTATTTCTCTTTCCAAGATATGATGTATTTTCTTATATTTATGGAAATGCTTGTGCTTGAATTTGTGCCTATGTGGGTATAGGTTGTTGTTCACTTAGAGTTATGGATCACCTAGGTTATATTGACCTAAAAGCTATGGATTTATACCATATAAATTCTACATAGGCATCTAATATAGTGATGAAAAATTTAAAATGGAGTTGTAGACTTTAGGCAATTCATTAAATTTTGTTTGAATGTCATTATGTAGCTTTATAATAACCAATATATGTTGCCCTAGGTATTACATAACATTTTTGGGTTCTCTGGGGTAAGATATGATCATTGCTTGTATCTCTAGCCACCATATGTTAAATCTCCCCAATTATTCATAGTACTTCCCTATCTTGGTCCAATATATGTTTCCAAACATAGTTGTGGACCAAAAATCTTCATCTAGATTCAGTGGGCCCTTTAATGACTTCCACTACATAAAATAGAGGATCAAGACCAAGAATTGATATTAAAATTCTTATGATGCATTAGAGATAATTTTAATAAGTTATGAGGCCAAAATCTCTATCCAATTTAAATCCTCATGTATTTGTATCATTTGATATGCAAAGTCAATAATACCTTTGGTTGCATGCTTTGAATTTTTGGTGGTCTACTAAAAGAATTTAGAGATGCACTCAAACATAATGCACATTGCATTATATTCCACTGATTTAATAGGAATATCTCTTCCTTTCCTTTTATACTTCTCACTTGTGTCTAATTAGATGAGTGGGGCCTTAGTTTTATAAGGCAAAATATATTTACCTTGAGCTGGAAGTCATGTTGCTTTTATCATGGTTATAGGGTTGATGAAGATTGTAACATCCTACAAGAGGTGAATATAACCCTTATTATATATACTATGTATTTTAATAATTACCTCATATAATTTCCCAAAATTAGGAATCTTGATAACTATCTTTGTATCATAACCTCAAAGAGAGTGTTGAAGCACCAGAGTTCTTGCTTGTGTTACTTTTGGTTGATATAAGCTAAATAGAGAGGCTTATACAACATCAATGAAATAAAATGGATCTAAATCATGGTTTTAGATTTCTTAAGGTCTAATCCAATCCTTATTTATTATTTCTACACATTTATGAGTGGGATTAACATCTATGCATGATCCATGTTTGCAAGTGTCATCATAATTAAACAAGTTCTTTGGTTGTATAGGTGTTAATACATAATTTGTGCATAATTGATTGAATCATACACAAATCATATTTCCACCTTATTCATAGTAGTGTTTACTATTATTTTTTTATTCTTACCCCTTGTTATATATATTTTGGATTTCAAATCTATCTGTAAAAATTATTTAAATGTGTTAAGCTAGTTGCGCATGATTTTGCCTAAAGAATTGATGTCAACTGGCCACTAGAAATGTGATGGTTACTATTCTATGTCTAAAAACATTGATCTATATGATGATAAGTTTTGATGTGATGGGTCACCTTATCCCCTATTCACTTTCCTTTAATGTACATCCTATCATTTGAACATATGATCTACTTTGAAAAAGATGCAATCTTTCAAGTGTATCATCATTAATAGTTTTTAATGACCACTGGTCAATCTTTCTCTATAATTGGATTGTTGATGCCCCATTTTTGGACTTAATTCATGATCTCCATGTACCTATTGCAAGTTAGATTTCCTTTAGATTGACATTGTTCTAATATCATACTCTAAAACTTTAGACTTAACAGTTGTAGTTCTAATGTTTTTCAACATAAAAAATACCTTGTAAAAACACAAACCTAAGATCAAAATAAGAAAAAAACAATAAACAAAAATATTAAACTACATGGTGCTACTCATAACCCTTTCTCATTTTTATGATAAATGATAGATATTATTGAAGATAAGGCTTAAGCTTGTAGCCTTTTACACATCTTGGTAGAATGGTTTCTTGAATATATTTTAGTAAAATTGTTCCCTACTATGAATTATCATGAATGATATAAGGTCCATATCATCTAATGCATAGCTTGCCCATAATTTCTCTAATTTTTTTATCATAGAGTAAGACCACTTTTTCTAAATAGAATTATTTAGATCATAAGTTACAATCATGCCATGATTTTTGACTTAGCTTATTAACTCATGCATCCATTGTACTCTTTGCTTATTTTCTTCCATTTTGGTTATATCCATTAATCATGTATATAGTCCCTAGGTCTCATTATCATAGTAATGTGTAGACTATGAACTATATATGCCTCAAGTCCATATAACAACTGAAATGTTTTAAATCATGTCACATGTTTGTATTTTATTCTATATACCCATAAAATCATAATAAATTTATACTCCCAATCATCCCATTGTATATTGCATATTTTTATTAACATCTTGCCTAAGATTTTATTTGAAGCCTTAGCTTATCCATTTTCTTGTGGGTGATACACAATACTTTTATGGTGTGATATCATAAATTCTTCTATGAGAGTTTTTATTGTATTATTTAGAAATAGTGTTCCCTATTGACCAATTTTATTGTACACCCAGACCTTGTAATGATATTTTCATATAAAAACTTAGTTGAATCCTTGGAATGACAACTTGGTATTGCAACATATTCAACCCAATTTTTAAAATAATTTATAAAAGTGATGGTATACTTTACATGATTGTGCTTTCTCAAAAGGATTCTAGGCTACATAAAATCAACACCCCATTATTCAAAAGTTGTTCTGTGAGTATTGGATTCAACAACATCTCATCCCTTTGGTTAGGTTTTCCCATCTTTGGAAAACATAGCAATATTTTTCAAACCAATGTACATATTGGAATAGAGTAGGCCACCATAGACCACTTTGAAAAATATTATTTATAGTGGATTCAGCTAAAAAATTCCCTTCTATGATTCCTTGATGTGCCTCTTCAATAATTTGAGGTTTTTCATGCTCTAAATCCACTCTACACAACACCTCATCTTTGACCATCTTATAAAAAATCATTTTATGATGGTATAGGGAATAAATAATGTAATCAATTTATTTTTTGTCTCGCTCTATATAGTGTGCTAGAAATATTCCCTATTCTAAAAAATTTGCTATATCTTCCCTATTCTCTAGGATTCTATAGATTATGAAGAGATGTGCATCTGGTGTTTCATCTTACAACTCTTCAAGTTCTCCATTTAGTATCCTACTCAAGTGTTCAGGACCCACATTCTCTTATCTAAGATTAACATTGATCATGAACTAAAATTCTTAGAATAACACTAACCAATATATATTCTTGCACTTGACATAAGTTTATTAACCAAGTACCACAAGGTCTAATGAATAGTAAAGAACTCAATGAGTGTTGCAAGAAGATAATTCTTAAACTTCTATAGTGGGAACACCATTGCCAATGATTCTTGTTATTTCATAGTATAATTCTTATCTATAGTTGATATTTTTCTAATTATGAAATAGATATGATTATCTAATCCACCATCTTGTGGTTGTGCTAACACAACTCTGACCATAATACTTGAAGAATCTACGTGAATATGAAATGGCCTAGTCTATTTAGAACAAATTAGTATGGGAGTTGTAACTAACCTATGATTTATCTCAAAAAATGTTGATTGGCACTCTTATGTCCATTTGAACCTCATATCTTTATGTAATAATTTATCCAAGGGCATAGAAATAACTATGTAGCCTTTGATAAACTTTTTTTAGTACTTTGTATGACCTAAAAATTCACATACTTGATTAGAATTATTCAAAAGTGGAAAACCCACTATGACTATAACTTTGGCTTGATCAACCAAAACTCATTCACTACAAACTACATGGCCCAATAGAACACCAAATGGTGTGAAAAAATAAGCATTTTTTAAAATTTAAGTCAATTCATAAAGCTCTACAGTGCTCTAACATTAACCATAGTTTAGAAAAGTGATCTTTGAAAAAATAAAATGTAACCCAATCATCAAAATAAAATTCTATAAATTCATGAATAAAATATTTGAAAGTGGTCACCACAGTCCTAGAAAATACAATTCGATCATTATTTAGAACAAATGGCATTACCTTATATATAAAATACCACCATTCAATTGTGAATGATTTTTTAGCCTAATATTATTCTATGATGGGAATTTAATGGTATAAAATAATTACATCCATGAAATAATATAACTCATTACCTATAATTGATTTCAGAACCTTGTCAATGAAATGTATCAAAAATGAGTCATTGATGCAAGCATCATTCAGCGTATGGTAATCTCCACATACAATGATCTTTCCTAACTTTTTAGGTTACACAACCATGAAACTAACCCAATATAAATTTTCCACTAAATAAATGATCCCTAATTTTTCCATGTGATCCAACTTAACCTTGACCTTTAACGTCATGTTAGGATTCAATCTATATGGGTATTTCTTGACAATTCATGTGCAATCTTTGAGTTCAATGTGCATCTCCCCAAATGATGGATCTACCCCTTTCACCTCTATGAATTTAGTGAGAAAAACATCTTGATAGTCCCTTAACAGTTGAAACCCTTCTAAAATTTCATTCTAAGTCTAGTAATATCCCAAAGTTGCAAGCTTTCACATAAACTTTATCCCAAATTTTTCAACAATTATATCAATTGGATCTTGGAATATCTTATTTGATTCACTAGGAATGGATTTTTATAGAGTTATTTCTCCTTCTTATTCTATAATATTAAACTTTCACATCTTTTATTCCTCAGTGTGTTATGTGATTTGATATTTTGGTGGCTCAACTTCTTGTTCTAGTTCTAAGAATCCATTCAAGTTCAAATCATCATCATTATCACTAGACCTTGTCAACTCATCTTGAATCTTATTACAAGGTTGTATAATAAATTGTTCCTTATTTTTACACACCTTATAATTATATATATTAGACTTTAAATTGCAAGATACTTATTGATGTGATGATGAGTCTATCACTGTACTCAGATCTTGTACTCACCTGTGAAATAGAATTTTTTTAATTTTTTAAAAAGTAATATGTATTATAATATTTTCATCTTCAAAAACAAATTTTTGAATAAAATATTATTTAACATGTTCCCAATTCTTAGTTTATAACATGTGATTTTGATGTATATACCAAATAGTAAGAAGTGGTGTCAAAGTGTATCTAAAAACATGCACCCAATACTTAGGTTCCACACCCTACATAGACTATATATTTATGCACCTACGTACATTCAACTTCAGACACTGAACCTATTGAAAAATGGATAATCTATCCTAACAATGATTAATATCTAAAAACATGCTCATAGTAATTTACAAGCCTAACCTAAAGATAATTGAGTTTTCTTATGAACTTATCACTAAGTTTCAATAGTTCCCTTCAATTCATGATTGAGAACACTTACTCTCTGGTCCATATTAGGTACATGATGCTCTAATTAAAATGAACTAGTTGAGATCCTTAGTTGTGAATTATTATGGTAGTTTTCATTCAGTGGAAAACACCATTCACAAAGGATAAAATTCATGATATCTTTAAACTTAATTCATCATAAGTGTATCCAAATCACCACTTATTAAAGATGTTATTTCCCAAGGTAATGTACCTTTTAGAATATATTAAATGTAATCCATAGTCATTACACCTATATTATACAGTAAATATACCTTAGACCTAGTTGGTGATCACAAAAAGGGAAAACTAAATTATTTAATATGAAACTAATGTACAGGAAACTTTGTTGTAACTGATTTATGCACAAACTATTCAGCTAGCTATAATTATACTTGATGTTTTGTCTAAGGATTGAATAACTAACATTTAGTAGCTCATAGAGAATTTTATTTGTTATCTACATTCACCTTGAACCAAATATTATTCTCATAAACATAAGGTGACTCTAGTTCTCTAGGGATAACATATGGTTTATGCTCATACTTGTTTAAGTGTATCACAATTATCTTATCTCCTTAGTATGCCTCCAATTTACTTTATACCATATCGATTATCATTTTACCATCATAATCCCATTTCTTACCAATAAAAAAATGATAATGAGTCTCATCTATTTTCATATAAATTACCTCAAAATATTCTCACAAGCTTAAGTTAGCAATCTTGATTTATACATCTTCAAGCCTTCCAATTATTTCTACTCTTCTAGAATCTATGAGGCTAAGAGTAACAAGATTATAGATCAACATTGGTCGACCAATAGCCTCTTGTGTAAATCTTGGTATCATATTTATTGTGCTTCCAAATTCAAATAAAACATTAAAAACTATATACCTTATGAGTTCAATATCCATTCTAAAGTCAACATCCAAGGGATTTTTAGTTCTTACATTCCATACAACCTTGTTGGTATGTTGTTTCCCTCATTATGTGCACTTGAGCACATTATGAAAAAAAATTGTAATTTTTGTTGGAATATATTCAATTTTAAGAGTCACCAAGAATTTTAATATATCTATCAATGCAGTCACTACTCCATATTACATTATGTGCACAATTTTCCCATAAATTTATTTATTAATAATCATAACGTCACCTTTTGATGCATTTTGTTGTTGTATTTTATATAAGACTTTTGTTACTTGATACATCAAACCCTTTTCTCTTGCAAGATAAAGATACTTATCTAGTTTAACTTTCATGATTCTTTGATCTATTGGCATTTCTAATGGTGGCAATCCTTGCTCTGTGCATTTTTCCTTATGACTTCTTGTATGAATGCATTCTCTCTAGATTGTAAATTTATCATATTTAAATTTTTCATGGGTTTTTGTTTCCTCTATTTTTTTAAAACTGGACAATCTTTAGTATGATGTTGTTCTACAACTCTAAAATATACATAGTACATTTTTTTTTGAATTAGTCAGGAAGTTTTGTGCAAAGTGATTATATTCACCACATAGATAACACTGAATCAATTGGAAAGCTTATCGGTTGTTATAAATTTGACCTCCCTAGTATCCACCATAATATCTTCCCTTGTATCCTCCTCAATTTTGTTTAAAATGCAAACAATATGATTATTTCCCCTCAAATTTTCCTAACTATTGTTATTACACATCATATCTACCATACTACTGCTAGGGTGATGATGGAGCCCAATTAAAATGTTGATGTTAAGGACTCATGGTGTTTCATAATGACTGATACTGATATTTCAAAGATGATGGCATTCATCCAACTAGACCTTAGGATTGATATTGAGGTGATGAAGGCATCCACCCTAGACTATCTTATGTTGCACTATTCATTTCAACATTTGGGCCTATAATTCCTTGATTCACATTAGGTATTTGTCATATTATGACTTTGAAAACATTATTGGTGATATATTTTTTTAATTCTTATATATCATGAAAACTTTTATCATCATAATTAGTTGACTTTTAAAAATTACAATACAAGTTCTATGGTTTTTTAATGTACTATTGTAGTAAATGACACTTTGAGGTTGGATTTCCTAATACTTTACATATGTCACAAAATTCAATCATGATTATAGGACAATCATTAATATGATGTCCTTACCACAATCCATACACCATAGACCTAACATGGGATTATTTCTCTCATGAAGCTCATCTATGTTCTTGTTAAAAGCATCTATTTTCATCTCAATTTTAATGTTATTTGATGGAGTATCACCATAATCCTTAATTTTTTCTAATTAGAGCACAACTACTCGAGCATCAACTTTAGTCAAAAATTATGACTTCACATTGACAAATCTAATTCTTTATCGCAACCCTTCTATAAACCAAGTAACCTTATATTTTTCTTCCATGATAAATTTGATCTTATTCATTACGTCTGAAAATCTATGATCATATTCCCATATAGATTATCCACTTCACTATCAAATCTCCTTAAGTCCTAAATGGTTTGACTTGAACATTTCTTCATCTTGAATTTTTTGATTAACTGATACTTAACTTATTGAAGACCTAGGGAATTAGCATCCCTTTTATAAATGAACTCCATATATTGGTTTGTTACGGCTACTATGAGTTTACATTTCTTCACATCTTCAGTGATCACCACCTTAACCTACCATTTAATATCAAAATTTAATAAATATTGTTCAAGGTTGTAAGACCCATCATATAGAGTTAAATAAATAAACATTCTTATATTGAATGCCATGTTTGACACACTTGTAACTACTATTATTGACCATTTTGACCATAATTCAAAATGAGTCAACCCATTATAGTCCAAAACTTGATATAGGGGTCTAGTATAATTCATAGGGTGTGTCATAATTCATTTTATGTGATTTCATATGTTATTATCTTTGGTCATAGTCCATATTAGTCTTTATGTCATTTTATGTCACTTAGGGGTCATAAATGAAAGTGACAGTTTTATTAGGTATAAAAGTGTTATAAACTCCTTATCAACATCTCTCATTTCATTAATTATCATATTAATTTTCCTAAATGTCATTATGAACAAAAAATGTAGGTGTTAACTGAAAATCTAGAAAATAAGTGAAAAAGAGGGAGTCTCAAAGGTTGTATGGCCTATGAGAGAGTGGCACATGGGATAATATTATGTAGAGACCTTAAAACTTCCTTTAATCCATTTCCATACTTAAAATTCTTTGAAATTTCAAAAAAATGGATAAAACCATTGTATCTCTCCATCATTCCACTAGGCAAGCAAAACTAGTCAGCAAGTTTCTTCTTAATATAATAAATAGGATGACTTCCAAGTAAAATCCTCTTGGTAGTGAATATTAAAATTGGTTATATTAAAATTAATGTTTTTATTTCTATGTATTGGCTTCATATGTTTTATGAACCATCCTTAATAAGTTGATTATCCATTTTTGCTTGTTGTTTCCCACATCCTGTAGGTTTTGTTCCTGTTTGAGCTAGTTCATAGAAATAAATTGATGAATTATATTATATAGGATTTATAATTCATCATTTCATTTTTTCCATATTTATTTTTATGTCTAGTTTTTTTCATGATCCAAATAGTTCAAGTTTGTAGGTTGATGTTACTAGTGGACTTGTAGTCAATTTTCAAAAACTTATAGAAGGTTTATTTCTCTACAGTGGTTTCAAAGAAGTGTGTGGTGTTATATGTCATGTATCCATGTATCTTTGACCCCCTATCCTTCCAATATTAGCATCATATAAGTTGAAATCAATAAGGACAGTCACAGCCAACTTCTTGCATGATTGTTATATATAGTCAACCAAATGAAGTGTTTTAAGCTTTGATCATGGTCATGAAAGTGTGATGGATATTTAAAGGTATTTAACATCTTAAAAGGCTCTTATAACACCATATTATAGACTATGACAATCAACCCCTCTTGTATACACAGTCATCCACTATGAATGAGCACCTACAAGTGTTATAAAAAAGATCATCATGTTAAAATAGATCAATTATCTAGTTTCAATCACTTTATGGTTAAAATTATTCACTTTAATAATATTTTAAGGTTCAATATGAATCATAAGGGCACATTTCATGTACATTACTTATGTCCACACTCACTACCTTGCCTACAACTGTATCAACACTCTCGGTATATGTCACATTGAAATAGGGTGTTTAAACTTGTTTGAGGCATATCAAGGTTATAAGCACTCATTGGAATACCTTTGATAAGGTTGAGAACTATTTTCAAGCCTATACACTATATAAACTAGTTATCTCAACCTCACTTCCTGTATACAAAAATGCACACGTATAGGAGGCCCCATAGATATTTTAAAATGTTGTTCAAAGGTGTGTAGACATTTTTTGAGGACCCTCATGAATTTTGTGGATGTTTAAGGTAATTTAGAAACCATATTTTAGACATTAGAATAAAAATAAAACTTGATAATTCACCTCAAGTGAAGGAATTGTGTTTTAGAGACAAGTTCCCTAAAAGCTCTAAAATAGACCCTTGAGCACTTTTGGTGTCAATATATAAGAGTGGTGCATATAGTTTTGATCAATCCAAATGATCATACCTTATATCCCTATCCTAGGATAACATCTTTCAAAAGGAATTGAGTGGTTTGGATAATAGGGGTTCATACTAGAAGGCTCTAAAGTTACATATTTGTTCACTACATTTTTTTAGTGTTGTCTACAGGATTTGAGCTCAGGTGACTCTACACCCTAAGATAGCAGTATAGAAGCACATATCCATGATTGAATGTTTTTATAGGATTGAAGGGAATATTAATGATTCAAAGGATATTATGAATATTTAAATATTTGGATATGAACCTCCACCAAAACCTATAGGTGTGTCACTGCCTAGAAAAGTCACCTACAGCTTGACTATAGGTGACTCACAAATCCATAAAGTTGACCTTGATGACACTAGGCCTACAAACGCAAATAATTTCCATTTGAGTTCATCTTAAGAAAAAAAATGAATCTTAAGGGATGTGACATAGGTTTCAAGTATAAAATATACCTACAGGCCCCTTGTTGCCCCAAAATGGTCAACTATAGTTGACCGTGGTTGACAGTGCTCTAAGGAAAGATTTTTTTGGTGATAGGCTTAACATCTAAAAGATGAGATTAAATAAAAATGTATTTTAAATGACAATATAAGATCAAATAAGGTATATATTCATTGTATTCAAAGTACAAATAGGTATTATGCACCTATAGGTGTCTCTTTCCAAGCAAGAAAACATAGTCAATACTTGTATCTAGTTAAGAGAGAGTATGCAATGAAGGGTTTAAACAAAAATTGGAAGGTAATAATGTTTGTTTAATATCCATAATGACAATGGACACTCCATTTCACTCTCACAACATGGAAATAGGAGAAGGAGAGGTTTTTATCAGACAACCTAAAATTCATAGATTAAAGCCTGCACACAATCATCTTTCTCAAAAGTCTATCTTGGGTTTTTGAACATTTGGAGGTGATAGAGACATGATCAATAACTAAAAATTTGTAATTATAATATCCATAAATTTTATAATCCCACCATACATTTATTTTTTATGATACAATAGGGGAATTTCCCTCTATTTTGTCTCAGATAGAGGTCACTTCCCAAGGGTGCAAATCTATATACTTTGAGAAAAGGAGATGAGAAGATAAACTAGAAGATGATGAAACATTGAAAGGGTATTTATAAGGCTACAATAGACATTAAAAGACATGAAAAACCATCCATAGATGCTTAAAACCCAACATGGTGGTTCAAACCCATAAGGATATAGGCAAACCTATTAGGTCTTGATTAGGCCTAGTGCCTAATAGGGTCTACACTTCACTTATAGTATTATATGATCATTATAATGAGTTATAACATGTTAATCATGGATTTTTATTTATGTTTTAACTCTTGAAATGTAGAAGAAACCATAGATAATCCACTTCTTGGCTTAAAACCTTCACAGGATATGTAGAATGGAAAAGAAAGCTCAAGAGAGAAACTTCGAGAGCTCACACCTACTTGGACACTTTTCATGGGAGTCTTAGGATTCGGTTAATGATGAATGAGGCCCTAAACATTATTTTTATGTGATTTTTTTACAAATCCAATATCAAACCTATATGATTAATCTTTAGAGGGAAAAAGTACTCTAAACCCTCTAAATCCTGTGATAGTGACTTGATTAGGAAAATGAAAGGGAATGGGAATAAAAATGTACTATAATGGCTTGGTAGATGATTATATGTTATATATGACTCTTCAAGGCTCCTCCCCATCAACTTGATTTGTACCCTACCTATACGAACAAGGAGGAAAATGGATTTTCTTGAATATTTTTGGTGTTGTGTAGGTAAGTAAGTGTTTCAAGAAATGTACATCACTTTGGGAGAGGTATTGGGTCTTAACATAACTCCTAATTTAAATTTCATTATTTAGGAGAGGCCACAACTATCTCTATAACTACCTTCATCTTAGCCTATCAAAACTAACATAGTGAACAAGAAAGTGAAAAGGTGAAAGTTCTAAGTGCAAGGCCTTCTAAGGTATGCCTAAGGAATATAAAGCTATGAGGGGTCCTAAAAGGTGTCATACATTCCTTTGTATGGATCATATTGGAAAATTAAATACCAACTTTGGTGGCAAGTGTGGAAGGTGAGTGAAAGAGGAATTATTTAGACTACAGGTGGTGATAGCTTGTGTCTAGAAGAATCTTGATGATTAGGGATGAAATAAATGCATGTTGGAGCATGTATAAAACCCTCCCTCTTATTCCAAGCATCACATCTATCCCTATTTATCTATGGGATGTTCCAAAAAGTAAAAATGATGAAAGTAATTTTTTGAGTAAGCAATTGAGGAGTTTTATGCCACATTTCAGGAGATTCATTTTTTATGTGACATTTATACAAGTAGGCCTTGTATGGTCTATTTCATATTCCTTTCTGCTACATGTATAACTCCTTTTATCAACATGACACATGTCGTAGTGACTCTTGAAATTCTTTCTTCTCACCTCTTTCCAATTCTATAAATAGTATCCATTTTAGCTCTTGTAGACTAATACCACACCATGTATGGCAAAGCCATACTGGAATGACATTGTATTTTTCAATTTAATAATTAATACAATTATATTTTTGGGTTTATTAAAAAATTTATAAGTGTGAAAAGTGATGTAGGGTGATGCTAAGTGATAATATCATATCCTTGCTTCTCCTTATCTCCTCATGTTTAAGTAAGAGTTCCTATTCTAACAGGGCATAAAGAGTGTAGCTAGTGTGTTAGGTTCCTTTAAAGTGTAAAATTATTCTTAGAGTGTGAAATATACCCTTTGGTTTGATTACCTTGTTTTTTTTCATGCATATCACCTGTATGTTGAAACACTTATGTTAGAATCTTTTAGGACTTAGAAGCTAGTTTGTAGGTCTTATTTCATTATGATATAAGTATGATGGTATTTTGTAAATATTTATAGTGTATCACCCCATTATATTATTTTATTTTCATGTAAACTTCTATTCCTTTTCTCACAATAAAATAGTTAGTTAGGTGATAAACATTTCAAGGTATATTCAGGGAGCTAGCCCTTTAATCTAGAGGTCTACTTCTATTATAGGTAAACCCACATACATAGAAGTATTCCCATGTTTCCAAAATATAGAGGAGGATTTAACACCCTCCTCTAGGGTGAAATATTTGGTGACAATAGTTATGGCATGCCTAGTGGGACCTATTTTCTTCAAGAGAACTTGTCAAGTGAATGTTGGTCTTGATAACATCAACTACAAATTGGTATGCTACTCAGCATTTGGCGACTCCATTCAAGGTAAAATCTAGTTCAAGGCCATTGTTTTGTCATATGTTTTCTCTCATAATTCATGGTCCTTACTAGGTCATCATCAAGTAGATTTCTCAATCCTATTAATCCACCTCTTCAACCTGAATTTCCTCTTGAAGTTTAATACCCTCAGCCTAAACTACCCTTTAAAGATCAAGAAGATTTTTCTAGTCAAGAGAGTGAAGAGCTTGAATAAATCCAATCCATCATGGATATTCCACATGTTTCCCCAACCTTTAATATTAAAAATACAATTCATCTTCAATCATATGATGTCGCTCTCCCTAATTCCACAAAGAGTGTGCTTATATTCAATGGTGAGGGTCATGTTACACCTAGTGAACACATTAGGGATATCTCCAATTTTTGTAGTTTCCACAATGCTACTGAAGAGATTATTTCAATTAGACTCCTTTCCATTTACCTGATAGGGAAATCTCTTGATTGGTATAGAACCTTATAAGGTGGATGTAACACATCATGGGATGAATTTGGAGTATTGTTGACTTCAAGATTTGAAGATGAAAGTGACCATACTTCTCTCATATCATCAACTCAATGTGATCAAGAGTGATCCTAAGTAAATAATGCATGACTTCAATGAGAGTTTTAAAAAGACTTTGTATATGTTTCCTCCTCTCATGACACCACCTACTAGTTTTCTCTTCCCTATATACTTGAGAGCTATTAGTACTGATATTTCTATCATGCTTCAATCCATGGGTGGTTTCACTCTTCCTAAAACATATAAACTTGAAATTAGAGTTGAGAATGGACTCATTAAATATGGAAGGTTTTCTCCTAAGTTTTTTATGCCTTTATTTCCCAATACCCCTACTGGTACTCCAAGTGTGTACCAAGTTCTAAGTGCAAATACCAAGCCTAAGACTGCTCCTAAGAAGGTAGATAATGTCATGGATAAAGATGCATATATTCAATGGTTAGAAGCTAAGCTTGGGAGAGGGAACATGAAACAAGGGGATCATCAAAACCATTATCCATATCAATAAAAATATTTTTATAAATATGGGAGAGGAAGAGGTTAAGGGTAGCCTAACTTCAATAGGAATTCTAATGCGTACAATCTCAACTGCACTACCAATGCAAGGGATATAGTACTAGTGCATAACAACTTGGTGAAAGGAGAAGATTGCAAACAAGTCCAATTCATGGATGATAATGAGGTTGTATATCAATATATATTTGTTCAAAGAGGATTTACTCCTTTCTTATTAGCTTAAGATGAAGTCATGATGCAAGTAAATGAGGATTGGTAGCCTTAAGGAGAAAGCTTCACCAATTTCTTGGTGGAAGATAATTTTGTGATCAATCAAGGAACCTCTATTTTATATAATATTAATGCCAAGAGGAATGCTCTAGTAGATAGTAATATCATGCCTACAAGTTCATATAATCTTTCTCCAAGGTAGAAAGGCATGGTTGCAAGCATGATAGTTCCAAACACTACTACACCTTCTCAAAATTAAAATTTTAGGTCTGATCAAGATGTCTCAATTCCTCAAGTTTAAACAACTTATTTTCCTCAAATAAATATAGATAATTTGAGTAGTATTTCCCTAAACATAGTTTATTCTTTGAAAAGTGTCAAAGCATCTATCTCTTTGTGGGATGTCCTTCATATGCCTGGATAAAAAGAGCTATTACAAAAGTAGTTATCTAATATTCCTACTAGTCCTTCACCTTTAAGTGAAATTCATGGTCATGTTGCTCTTAAAAATTCCCCTAATAATATTTTTAAACCATATACTAAATTTGAGAAACCTCCTCCTTTTTACCTCACTCTCATAGTGGGTGATAAGTTAGTACACAATTGCATAGTTGATAGTGGTGCTTCTACTTCAGTCATGCCAAGGTTGTAGCTGATAAGTTGGGACTAAAATATGAACATCATATAAAATGGGTGCTTCATCTAGATGTTACAATTGATAATACAATAGGGTTGATAAAAAACTAGAAGGTTTTCTTACATGATTACCCTATCTTTCCTATCCTCTAAGACATAATTATTGTTGATCTTCTTGCTCATTTTGAAATCTATCTTTCAAGAGAATTTACAAAAAATATGGATGGATATTTGTTTATTTATTAGTTCTTATTGGCCTTTAGTACAAGTTATGTAACTAAGGTGACCATTAGAACTCAGTGTCTTTCAAGGTTTCATATTGAGCCCTACATTCAAACAAGATCTAACTTGAATTGTGTGATTAATGAGGAGTCTAATGTGGATGATGGTGATTCTAAACTTGAGGTAATTACTAACTTATTCCTAGATGAATATGTTGTATATGCTTATGATCATTACCCTTATGCATAATTTTATAAAACAGACCTTGGCACTTATATCATGCATGAAGAACCATTTGAAAGAGCTAAGTTAAGTGTCAAACATTCTTTCTCACAAGTTATTGAAGGTAATTACATGATTAATGAGTATGATTTGATAGGTTCAGGAATATAATTTATCACCATAGTGGGAAAAATGATATATTTATGCCTGATATTGATGAAGATGCTCTTGATGATGACACTCGTGAGAGAGAAGAGGATGACTTATGGCAAAGGTTTAATGCCATATGTCAAGATTTTGATCAGGTGAATAATGTTATTTCCCCTCCTAAGATGTCTAAGTTTGATATGTTTACTAATGATTCTAACAAACATGATGTTGAGTGTCTCACTAAGCATGGAAAGGAGTGTCATGTTGTCAATGAGGATGAACTATGGCATAAGTTTAATGCCATTTGTAAAGAATTTGATAAGTTGAGTAAGGCTCCTTTTTCTCTAATAAATTATATATCTAATTTCAAGATTGATAATGAGACTAACAAGCATGTTGTTTAGTGTTCCATCAAGCACAAGGATGGATGTCATTTTGTTGATCAAGAGTCTGCAGTCATAGAAGAGCTTAATATAGCTATTTCCCAAGAAGTTGTGAACATGGACAATGAGGTTCAACAATGTTTGTTATGCCTAAAGAAAAATAAAGAGCTTCATCTGAGGTAAATTCATATTTAGAGGTATTGGAATACAAATAAGGAGTACTTGAGGACTCCATGTATCAAACACGTCATGCACAAGAATATAGAAAGATTAAGGTAATTTTCATACATTCCAATCTATAGTTCAAGGAAGGCATATAAGATATGATAATGATAAAGAGGATTGTACATCAAAAAAATTTATTTGGAGACAAATAAATATCATTCATGAAGGTTATAAATAGTTCACTTGTAGACCTAAGAATATCCAAAGGTGATAGGCTTCTTGATCACCTACATATGCAAGTGGTTGATGATGAGCATATTTCACATGATAGACTACCTTCAGAGACTTATAAAGATGCAAGGGGAACTATTTTTTACCCTGGTTGAGGTATGACAAGATGTTTTTCACCTAAAAAATGAGGTTTTTTAAATAGTATATTAGGTGTGTGTGTCTTTATTTTAATTATGTTGTGTTCCATAAGTGTTCTAGTTGAACACATGTGTGTTCCCTTTAGTGTGTCTTGTTTTGTGTGTCTTTATTTTTTTTTTGGTGTTATTTCAAAGGAAATTTTGTGTCAAACTAGTGTATAGGTGACTACATGGCCTAATGGACAAGATTAGGCTATTGGTCTTGGCATAGCAAGCATCCCACCCTTAGGAAATCACCAAGAATGTTAACCATTTTGACCACAAGTCAAAATAAGTCAACCCCCTATATTCCAAAACTTTATATATGGGTTTAGGATAATTTCATAGTGTGTTTCATATTTCATTTGATGTGATTTCATATGTTATTAACCTTGGTCATAGTTCATATTAGTCTTTATGTCATTTTATATCACTTAAGGGTCATAAATGAAAGTGGTACAACTTTATTAGGTATAAAAGTGTTATAAACTAATTATAAACATAAATAATGTCATTAAATATAATATTACCCTTTAATAATGTCATTACTAATAGAAACTTGTAGGTGTTAACTAAAAATCAAGAAAACAAATGGAAAAAAGGGAGTTTCAATGGTTTTATGACCTATGGGATATATTATCATGTTGGAGAAGATTTTGTAGTGACATTTCAGATTCCTTGACTCCATTTTAATGCTTTAAATTCTTTTTAAGTTCCAAAAAATGGTTATAACCATTCTATCTCTGCATCACTCGACTAGGCAAGCAGAACTAGTTAATACATTTCTTCATGGTATAGCAAATAGGAGGACTTCCAAGTAAAATGATCTTGGTATTAGATAGTACACTTTTTCATATTCCCATTAATTTTTGGAGTTCAATTATTGTCTTCCTATGATTTATGAACCATCCTTAAAAATTTTACTATATATTTATGCTTGTTGTTTCCCACACCCTATAGGTTTTGCTCCTATTTGATCTAGTCTATACAACTCAATTAATGAATTTTCTTCCATATTATGTGAAATTAAACCTTTCATGTTTTCCATATTGATTTTCATGTTTGGAGTTATTTTCATGAGCCAAATAGTTCAAGTTTGTAGGTTAATGTTACTAGTGGACTTACAGTCAGTTTTCAACACTTTAAGAAGGTTTATTTCTCTAAAATGGTTTCAAAACAATTTTTTGTGTTTTATTTCATGTCTCCTTGACCCCCTCTCCTTCCAATATTAGCATCATGTAAGTTATAGTCAAGAAGGATAGTCATAGCCAACTTCTTGCATGATTGTTGTATATAATCAGCCAAATGAAGTGTTTTGAGCTTTGATAATTATCAAAAAAGTTTTATGTGTATTTAAATGTATTTAAAATTTTATTTTATCATAAAAAATCATTCAAATTCTCTTCAAACACCATATTATAGATTGTGATAGTCAACCCTTTTATATACATAGTCATCCACCATGAATGAGCACCTACAGGTGCTATAAAGAAGATAATCACATTGTAATAGAGTAATTGTCTATTTATAATCACTTCATGGTTAAAATTATTCATTTTAAGAAGATGAGAAGGTTCAATATGAATCATAAGGGTACATTCCATGCATATTGCTTATGTCCACACTCATTTCCTTACCTATAACTATATCAACACTCTCAAGATATGTTATGTTGAAATGGGGTGTGGAAACTTGTTTGAGGAATATTAGGGTTTTAATAATTAATTAGAACACCTTTGAGAAATTTTGGAACTAGTTACAATCCCATACTCCACACACCTATAGGTGGCCCCACGGAGATTTGAAAATGTTGTTCAAAGGTGTGTGGAGATTTTTTTAGGACCCTCATGAAGTTTTTGTATGTTTAAGGTACTTTGAAAACAATTTTTGAGACATTTTACTATAAATTATAATTGATAAGTCACCTCAATTGAAGAAACTATGTTTTAGGGACAAGTTCCCTAAAAGCTCTAAAATAGAGTCCTAAGCACTTTTGGTGTCAATATATAATAGTGTTGCATATAGTTTTTATCAATCCAAATGATCATACATTATAGCCTTATCCTAGTATAACATATTTAAAAAATAAGTGAGATGGTTGGCTAATATGGGTTTATACTAGAAGTCTCCAAAGTTACATATTTGTTCACTATGTTTTTTCAGTGTTGTCTACAAGATTTGAGCTTCAAGTGACTTTACACCCTAAGATACAAGTATAGAATCACATATCCATGATTGAAAGTTTTCATAGGAGTGAAGGGAATATTAATGATTTAAATGTTATCATGAATATTTTAAGAGATAGGTATGAACCTCCACCAACACCTATAGGTGTGTCACTACTCAAAAAAGTCACCTACAGCCTAACTGTTAAAGTGAAACTCGATGACACTATATAACTGGGAATAGAGGTTGGTTTCGTATGATCACCTATCAATCAACTGAAGTCGGTCATCGATCGAGCGCACCATATCTAGATAGGGGGCCCCACAGTCTAGAGTTGAGATATTAAATCTCAATTTATATATGGGGTGCCAAGAAAATATAGACCGTGCCAAAAAAACATATACTGTGGGGGGGCACAGTATAGAGTTAGAGATAGAGATAGAGATAGAGATAGAGATAGAGATAGAGATAGAGATAGAGATAGAGTCTACAAACATAAAAAAAATCCATTTGAGCTGATCCTAAGATCATATATTAATCCCAAGGGTATGTTACATATGTTTCAAGGATAAAATCTACCTACAGGCCCCTTGTTGCTCTAAAATGGTCAACTATAGTTGACTGTAGTTGACAGTGCTCTAAGGAAAGATTATCTTGGTGATTGGCCTAACATCTAGAAGATGATATTAAATCCAAGTGAATGTTAAATTACATTAGAGGTTCAAATAATGTCTTTATTCATTGTATTCAAATTTCAAGTAGGTATTATGCACCTACAAGTGTCTCTTTCCAAGCAAGAAAACACAGTCAATACTTGTATCTAGTTAAGAGAGAATGTGTAATGAAGGGTTTAAAGATAACTTGAAAGGTAATCATGTTTGTAGAATATCCATAGTGAAAATGGACACTCCATGTCACTATCACACCATGGAAATATGGAAAGGAGAGGTTTCTATCAAATAACCTACAGTCCATAGATAAAAGCCTACAACCAATTATCTTTCTCAAAAGTATGTCTTGGGTTTTTGAACATTTAGAGGTGTTAGAGACATGATAAAGAGATAAAAATTTATACATATAACATCTATCACTTTTATAATCCCACCATACATTCACTTTGTATGATATAATGAGGTGAGTTCCCTCTATTTTGTCTCAGACAGAGGACACTCCCCAAGGGTGCAAATCTATAGACTTTGAGAAAAGGAGATGAAAAGATAAGCCAAAAGAAGATGAAACCTTATAAGGTGATTTTAAAGTTTTTGATAGACATGAAACAACATTTAAAACCATCCACATATGTTTAAAACCCAAAATTATGTTCCAAACCCATAAGGATGCAAGCAAACCTATGAGGTCTTGATTAGGCCTAGTGCCTAATAGGGTCCAAACTTCACTTCTAGCATTTGATGAGAATTTCAATGAGATATAACATGTTCATAAGGGATTTTTAGGTATTTTTAAACTCTTATAATTTATAGGAAACCATATAGAATCTAATTCTTGGCTTAAGACCTTCACAGGGTATGCAGAATGGAGAAGAAAGCTTGAGAGAGCAACTTTGAGAGCTCACACCTACTTGGACACTTTTCATGGGAGTCTAAGGAGTTGTGAAATGATGAAGGAGACTCATAACATTATTTTTGTGTATTTTTTTTCCAACTCTAATGTCTAATCTCTCTTTCTAATCCCATAATTCTCTTCTCACTTTGCTTCTCTGTGTTCTCCATATTCTAGGTCAAGTTCAAGCTCCTTTGCTCATCTCTACATCATTCACTCCTACATCACACACACCCCCATAATTCCCAAAGTGACTAATATATATCTTTAGGGGTAAGTACCATGTAATTTTTAACAACCAACATCTTGATCAAAGTAGGTAGTTTCCAAACGAACTTTTCTCAAATTCCTCTCACAAACAAGTCTTATGTAGCTTTAAAATCCAAGTATAAATTATGTAATGTAACTGTCAATGGTATTCTTAATCTAATGATCTATGGAACTAGTCCAATTGGTCTATATATTTTTTAGGTTTTCAAATTTTTCTTCCATCCAAACTATAAATTATGTCCTTCTTGAGTAGAAATAGTAGTACTACAATCTAAATAATCATGCAGCTAATAATCCAAACAATGCAGAGGTTCTTACCATTGACCTTGATATGTATGGAAATAAGACTCTATACCCTTACCTCTACCAAATCCCAAATATTATTTCATTATTATTGACCTTTTGAGCTCTAAAACACTAGCTTGATCTTTGTTCTTTTTACTATACCACTTTATACTCCATGTGTACTTTACTCTCATGCTCATTCTTGAACATCCAAACTCTATTTCCATCTTGAAATCCTTTCACTCTTAGTCATTAATTAATATCCATCATATTGCACCACTATATTTATTTCATATCCAATCTTCAACCAAATTTTTCACTATTCTTTCTTGATCACTACTTTTCTCAGTCACCTACACCTCCTTTCTTGTTAGTCTTTATTCAACTTACTCTTTTGACTTAAGCACATTGGCAACTTGACTCCTCAAAATATTCAAGTTTCCTTTATCTTATGAAGGTTTTTTTAATTATTTTCATGCCCAAAAAAGTCCTTGTTGAATTCATATTCAATCCACAAAACTTCTTAAACAATTTTGTCACCACACCATGCTTCTTATCTTTGTCCAAGACTCCTTATAACCTTTTTTATCCTTTTTCCATTGTACAGATAGGTATAATATAGTATTGATATAATAAAAGGATATTTGAATACCCACTTTGTAAATCCTCTTGTCCATGAGTTTTTTGGGCTTAACTTTATTCAAAAATCACTTTTTCAATCCCTTTTAAGGTTCTGTATATGCCTAATTAGGTCTCCATTCCTCCATGGCATACACAGTCATTTATGTCTATATGAATCTATACCTTTATGGTATAAAACCTTAAAAATATATTAGTAGACACTATTTCCTAGTTAATCACCAAGTTGTGTGATTTTTTACCAGTTCAAACTTTCATGATATCCATTCAAGTTTTTAAACCCTAGTTTAAGGTTTGCATAGTTAGTATGAACTCGAGAAGGGTAAATTTGATATGTTAAGTTTTTAATTGACTTTCAACCTAATTTGATGGTTTAGTTAAGATTTTATAACTCCTATACATCTTTCTCACCTCATTATATCTCTTATTGACACCTTTGTTCACTTTTTCAACACAATTTTATGTTTGATTGTATGTGACTATTCATTATCACTTACAGTTTGTATTTGTTTCCTCACATAAAAGTATAGAAAATTTTAAAAATATCATTAATAAAATTATGATAATTTTTAAATTTACTTACCAATGTAAACATTTATCAACTATATTCCATAGAATCCTTTTGATTTCCAATGCATACAAAGATTACTTAATCTCAAATCACAGAATACGAAGCATAGAGTATATTCAATTGGTTGTCAAAATTAATAAAATTTTATTTAACTTTATTATAATACATTCCATTATTAAAATATAAAATTTAAATTCACATTTTCAATCAAATCAATATTATATAGTTTCTTTCCTTTCTCATTACATTTACACAATCTTTTGAATCCATTACACAAGAAACATAAAGTAAGATAGGGTTTACACTCCTCAAAATCAAAAATGGAGGTGATTTATTGATTTGTTCTCAATAAAAATCATACCACCTCATATTATTCTCCCCAAAAAGACCCACTAAACCATAAACATTCACAAATTTATAGTTGTTTTAGTTTTTTTTTAATGTTTTTTCAATGTTATCTAATTAGCTACTAAAAACAAAGTATAAGTAGGGTTTTTAAGATTACATGGAGATATGGATGGTTGGTTACACACCATAGATAAATATTTGTGGGAAATACTCTTTGTATAGGGAGTAATGACCTATAATTCACCACACTTAAACAAAAATTAGATTAATAGATAGATGAGTGGGTTGTCTGGTAACAAATGAATCCTAAGAAGCGACGTGCTTTCTCAAATGGATGTCAACCCATGTTTAACAGTCAAGTTTATAAATAAACATGAAATTACAAAGATATATATGGATAAATAGACAATTCCAAAGATAATTAATCAATAACATGGTTTATGTGATTAAAGTATCCCAAAATTCTATAGCTATATCAACATCCTCTTGAATTACAGCTAATTGTTCATTAATGTATTCAAAATTATGTATAAAAGCCACAATGCAAATTCTTAGCTCAAATGTAATGTCACTCTGATTGGAAAATATATGTTGAGGGACTATGGGAAGATCAAAGATGCTAATAGAATCATGTACTAATCTAGGCAGTGTCATCTACATGAAAAGATAGATTTTTAGCAAACTAGAATGTAGATTTAAAAGATACTGAAGATGCAAAACAAACTATTTAAGGCTATTTTTATAGTTTAATATGGATTGATGATGATCCTACATGATTTACATTGATTATAAAAGATCGATGTCTATTCAGATGAATTAATGTTGATTCTATATAAAAGTGTTGAACTATAAAATAGAATATAACTATGCCTATAAAATTGATGAAATAATCAAAATTGAAGGTAAATAAAAACATAGAGATTGCATAAGATTAAAAAATATATATTATAAGATAATAACCTTGAATGTTTAAAAATTTGTAGATAAAGAGTTACCAAAACAATGTAAATGGCCTCTAAAAATCACCTAATAATGTCACCAATCAAGTGTTCTTTAAAGTGGCAAGATGTTGGTAATGTCTATACGCAAGTTCGAGACTAGTTTGGATAGAATTTCATGATCAAAATGGCTTCCTTCCTTTCATTTTCATTTCTCTCGAGCAATGGAAGTTTGCTAAGTATTTATGGAACAACATCGATCCTAATCAATCAGTGTCGATTGTAGATAATTGACATCGATCCACCCAAAATGATTGAAGCTAAACCAAATGTCACTCTAACAAGTTGGTTGATGGTTAAAATGATTTTTGAGGTTTCTAGGTTGTTCTAACCATGGGATAAGTTTGTTAGTAGGTTGGGTGCATGGTTAAATAATTTGATTTTTATAGATTTTATGGTTAATGATGGCAAAAGAGAGTTAATAACTATTTAATAGTAGTAAGTAACTCATTTAACATATGAGATAAAGGGGAAGGTAAATGTAATTATTTAAAATAATTACTCATAAGGGACACAGTAAATAATAACATAATGATGCATGACATTAATACACAAAGGTGTATAAAATTATCGTCTACATTTTCCCCTTTTTATGGAGTGGTGTGTAATAGCGGGCCATGAGACAAAAACTATAAGGTGTCTAATGCCCCAAGTTTATTGTGAGAAGGTATCCCCCCTCCAACTGGGCATCGAGAAGTGAAATGGAATGGATGATGGGTTTGAACAATATGGAATGGTTAAAAAATATGGGTACTGTGAAATAGACAAGTGAAATATAGATAAGGAAACATAAAAAATGTAGATAGCTATAATGGAATTCCAAGTTTACACTTAATGGAATAAAAAGTAAGGCAGCCAGTAATGCCTCAAAGACTGAATTAAGTAATAAAATTCCATAGCTAAAATGGGTGGGTACAAGTAAAGGTTATCAAGAAAATAAAAGATAATAATGGTGGAACATAGCATTTAGTGTGCATATGGTGCATGTGTTACCTATAGACAAATGTTTGCAAGATAATTTACCCTCAAAATCTTACAAGGGGCAAGATACCCCAAAAAAAGGGGTATGCCTTTAAGGAGATTGGGGTGCTAACAAGGGGTCAAAATCCTCAAATCTAAAATGTAATAGAAGACAAAAATGGGATAGTTGAATCAAAAGCAATAAGATAGGGCTTGGGAGCAAAGTTGGGAGCATGCAATAATGATCTATAAGTGAAAAAATTTAACAAGCTAATACGATTGATGTTGATTCAGAAGATCAATGTCAATCCATTAGGGGATTGATATTGATTCATAAGATCGATATCAATCATGCAAAAAGCTATATATAGGCATCTAACATGAAAAAAGACTCATTTAGATATCAATGAAAACAAGAATCCAAGAGCCAAATTTGATGTTTGTCAACCTTACAAACAAACGTGAGAGACTGTGGAGGTGAGTGGGAGAAGATAATGATGATGGTGACTATAGTATGAGGCAAGGGTTAAAAAATATTAGCAAAAAATTAGGAATTTATTTATTTTTTTATGTTTTGTTATTTTTTTAATATTTATTTATTTGTTTAGCATAAGAAATCAGGTGTGTTAGTAAAATTTGTGGGGGGAAGGGAAGTTAAATTTTACTTATTTTTTTATTATTTTTCATTTTTTAAGAAATGTATGGCTTATGGGGGGATTTAGGGTAAAAATAATTGATGTCAATCTAAAATAGATCAACCATGATCCTTAGGTATTGATGATGATCAAAAAAGGATCAACCATGATCTATAAGATCATTATTGATCCATATAAAATTGACATCGATCTTTAGATGATCGATAGAAAATAGAAAAAATAGTCTTTTGATTAACTAAAAGGATGGTTTTGATAAGCTCAAGAGCTACTGACAATGAGGGATAGAGTCCCTCCACTACTGGCACAATTGCATGAGTTCATGAGTGATGAGTACTAGCCACATTTTAAGTCAGTAAGATTTAGAGGGATTCATCACTATCGATGTTTCCATTGAGATATCAATATGATGATTGAATTATTGGAGTGGTGGGATTATACCACCAACACATTTTGGCTTTTGACTAGTGAGATGACCATTACTAATAAGGACATCCACTATATTCTTTGATTATCAATTTTAGGTGATCTTGTATATACAGTAGATGAGACTAGATGAGCAGTGACATTGGTGCACTTGTATGATGAAGATGCAGTGGATATCAAGTTCTTTATTTGGGGGTTATCCTATTACAAACTATATGATCAGGATCGTATTAAGAGACTAGTGATGACCATGATGATGCTGACACTGACTTGCTACGTTCCACCTGACTCAAGGGGAGGATGACTACCATGGAGCCTCTTAAGTGTGATAGTAGACATGGTGGAGTTTCAGATAGTGTTTTCTTGGGCACCCACATTATTAGGGTAGATATATAGGGAGCTATGGAGCTATCATATTTGGTGTTGATTAGGGCTAGATATTACATTCATATTACACTACTGGGTGTATAATCACATCCATGTGATTCACCCCATAGAGATCTCATAGACTAGTTTTGAGGAGATGGTGTATATCATAGGCTTCCTTCAGTAGAAAGAACATATGATTGTACCACATGTAGATAGGGTAGTGTAGGATCTATCACACTATAGATAGGTCTTCAGTGAGCTACAAATAGGGGACATTATTTAGAGGCCCATGTAGATTTCCCATCATAGCTAGGTATAGCAGCAGAGATAAGTGATATGGCCCAGGAGTTATGGGTTCATGGATGATGGCCAAATCACCTTGAGATATTCTAATTTGATAAGGTTCATCGATAGTTTAGACTATTACAAGATATTCCACTAGCCCCATGCTTACATAGGCAGAGGATATAGAGCTAGACTAGCTAGCACCTGATACTTTAGTAATTTTGATGGGGCCACAAGAGGAACCCATGGCAATGGATATAGATGATGTGTGGTAGATGGATGACTATGTAGCTTGGTTTGTAGGGAAGATAGAAAGGAGGTAGGAGAGAGTAGTGAGGCCTCGATAGAAGGTAGTGAAGGATGGGGAGAGGAGAGAGGTAGAGTAAGAGGCTCTAGATGTGCATATAGAGGAGGCACTAGTATAAAATGTACCCACCCAAGAGCTGATAGATATAGTTATAGTTATGGATGAGAGGAATACTCTGAGGGCTCAACTACAAGAGGTATAAGCAGCCCATATCACATTACAAGGGTAGATTGCCACACTCCAAACTGATCTAGAGAGCATGAGGGGTTAGAGAGACCCTGTGATATAGGAGCATGATGACTACAGGGAAAAACTAGAGTAGATGAGGTCTACCCTATCTGAGAGACCAGCCCCAAACATCATAAGATCTAAAATGGCACTTCTTATAGATATGATACCACTCTGATAGTATAGAGATTTTCTTGCAAAGATGTCATATTATGAGAGGATAGTACAAAGGAGTCTACCAGATGTGCCATGTTTTGCTTCATACGTGGCTAGCTATCATAGATCATAGAGGACACTTGGGGGTATTGTTAGTTTAGGGAGTATAATAGGTCAAGGAGGGGATGACAAGGGAGGTGATAACATTCACCTTATTAAGATCAAGCTCACTAAGTAGATCTCATTGTATGGGTTGAGAGCCCCATTGTATTCATATTATGACATTTGTATAGACTTTATATATATACAGAGATTTATACTTATGGATCATGTGTATTCATTTATGGATTTATTAATAGTTAGAAATATGTTATGATTTTATGGATTTATGGATGGATTTTTAGATTATGAATTTAAATGTTATACATTCTAATTTTGACTATTTCTATCATGTATGTTATGAATGGATTCTAGATTATGGATGTGATAGATTATAGATTTTAGATGTTATGTTTTTAATTTTGATTATTGTTATTATATATGTTGTGGATATTTATGAGTTATTAATTATGGATTTTACATACCCTAGATTATGGATGTTATATCATGAGTTATGTTATTAATAAATGGATTATGATTATGGATTATGTCTAATGATTATTATGGATTATAAATGGATTTTAATGTTTTAATGGTTGTGGATTTATGGATTTTAGTGATTATATATTACATATTTACTCAGTATTGACTTGGACCATAACCAAAAGAGAACCTCTCATATTCAGGGCTTATGCATCCTTTGCTAGATGATAATAGACTATGACACAACCTAGGTTAGCCAAAAATTCAACCTTGGTCATTTATTATGATTATATTATTTTGATGGGATGGGGAATGGATTAATTTAGAGATAATTTATTTTCACCTCATATTTCAAAATCAAGATTTATCTTTCAGGGATCATTTTTATGCCAACAGGTAGGCTGATCAATACAGGAAGTCTACAATTAGAAAGTTGATCAATATGAGAAGCTTTCTTGGGATATTAATTTTGATTTTATATATATATATATATATATATATATATAATCAAAATTAATATCCCAAGAAAGCTTCTCAATATATATATATATATATATATATATAGACACACACACACACACACACACACACACATATATAATTTTTTTTAGGGCTTTAAAGTGGCATAATTTTGAAAACTAATCAATGTAGAAAGTTTTCAGCTTGGTAGCCATCCTTCGAGGGAGTGGTCTACATTTTAACATTTTTACACAGCTATCCTTCAAGGGATCAGTGTGTTATTTTTCTTTTATATATTTGATTATAGCTATCCTTCAAGGGATCAGTCTATTTATTTAGCCCATTTTGATACTTTTGCTTTTCATTGATTTTGGATCCCAAGAATAGTAATGTGAGTTGACATAAAAAGATACCTTAGGATATTTTCCATGAATTCATCACATGAGATGATTGTGTTATCTTAGAAAATTAAATATTTGAAGGAATAAGAAAAATAATGATCTGGGGTTTCTCCCATAATAGGTGAAACTTAAGCATGAGAAATACTATGAATAGAGTCGAGTATCCATATTCAAGATTGGGGTTATAATGACTACTAGATAAACACATAATTCTCATATCATTATTTGGTATTTTGAGATAAGGTAATATGACAAGATGTAAGATGATCTAACCAAGAAGAGCTAAGACCTATCAACTATAGTAAGGATGCAAATGTAATGCATTAAGAGGTTCTCATTATGGGTTACCATCAATATAAGCCAAATGATATTCCCTAGATCCATATTTATGGGTTATGATGTATGGTCCAAGCCAATTAGGAGAAAATTTACCCCTTTTAGTTCCTTCCATATTAGTGACATGTTTATTTTCTTTAAGCACAAGATCTCCAATGTTAAATTCTTGTTATTTTACATGTGATTATATGTGCATTTTAGTCATTATTGATAGACATGCAGGTGATCAAGGGCTACCACATGATGCTCATCTAAGATATTGATCTAGAATAAATATTCATGACGAAAATATTCATTAGAAATGATGTCTTTAAGGGAAACACAAAGAGAGGGAATTTGGACTTCTAATGGAAGTACAACTTCTAAACCATAGACTAAAGAAAAAAGAGTATCACCTGTAGAAGTTTGAATACTAGTTCGATATGCCCATAAGGCAAAAGGGATACGAATATGCCAATCTTTGTCAACTTCATTAATAACTTTAGTTAGGATTTTGACCAGAGTTTTATTAGATGCTTATGCTTGACCATTAGCCTAAAGATAATACGGTGAGGAAATACTTAATTTGATTTTAAATGAGTCACATAGTACCTAGACTTTCTTGTTCTTTAAATATTTACCATTATCTATTATTATTTTATATGGAATGCCAAAACGACAAATAATGTGTTGGTGGATAAACTCCACAATATTTTTTTCCTTGGTTGAGATAAGTAGCACTACTTCCACCCATTTAATGAAGTATTCTATAGTGGTGATAATAAAGCCATGGCACTGAGAGGATTTAGGATTGATTTTCCCTATAATATTGAGCCCCCATTAGGAGAATGGTCAAAAGTCCCTTTTTGCCTACAAAGCTTTACTAGGGACATGGGATAACTTTGCATGATGCTAACAATTTACACACCTCTTAATGTATGCAGAATAATCTTGATTTAGGGTAGGCCAATAGTAACCTAGATGTAAGATCTTCTTAGTAATTGCATGGCCACTAAATTTTCCACTGCATGACCCATCATGGACCTCTTGGATATCTAGGATAACTTCATGTTTTTGGAGACAATAGAGAAGAATGCCATCAAAACTATGCTTATAAATAACACCCCCCCCCCGTATGATATAGTGGGTAGCTTTTTATTGGAAGACATGATTGAAACCTTTGGATAAATGAGAAGGAGATAATCATATAAATAAGAAAATATTTGTGCATACCATGGCTCCTCTAGGTTTTCCTCAATATTACTGATGGATGGAAGATCAGTCTTTATGTAGGAAGGCTGATTAACTCGATAGATAAGGACAAATAACTATGACTCCTAAGATGAGGATGGGATAAAATAAGAAAGATATGTCATAGTATCAACAAACTTATTCATTAATCTAGGTCTAGCTTGGATGGCATAATGTTTGAAGGTAGATAAAAGTTGATCGACTAAGGTCTTATATCTCTAAAGGATATCATTCTTGCATTGATATACACCAGTAATTTGATTGACCATTAGTTGAGAATTACCATAGATATTAATGGAACTAACTCCTAATGCAAGGGTAGTTTGGAGCCCTATAATCAATGTTTCATACTCAGCCATGTTATTAGTGAAATCAAAGTCTAACTTAAAAGACAAAGGTATGGGAATACCTTAATGAGGGATTAATATAATTCATGTACCTTGTCCTCACTCACATTTAGACCCATCAAAGAATAGAGTCATTTGATACTTTAGGACTAATTGGGAAGTGGATGTGATAGATTCATCAATAAATTCACAATTGATTGGTTGATTATCACCAAGAGGTGCTTTAGCCAATTGATAAACAATAATCTACCCTTTAACAAATTTTTGGTGGAGAAATTCTAGATCAAACACAACTAAAAGCATAATCCATTTGACCATCTATTGATTCTGGTAAGGCTTAGAATGCATAAACTTAAGAGGATCAGTACTCTTAATTACATATGTCTTATGGTTAAGTAGGTAATGATGAAGTTTAGAAGCTATAAGGACCAATGCTAGGAATAGTTTTTTGGTATGTAGATAACATGTTTCATATTCTATGAGGGTATGAATTATATAATAAATAGCTTTCTCTTTGTAATTTTCATCTTGATGGGCAAGCATAGCACCTAGAGCATGATCTATAGCTAAGATATAAAGGAGCAAAGGTTTCCCTTCCTTAGGTGGAATGAGGATAGGAGGTGATAAAAGATAGTCTTTGAGCATGCTAAAGGTTTATTGACAATGAGAATCCCATATAAAGTGACTATCCTTCTTTAATAGATAGTGTAAAGGTTGACACCATTAGAGAGTTCAGAAATAAAATGATGAATAGACTGGAACTTGCATTGTAAATTGTGAAGCTATTTAAGGTTAGATGGAAGATGCATCTCTAAAATAGCCTTTATTTTAGCAAGATCCACTTCTATTACATGAATAGAAACAATGAAACCTACGAGTTTACCCATCAAGATGCCAAAAATTCACCTTTTCAAATTTAGACACACATGATACTAGAGTAGATGATCAAAAATAATCTTAAGTATAGATTGGTGATCTTTGTAAAGTTTTGACTTCCCAAGGAGGTCATCTACATAGTCTTTGACAATTTTATGGATTATGTCATGAAATATATAAATCATGGCATGTTGATAGGTGGATCCTATATTCTTTAGGCCAAAAGGCATAGCATGGTAGCAAAAGGTCCTCTAAGGAGTAATAAATGTAATTTTATGTTGATCTTCTACTGCAATAAGTATTTGATTGTAACTAGAAAAACCATCCATAAGGGACAACATTTCATGACTAGTAGGCAAATCCACTAATTGATCAATGTTAGGGAGAGGGAAATTATCTTTTAGATAAGCAAGATTTAAATCATGAAAGTCTTTATAAATACAATGTCCCCCTACAGGCTTAATGATCAAAATAATGTTCGACATCCACTAAGGATAATCAATGGGTTGAATAAATTTAGTGGATAAAAGGCATTATAGTTCCTCTTTTAATAGGAGTGTGATGCAAGGATGCATTTTATGAAGTTTTTTCTTCACTGTCTTAGCATCAGGAAAGGTAATGATGTTATGGATAACAATTATGGGGTCAATACTAGGCATATTGCTATAAGACTAGGCAAAGGCCTTACTACGATCTAATAAAAAAGTGGTAAGATCTTGGTTTTCTTGTGGATCTAAGGCTTTGATAATTTTAATAATCCTTTAGGTTTATTGAAACCTAATATTAATATCAATAGTGTCTTCATTTAATAAGCTAGACATTTTAGATAGAAGACAATTACATTAATAAGAGTTTTTAGCACCCAAATGAGTCAAGATTGACTCATCATCCTGATACTAAAAAATAAGAATGGTTGGTGTATCATGTCTTATTAAGTTAGGATATACTAAGGGTATGGTTCAAATTTCTCCATCTCGATGGAAGATGAGGGGTTCTAAGGTGATCATATTGACTAAAAAAAAGTTAAGAGGGATGGATACCGTATCACTAGTTAAGGAAGTAGTGTCAGATGAGGAAGATGGTTCTTATTCTTCCAAAGATGGTAGAATAATAGGTTTAGGGGTGGATTTATAATCTTTATTAAAAGTTAGTCCATGATTTTCATGTGGTTTTCTAAAATCTCCTAATGTGACATCATGAGAACCTTGCTCATATCTACCCATGCCAAAGCCTTTCTAGGCACATCGATAAATGTAGGTTTAAATGAATTAGGGATTGCTAAGAAAGGATAAATTGGATGTAAATGGTTTAGCACAAGTACTATCATCAAGTTTTATGGTATCTTGATTAATTCCACCATAGACCAAGTGAGTACACAAGAAAGGTAATCCAAAAGGAATGAGCTCACCTAAGTTGGGTGAATACATGGGTTGCTTATTGAGACAACCATATTCTCTAGGAATGGGTAAGTTGCTAAGGGTTAATAACTGGCATTCCCCCATCAAAATTTGTTACATTAGGGAATCACTGGACTTTGGTTTAGGTAATTCTGAAGCAGGGATAGTCATGCTAGTCAAGGCTTGATCAAAAGATGAAGATGGAATTATATTAGGTGAGGGTACTCTGACATCATTTGGATAAAGGTGAAGTTTCATGATTTAAAGGGATGAGGATCAGTAGGGATAATGTGTACCTAGCCTTCATGTTCATATTTAAGGCACTAATGGAGTATGAAGGGCAAACATCATATCGTGCAAATCCATGGATGTCTTAATAAAATGTTATATTGAAATGTCCCTTCAATAACATAAAAAATCTCATGGATGGTGTGAGAGCCTAAATGAATGGTGAGATCGATTATTCCTATTATGGGTGCTACAGTGTCATTAAACTCATAAAGAATCACTGAATATTGGGAAATAATGGTTTCTAATAGTTTTAATTATTGGAAAGCATGTGAGGAAATAATATTAATGTTGGCCCCATTATCAATCATAACTCTTTTAATTTGAGTTTGATTTATTTGAGTTGTAATGAAAAGGGTGGGGTCTTGATCTTTGAGTGATCAAGGAACAACCTCAAAATTGGTGAAACGAACTACCAACACCATTTTGAGGGCTCTTATAATAGTTGATAAAGGTTGAGGTTCATTTGGTCAAACCTTAATAGCTTGGAGAACTTCTATCATTTCCTATCAATGTTGTGGAGAGTTTTCTATAAGCTCATATAATGATATCTTTACAAGCATTTAGTGGAGATGTTTTAATATAGAGATTTGTACCAACTCCCTAGCTTCAACTAGGGTAGTTCCTGTAAGAGAAACTTTAGGCTTTTGTTTAGATGTTTTAATCATATTAGGTGTAGAGGCTCCTATAATTAAAACCTTAGCTTTATTAGGATTTTGGTTTTGATAATGGGTGGTTACATGGACAACATCAATGTGTAATAAAGGTGGATCTAAAGAGGCTCCAGACTCTTTATCACTTATAGGATTGAAAAGATTATGGGTGGGTGGAATGAATGGAATAGTGACCTTTTAATTAGGAGGTTAATCATTTAGATTTTTAATTAATAGTTCATCATCCTAGACTAATTTTTGGATTATAACCTTAAGGGCTTTGCAATTTTATGTATCATGTCTAGGTACTCTATGATATGCAAATATTTCCCAATTTCTATAGCAAGCAAGTCTTTGGGGGTGAAGGTTAATGGACCGTATAGGTGGTAATATAATGATGGATGTATCCAATAATTGTTTCAATATTACATCATAAGATCCCTTCAAAGGGTCATATTATGGTTTTATAGGGGTTTTGATAATAGGCTCTTTTGACAAATTATTACTCATTTGGTTTTATCACTTAGCCTTTACAGGAGGGACAACTTTAAGCTCTTTTTCTTTAAATGGTCCTTTAGCAAAATATGGTGGATATTGGGATGGAGGTGTGGCTAATAATGGAGGGAAACTTTGCATTTTCCCATGCATTTGAATGGAAGAAACTATGATAGGGATAGAAGATGGATGAGGACCTAACATAAATTATGGAGATGACATAAAAGGGATAGGTCCCTTGTTATTTCATGTGTTAACAATAGAGGGGGTATTCAAACTAAGGTTTTTATCTTTTGACATTTATAAAATATTGACTTTAACCTAAGTATGAGCTAAGGGTTTCTTCGATGGAATACCAAGATAATTGTCCTAGCTATCAATGATAAGAGATTAACCCTTTCATTTAGTATATTTGAGGTAAGGAGGTGTTGTGATAAAGGATGGTTTCAGAGTGATTGGATGTTCAACTCTATAAGTATAAATCTTGAGGAGTAGTTTCATTTTTCCCTTTAGGAGATTCGGTGAAAGAAGGTGATGGTCCACATGAACGATCCCATGTAATGAGATCAGGGAGCTCTATGTGGATTTCAATATTGGTTTTAATAATCTCAAGTTGAGTCATATCAAAAGCATCTCCTATAAGGAAATCCAAGACCAAAGTTTTCTCTAGGACTTATTTAGGCAATAACTAATCATAGATTGTGTCAATCATATGTGTAGCCTAATTTTGTGTTTCTCTAATTTTAGCTTGGACTATGTTTGATGTGGATGGATGGTTTGGAAATGGCTATTTGAAAATATCTAAATTATGGTTAGGAGAAGCATTTATATTATCCAATCGAAGGTCCCCCTTGTCAATGAGGTTTTGGTCCAATTGTTTAAAGGATTGGCATCATTCTATGTCATGTCTTATTACCCTGTGACAAGCACAAAACTCATCTTCTTTATACTAATTAGGTTTAGAACATATATCATCAATTAGTCTAATTGGAGGGAGTTCAATAAAATTTTATTGTAGGAGTTTATCTAATACCAAAGTATAAGGCTCTCTTATAGGGGTATATTTCTTAGGGGTAAAATGAGTAAGGCCCCTAAGTTATTGCATTTGAGAAGTGGAGGACTCTGATTGGTTGGATGTTGGAGGGGAAGAGGTTTTTAAAGTAACTGCATTTGTTACCCCTTTTGGTTTAGGATTACTTTTATTTATTTTGGAGGGGTTAGATTTGAATTTATTATTATGCAACTTAACTTTTGCCTCTTTAATGCCATAGAGTTCAAGTTTACAGGACATAGTAAAGGCTTCATCAAAAGTTTTAAAAGTTTGAATTTGTAACATGGATGATATATGTTTTACACAAAAATGTGAAAATAATTAAGTTAATTCTATTCATGGAAAGGAAAAGGTTAGTTGGTTGATTAAATTATGCCATCGAGTGACAAATTCTGATATGGATTCATCATCAAACTGTCTAATAGCGTAAAGATATGTGATAGTCACTTTTTGAGTAATATTGATCAAGAAGTGTTCCAAGAAAATTTGGGCCAACTTCTTAAAGGAAAAGAAAGAATGTTGGGGAATAGAATTGTACTAATCTAATGCAGATCCTACTAATGATATGGGAAATATTCTAAGTAGGAAGGCATCATCATGTGATATAAGATAACACACATGTTGAAACGCTCTAAGGCGTTACTAGGGATCTTCTTTGTTTTAGAATTTAGTAAACTTAGGAATCTCCCATTGTGAGGGATACAATCAGATAAGGATAGAGGGATGGATTAGATTATTACAAATTTGCTCCTATGTGAGCATCATATTATGTCTAGAGGTAGAGGCTTCTAAACTAGCAATCATATTCATAAGGATGTTTATGAGGTATGTCTAAGAATTACTCTGAGGCACACTTTCTAAAATACCTTGTTAAAGGGGTTGATAACTTGGTAAAGAGGTAGACATAGGCTGTGAGGGAAGGTATTCTACTTAGTAGACATAATAGGTTGAGATTCTACCACATATTGTGGGATTTGTATCAAAATATTTTTTTGTGGGAAGGACTGTAAGTAATTAGTTATCACTGGTTGTGACGAAACTATGTATGGGCAACCAAGGAGACATACTATTAGGGAGGTTATGTTAAAGGGATTTATTGTGTGTGAGGGATTTGTTGTGAATTGTATGCTAAATTTATTCTAACATGTGGGAGACTTACAGGAATTGACACCACTAACATTTGGGAAGGTGTAGTGGATATAGGCTAAGTGTTATTTTGAATCTGAGTAATGAGGGTTGGAGAACTGATAGATACTATAGGTGGTTGGTTTCCTAGAGATTGTGTCACCTAGATATTAGAACCAGATGGAAGAGATTCAGTGGAGAAGGTTACCATGGTAGTGGTGAATTATCTAGTTCTCTTAGTTCCCTTGAAAGGCATCCCATACATATGTGGAGAGCCTTGGGTATGGGGGGAAGGAGAAATATGTATTACTTAACTATTAAGATAGTAATTAAGTGAAATGGGGTTATTTTCTAGTATTTATGCAAAGGAAGGATCTCCTTAAGGATAATATTATGGAAATGTAGGATTCTCAAAAGACTCAAGGGAAGAGGTGGGCCTAGGTGTACGTTCCATAGGAGTGGATGTAACACCCTCATTGGATTCTTTCTTTGACTGTTGCCTAGTTAAAATGATGAGATAGAAAATAAAATCAAAAATAAAACAAACAAATAAAATAAATAAAAAAAATTTGAATTATATCATTTTAATTATGGATAAAAAGATAAACACACTAAAAAAATTCTAAAAAGTCTTTTATCTCTTTTAACTTTAAGATGTGAAAGGAAATATAGAAAAATAAAAGATAACGAAGGTCCTTAAAAATGGTAATCTAAGGATGGTTTTAAGTATTTTTGTTTGGGTACTTAAAGGAAATATATATTTGTGTTGGTACATGGCTTGATACTTCGGGCTTGCTCCCCTCATGTCATAATCCCATAGCCAATACGGGTGCTTAGCCAAAATATACCAATGGTCTAGAGATTATACTCAACCAAAGAATTGAGTTGATCCTCCCCTTGGTGGTGAAATCAAGTATGATCATCGGAGAAAAGTTGTCATGAGGTGATGAAATCCCCATCAGTATCCTTATGTCAGGTGTTTAGATGTGTTAATTAATAGTGTGATTTGGTTTGTGTGGAGATAAAGTGATGACTATGATAGATTTCTATCTAGATTATTCTATGTGAAAGAATCTAAATAAGAAAGATAAATGCAATTTATTTTAACTTTTTAAGAAAAGGAAATAAAGGGTAGTCCTAATGTTATCTTGGGATGAATGCACATTAGAAAAGGGAAAGAGAGCAAATTCAACAATTTTGAATTTAGCAAATAAAAATGAGACCTATAGGTCCCACCAGGTGTGCCAAAAAAATTTAGTATTTTTTTTTTATGCATTTTCAATGTGATCTAATTAGATACTAAAAACAAAGTATAAGCAGGGTTTTTAAGATTACCTGGAGATATGGATAGTTGGTTGTGCATTGTAGATCAAGCTTTGTGAGAACTCCTCTTTGGCTAGGGATGAATGACCTATAATTCACCACACTTAAACAAAAATAAGATTAATAGATAGATGAGTGGGTTGCTTGGTTACAACTAGTCCCAAGAAGTGGCACAATTTCTTAGATGGATGTCAACCCACATTTAACATTCAAGTTTATAAATAAACATGAAATTACAAAGATATATATAGATAAATAGACAATACCAAAGATAATTAATCGATAGCAAGGTTTATGTGATTAAAGTAAGCATCCTAGAATTCTATAGCTATATCAACATCCTCTTGGAGTGCAGCCAATTGTTCATTAATGTACTCAAAATTATGTATAAAATCCATAATGCAAAGTCCTATCTCAAATAAAATGTCACTCTGATCAAAAAATAGAGGTTGAGGGACTATGTAAATATCAAATATGTTAATAAAATCATGTGCTAATCTAGGCAGGGTCATCTACATGAAAAGATAGATTTTTAGCAAACCAGAATGTAAATTTAACAGATACTAAAGATGTAAAATAGACTATTTAAGGCTATTTTTATAGTTTGATAGGGATCGATGATGATCCTATAGGATCGACATCAATTCAAATGAATCGATGTCAATTTTTTGTAAAAGTGTTGAACTATAAAACAAACTATAATGATGGCCTAGAAAATTAATAAAACAATCAAAACTGAATGTAAATAAAAACACAAATATTGCATAATATAAATAAAACTTAAATATGATAAGAAACGGACCTTGGATGGTTTATAATCTAAATATAAAGAGATGCCAAAACAATGTAAATGGCCTCCAAAAATCACCTGATAATGTCACTAATCAAATATTCTTCAAAGTGGCAAGATGTTGGTAATGTCTATACATAGGTTTGAGACTAGTTTGGATAGAATTTTTTGATCAAAATGGCTTGCTTCCTTTCACACTCATTCTTTTCAAGCAATGGAAGTTTGCTGAGCATTTATGGATCAATTTCAATTCTAATCAATTGGCATCGATCACGAAGAATCGACATCGATCTACCCAAAATGGGTGAAGTTGAACCAAATGTTGCTCCTACAAGTTGGCTGATGGTTAAAATAATTTATGAGGTTTCTAGGTTGTTTTAACCATATGACAAGTTTTTTAGGAGGTTGGGTGGAAGGTTAAATGATTTTTTTTATTTTATTTTTATAGATTTTATGGTTAAGGATGGTAAAATAGAGTTAATTACTATTTAACAGTATTAATTAACTCATTTAACCTATGCGGTAAAGGTAAAGGGGAAGGTAAATGTAATTATTTAAAATAAATACTCATAGGGGACACAATAAATAATAACATAATAATGCATCACATGAATACACAAAGGTTTATAAAATTAGCATCTACAATAGCATCTATAACTACTTCCAATGGTTCTTAGACTCCTTCAAGAATGTTGAGAGACTTCTAACTACCCTAACTCCTAACACAACCATAAAAATGACTAATCATGTGATTTAATCATGTAATGAGGTAACATTTTACCCCTTATATAACCTAACCAATAATTCTACATCCTTGAATTCCTTCTAATCATGATTGAGGACCAATATCTTGACAAACAAGTTCAAAATTTCAAACTTGAAGAATTGGTGAGAAAACACAATAAGACCTCAAATTTAAATCCTAAAAAATTCTATGACTTATAACTTATAAAACCATATTTTAAATGATCTATATCACCTAAATTAACACAAAAGTGATGCAGTTAAGTTGCCCCTACATTATATTACCAAGGGGTAGAAGAAACTTTCCCTAAAATTTAAATGGATCTTCTTATGAATGATGGTTCTTAAAATCTTTATCATCGTCTCTTTTTCATACTAAATCCTCTATATTTAATGTCCTCATAGATCCTAAGGCCTACTATATAAATTTAGACCTTGTCTCTTAACTACTATTGCAACTAGTCTCTCATGCAGATGCACATACTCTTCAGCTCCACACTTGTACTTTGTCTTTCCTCTTGTTATCCTCATCCAAGTTATACTTGAACTAACAAAAAATCATTAGATAAAACATGTCTCTCCTCATTCCTTTGAGGCATACTCCAACTCTTCTCCTTTCTCGCATGTTGTTATTATTGCCAAACATCTTCATATACCCAGTATGGATGATTCTTCATCTTTGCATCAGCCACCAACTCATCTTGTTCCTCTCTTTCTATTATTTCTCCTTCATTTATAACCTTTCATTCAACCTTAGTAACTATAACTTCATCATTCTCAACCTTATAAATTTTCATTTTTATCTTTTCTTCTTGTATGTGACTGTTCCTTGCCTTCATAATTGATCTTACTTTAGACACCATTGATTCATGCCACAAGTCTATGTTCTCTTTTATCACTTCCTTCACCATCTATTTATACATCTGATGAGGATCAAATTTATCTTCTCTCTTAATTATTTCATACACACTAGAATATTCTTAAAAATCCTCATACATTTTCTTGTTCTGCTATCCCATTACTTCTTTGTCTTCTTTTGCATCCTCTTGAGTGAGGATCACTTCATGCTTCATGCCCTCTTACTTCATAGATGACTAACCTAATTTTTCCTCTTCTAACATCAAGACTCTATGTTGATCCTTTCTTTCCTCTTGGTTCCTCTTGAACACCACTTGATTAAATCCTTCCTCTTCCTAATTGAGCCTATGTATTGGCCTAACTAACTCATCTCCTTTATCAACTCTTACACCTACATTCACACATGCCAAAACATCATTAGACTGATAATCATGAGGCTTACTTTCCTCCTTCTTTGTCATCTTAGGTTTTTTATTTATCATTCTCAACTATATTCTCATTTTACAAACTTCTCCTTGTCTTTTATTCTTTCCCATTATCTCTTTAAGAGGCCATCTCACTGTTCTTCTAATCTCAACTAAAAAATTTGATCTAAGCTCCTCTAAGACTTGCTCTAAATCTATCAAGATTGCCTTCAACTCAGCAATCTCTTTTTTATCAATTTTCTCTTTCTCTATTTCCTTGTGGTAACCTTCTTGCTTCAATCCCTTCATCCTTCTCTTTCACTCTTTACACTCTCTGCTCTCTCTAGGTCTTACTTGGACTTATCTCTTTTTGACAAGCTTACCTACTTGTACCCTTGACCTCACTTGGGTCTTCTTACTTCAATCTCACTCACTTATAGTCTCTTTCTTTCTATCTTTATCTCTTCTTGAGCTTCCTTCTCTGAGCTTTCACTAGCTATCTTTCTTTTTAAGCCTCTTGGCTTAAGGGCTTCAACCACACAACTATTCACCTTTCTACAAATTTATTTATAAACTTTTAAAACAACCTTCAATAGGCATTCATGAAATTATAAAATACATGAAATGAAAACAACAATAAACATGTACATTTATTTTCTTTCAAACCTTATTTATCCTCTTCCCAAAGAACTTCTAGATATGATACCAAAATGATGCAAAGGTTCTTACCATTGACCTTGGTATGGATGTAAACAAGACTCTATACCCTTAGCTTTACCAAAATCCAAATCTAATTTCATTGGGTTTGACCTCTTGATCTCTGAAACTCTAGATTGATCTCTTCTATTTATACTATATCACTTTGTACTCTATGTGTACAAGACTCTCATGCTCATTCTTGAACATCCAAACTCTATCTCCTTCTTGAAATTCTTTCACTCTCAGTCATTCATTAATCTCCATCATCTTACACCACCATATTTCTTGCACATCCACTCTTCAACCACATTGTGCACTATTATTTATTGATCATTACTTCACTCAGTCACCTATACCTCCTTTATTTTTAGTCTTTCTTCAACTTACTCAATCTTGACTTAAGAACACTGGCAACTTGACTCCTCACAAGATTCAGGTTTCATTAACCCTATGAACGTTCTTTTCATTATTTTCATGCCCAAAAAAGTCTTCATTAAAATCATATTCAATACACAAAACTATTGGAGAGTTATCAATGATGTTATAAAGGTGTCCTCGTGAGTGAATGAAGTGACTTGATAATCTATGTGACAATCATAAAGTGTGCAATGTGTTTGTTCTAGTATGATTGAAGTATGTTTGGTTGATATTCTATTTTGGTATGGTTATATATGTTTATGGATGAGTATGATGTATTGATTATGTGAAAAATGTCCCTAAGATGTTTTATATGCTTTGATTGCCTGAGTGCATAAGTGGAATTCATTTTGTTGTCCATTATTTTCATCTAGACACTTTGGATCCAGTGGTTTAAAATTTGAGTAGAAAAATTCATAATGTCACCATTACCATATGTGGATGAGTTAGGAAGAAATGGTCATATTATTTTTTTCATTATTATGCCTAATTCTTATGTGCTAAATCTAAGGTCATTCACCTAAGCATGTCAAAATATATGTAAGTACAAAGTTGGGCTCCCAAGCATTTTGATAGTGTTTTTCCATACTTAGCCAAATTTGAAATGTGGTAAGAAGAGCTAAGAAAGAATTTTTATGATGGCATATCTCACACATCTGAATATTTCAAGAGAAGGTGATCATATGTGTTTGTTCAATTTTTTATATAGTTAATTTGTGCTAAATGTTAGATCATGCACGAAAGCATGGCAAAAGTTATGAAAGATCAAAGTTGGTCTCCCAAATAAATTATAATCATAGTTGGCTTTGTGAAAAAATATTTTGAGAAGGCATTTTAATGGAGATATATCTCACATGTGTGAGGTTTCCAGGATTAAATTTTTATATGGTTAGATTCTCCTATGTAAAGAGATCATATGATCCAAATTATAGATCATGTATCCAAGTGAAGCAAAAGATATGAACATGTAAATTTGGCCTTCCAAGAAAATAAGTAAGGTTCCCATACTTCGTCAAATTTTTACAAGTTAAATTTTAAGCAACATCGATGGTGCACATTACTCCAATATGTTAGGAAGTAGTGAGATGAAGATAAGTGCATGATGTTTAACGTTGAATAGAGATAAAGATTGATATTCTTCCAAGGATCTATGATGAATGGGAGATCATATAGATAGAGATCAATGGTGTGTATTCAAGTTAAGATGTCAAAGTGATAGTTATTTAGAATTTTTAAAGACCAAGCTATGTATAGGAGATCGAAAGTGTGCAATGAGTCAATATTACAAGATTGCAGGAGATGAGGTCAAAGTGACTGAGGTTTAATGTTTGAGCATTGGTGCCTATATGTCAAAGATAAAACAAGATCGATGATGTATGTTTAATATAAGTAATGAGGAAATGAAATGTGAGCATGGTTTTTGAGGTCTAACTATGACCGTTTACATTTGAATATTTTAATTTGCTAAGCAAAAACCAATGCTCTGTATTTTGGCTATAACATTCAATCCAGGCAGAATTTGCCCATGGTGAAAATAAGAAAACTTGTAGAGGACTCCAAATAACATTTGTAAATATATATTTGAATATTTTAAAGTGTGTACAAACATAGTTATGAATGTTTAAATTTGATAGTGTTTTTGTATGTGTTCTGCAAGTGACCCAAGAAGAGTAATTGAGCTTATATTGATGTTGTTTCGATGTCTCATGATGGCTTAACTATTTGGGAGTGTTATAGACTCCATAAGGATGCTTTGTATGGTATTTTGAGGTTTTACTAATTTATATTTTATATGAACAAAGGTTAATAAGTTGACTCTGTGTTTGTTCATAATGTTCATATGTACCAAGTCAATGTTTGAGTTGTTTAAGCATATGCAGATGTGAGAAAAGATGATTGTGATCATTTGAGGATGTTTAAGGGGACATAATTAGTGGTTCCATGATTATTATAGTGGTTTTATGGTTTTTTTTTATGAAGTGATAAAATAGTGAATGGGTTCACATGAGACCTATAAGGGCTACAAGGGCCTAATTGAAAGGCGTAGTTCCTTAAGGGTGACCCATAGATGCTATGGACAACCTATGAAGATTGTTTTGAGATATGTCTTCATGTGAGAGATACCTTAAAGGATAAGGCATGCCTAATGGCCAACCAAGGTTTTGATTATCTAGTATGTTATATAAATAGTGAAACCAAAGATGATGGTTTATAGACTTTGTGAGAGAGACATGGGAAAGATTTTAGAGAGGCGCATGTGTGTGTGAATTGTGGATCAAAGTAGGGGTAGAGTGATATGATGATTATTTAAAGAGAATATTATATTGATGACTATTTATATGACATGTAGGTCATGATTTTGTTGGAAGAATAGTGCTCTTGTAGATTAAGGGTGAGCAAAGGTTAAGAGTGATAAACACAGGTCCATCATCAAGTTTTGAAGACATAAGTTCATAGGTGGATGTGTTCATAGGTGTTATTATGGAAGATCAAAATCTAAGGTGGTTTTATCTTCCTTTCAAGGTGAAACTTGATAAAAGTCTATTTGTTGTTACAGCTCGACTAAATAGTTGTTGTAGCACCTTGTGTGATTATAGTCTCACTAAATAGGGATTATAATTCCTTGATCAGTTGTAGCTAGTCTAAATTGGTTATTATTATTTTAGGATAGTATTCCAATTATAGATTCCAGTGGGTTTTCTCCCCTAACAGGGTTTCCCACATATGTCATGTGTTATGTGATTAATCTTACATTGTCTCTCTTGCTCATTGTTATGAATGATGTGTATGCTTCATGAATGCTTATGGTAATTGGTTAAGTGTTTATAAATATTGAAATTTTATTTATATTATTTGGGGTCACTGATTCACCCCCCCTCTTAATCATTGTACCTCTAACAAAAACTTCTCAAACAATTATGTCACCACTCATTGCTTCTTATCTTTGTCCAAGACTCCTTATAGCCTTTTTTAATCCTTTTTCCATTGTATGAATAGGTATAATATAATATTAATAAAATAAAAGGATATTTGAATACCCTCTTTGTAAATCCTCATATCCATGAGTTTTCTTCGCTTAACTCTATTCAAAAGTCACTTTTTTAATCCCTTTTAAGGCTCTGTATAGGCCTAATTAGGTCTCCACATCCATGGCATACACAGTCATTTATACCTATATGAATCCATAAATTTATGGTATCAAACATTTAAAATATATTATTAAACATATTCCATAGCTAATCACCAAGTTGTGTGATTTTTTACTTGTTCAAACTCTCACAATATCCATTTGAGTTTCTAAACCCTAGTTTAGGTTTGCAAAGTCTGTATGAACCCGAGAAGGGTAAATTTGACATGTTAAGTTTCCAATTGACTTTCAAGATAATATTATGGTTGAATTAAGATTGTATAACTCCCATACATATTTCTCACCTCACTATATTTCCTATTAACACCTTTGTTCACTTCTTCAACATGATTATGTGTTTGATTGTATGTGAGTATTCATTGTCACTTACAGTTTGTATTTGTTTCCTCACACAAAAGTATAGAGAAAATGAAAAATAACATAAATAACATTATGATAATTTTCAAATTTACTTACCAATGTAAAAATTTATCAACCATCTTCCATATAATCCTTTTGATTTCCAATGTATACAAAGTTTACTTAATCTCAAAGCACAGAATACAAATCATAAAGTATATTTAATTGGTTGTCAAAATTGAGAAAAATAGTTTAACTTGATTAGCATACATTACAATACTAATCTATCAAATTTCACTTCAAATTTGTAATCAAATCAAAATTCTATATTTCCTTTCCTTTCTCATTATGTTTACACAATATTTTGAATCCATTACAAAGGAAATATAAAGTAAGCTAGGGTTTACACACTTCAACATCAATAATGGAGGTGTTTTCTTGATTTCTTATCACTAAAAATAATACCCCATCATACTTTAATCCCAAAAAATACCCACTCAACCATAAACATTTACAAATTTATAGCATATATAACTACTTCCAATAGTTCTTGGACTCCTTTAAGAATGTTGAGAGACTTATAACTACCCTAACTCCTAACACACCTATTAGAATGACTAATCATGTGATTTAAGTCTATTGAGGTAAAATTTTACCCATTATATAACCTATCCAATAATACTACATCCTCTAATTCCTTCTAATCATGATTGAGGACTAATATCTTGACAAACAAGCTCAAAATTACAAACTTGCAGAATTGGCAAGAAAACACAAATAGGACCACAAATTCAAATCCTAAGTAATTATATGAATTATGACCTAGATAACCATATTTCACATGATATCTATCACCTAAAATCAACATAAAATTAAAACATTTAACATGCCCCTAAATCACCAAACAACTCACACTAGAAGATTTCATAAATTTCTGTGTTTAAGCTCCTAAATAACTTCTTTCACAGTGTTCCCAATTTTGTTTTGTTTATTATTCTATAAAATTGTGGATTATTTAATCTAACCATATATCCAAATATATTTTCCTTTGTATCCATCTCAACATGTTTCAATAAAATATTACACGCCCACTACACCATGGTTAGCAGAGGTTTTTGGAAAACCCATCAGAACATGATAATATAGGGATAGTTGTGTGATAAATAACAAAATAATACAAAAAACCTGAACTTAATATTTAACTTATCCATTAATTAATTAAAACATAAATATATATGTATAAAATTCATGTTTGTTATATATAAAACATTCAATATAATCTATATGACTAAGATATTTAGAAATTAAAGCATTACTACGCATAAAATACATATAAGGGAAACCATTTCAAAATTGTATATTAATCTATATAACATCAAAAAAAAATCAAAATATAACTGAGTGTTATATATAGAGTTTCACAAAGTGTTGTCACTTCGTATTCCATACTTTCACTACATCCAAAGGAAAGACTCTTCACAATTTGTAGACTATTGTTATGTTTACAAGAGCTGATATATACAAAAAGAGATACAAAAGACAAAATTAGTGAAAGCCACATAAATGTCCACCAATTACACACTATGATATTTTATCCCTATTCTACTCCCAACAAACCCAACATGCATTAATCAAACATTATTTTTGGGCCTTGGAGCCATAGTGCCCACTAGGCTAACTTAGATAGTTATAGGTTGGTTGATAGCATGTAGACTAATTATACCAAGTGGATCTAGCATGATTTCATAGTGACCATGAGAATATTTAATAAATTTTGATCCATGTCATTTAGGCATGTGAGTTTGTTTGAATGTATTGTGTATCTAATGCCATACTATTGGCTAGCTAATGGGCAATGCATCTGTGTAGGATATGCATTATACAATCTCAAAAAATAAATTGGCCTATCTTTTTTGTGTTTCATTGTGTCATTTTTTGGGCATGACAATCATTGACACCTAAAATTCATATCATGAAGTGTCCATTAAAACAATTATTTACCTATTTTAATCACTATCAATATATTCAAGAGAACTTATGGGATCTCCATTAGCTATAATTTTATGACGTCTATAAAATTACTATGTTATAAATTGATAGGAATATACAACCATTTAGAATTTCACCATCATATAAACTTGTTAAATGTAGATATTTTAGTAAATATTATGATTATTTTTTCTAATAAATTAAATTTGAATTTATTTTTCTTAGATTTTCAATAATACACCCCTTTATATTGGGTGATATAATGAATGACACCTTCATGAAAAATTTTATAAAATAAATTAAAATCTCGGGTTATCTACTCTTCATTATTGGTGCAAAAATAATTTTTTATATTTTTTTTAGAATTATTTTTTCTAATTTTATAACTAGAATGCCCTTGATATCAAGGATGATTTTGATGTCACACTAGAATATTTTTTAATGAACATTTCAATTATTAATTATGTGTGAAATAGAGAGGATAATCTCTAATTACACATATAGAATTACTTAAAATTGAATAAAAGTATATAAATGTAATATAAATTATGGACTTACTTGCAAATTAGATATATTGATCAATTTACATTTATATTAATTGATAAATTTCAAGTAATGGTATTGAGTATTTATTTTATTCTAAAGTTAAGAATTTATTAGGAATTGATCATATGCACACCTAATATTTTTCACTTTATAAATTTACTGAGGTTTCTCTTGTAGGGGCTTGTCAACACATCAATATCCCTGAGTGCATGTCTTAGGAGTGCACCAAGAATGAAGTGGGATCATCTCATGGTAATTTTCAAAATATTTTTGCATACTATTTTTTCATGTCTTCATTACTTTCAGTATGACCTCATATGAGTCTCTTTTTGTCTTACTTCCCAATCTAATTTTTATTTAGTTTTCTAACCATCCTATATTCCTACCATATCAGCCAAGATAATATAGTCTATTTCACACATGTATTTCCATATATTGCATTGGCCTAAATGATATATTTTTTATTCTTATCCATATCAATTTTTATAATAGTCAAGCCAAATCAATTTTGTGTCAACCAACATATTTTTTTACTATCGACCTAGCTGATATTATTGGCTTAGAGTTTAGGGTTAGTTTTTTGTATTGGAACCATTCATATATGGGTCATGGTATCATTTCCAAAGATATAACACATTTATCTTCTTTGGTTTCACCCTCGTTTATGATTTTAAGTAGTAAAAGGAAGGGTTATAGTTTGAGGTCTTACTCTTGTAAGTTTAACCTTACTTAAAAGTCTCAATAGGAAGAGTCATGACAAGGAGGTTTCCTAGTATCTGGAGTCCCCAACTAAGGATATCTAGGTCTTCTTCTTCCTATTTTAATTCTTTAACATAAAACATCTATTGTAAAGTGCCACTTGAGCCAAAAGGGAAGATTAATGTACAGATGAGCCCACCTATAGGGTAAATATCTTTGTCCCTATTCTTTTTCATTTATTTACTTAGTAGATAGATCTACTTTTCTTATTTTTATAGTGAATTTATATTATTTATCCTTTCTTATGCTCATCCTTATATCGAATAAGCTATTATATCTATAGGTTTACTTAGTTTTGTCATCATCACCTTAGATTGCATATATTGCCCATTGGTTGACCATTGTGGCACTTAATTTCTTATTAGTATAGTATGTTACTGTTATCTTGGATCTAGGTTACCCTTTTTTATCAATTATTTTCATGATGTATCTTTATTATATCCTTGATACACCCTTTTGTTACCATTGTTACATCTTGAGGCCTTGTGAGAATCATACCTTGTATCATAAGCATAGACTTTGAAACCCTATCCTCTTAGCATTTAAGTGTGGATTACCTTCTTCTATGTTAGTGATCAATATAGGTCCTTACCCATTAATCTGAGTATATGTAGACTCTATTGTTATGACCCTTTTTGTATCCTAGTCTATTGAGATAAATAATATTTTTATTTGTCATCGTAGTCCATGCATACATTCCATTAAACTTGATGTGAATCTTATTCTACCTCTATTTGGATCATTTTCATGTTTTTTATTTTTATTCCTTAGCATTATCTTCATAAATTTTGGTGAATATTTTAACCCAATTATATCAACTAGATTGTTACAATTTCTCATGTTCACAATTGTATTGACAAGCCTAATATAATTTTCCTCCTTTTTTGACTATATCATCCAACCCAATACAGTTCTATGTTTCACCAACAATGTCAACCACCCTAATATAATTCATTCTTTATTATATAATATTAGCTAGACTGATACAACTATCTATTTTCTAAATTTTGTCCCTATTATATTAGTTATCCCAATACAATCAGTTTATAACATTCATGTGCCACTAACTACATCAACTAGATTTTTATAGTTGTGTTTTTCTCTTTCAAAATTTAAACATCATTTAAAACAACCTGAAGATAAAATCTACTACGATTTTCAATAATTTTATGACAAGTATCCTATTACTATGGAATTAATTAATCCTAATAATTTTTCCGAAAATATTTCCATGTCTTACAATTTCTCTATTTCTCAAGATAACTCTACCAATTATTTTAACATGGCTTCCACTAGATCTAAAATCTATGAACCATATAACAACCTTAAGAAACTTAGGTGATCACCTACTCCAAACCCACTATTCCAAGGTTGAATAGGATTATGGCATAAAATATACAACTGAAATGAAAAAAATTCTTCTATAACATCTCAACCATAGGGGCAAGGACCCTATGGATGTTTATCACATCATGATGGAACCCCATGTGGAATATCCTCCTTCCCCTACTCATAATTTTTCTACAAGACTTATAGAAACCAAATTCTCAAATATTATTTTTTCCTTCTTCATCCAACATGCTTAGTATAGATACTGAAATTGCAAGTCTTTCATTTAGTGGGATTACCTAAATTTATCACATCAATGCTAACATTAATTTCACATCTAGTGCACCTCAAGCCACTATAGCATTTACTTCAAATCAAAATACTCCAAATCCTAACCAAATCATTTTCCAAGAAATAATCCAAATGGTCCATGAAATCTTCCAATAATATTTAAATGTTGCAATTGCACAACCAACTTACATAAATACAATCTAGGCCTTAACAAGTTCAATGTGTAATGCCAAATCAAAATTTACTAAAAACCCCTTAGATATTCTCTTTTAAACCTCATTCTAAACATCCACTTTATACCAAAGTCATTAAACACCTTCAGAACCAACCCTTAGTCCCTCATATTGTCAACATTGGCATTAGTGGTATTACTCTTATGATCTCTTATAATGTATCTATTGATCCCATTTTTATTTTTAAGGCCCTTGGTATTATTTTTAAAGACTAGATAAAACTTAACACCTTAGCTTATATAAAACTATTAGTCAAAATTGTAACCAATGATCTTTTAGAATGGTACAATCAACTCAGGTCTAACTTTATTTCTAGCTTAGAATGCCTAGTTAATGCATTGGTCTAAAAGTTTCAATCTAATGACTTACCCAAAAATAATTTAGAAAACTTTATCAATTGTAATCAAGTAAAAAATGAGATTATCCAAGACTTAATTAAATGTCAGAATGCCTTAGGTAACAAATCCAAGAATAATATGATAGACGACAACCTATTCCACCTCTATATTGGTGCATTGAACACTAGATTATAATATATTCCCATGTCCTCTCCAAAATACTTGAATGAAACCTTAGATCAATATAAGCAATGGGACCATCTCCTAAGATAACTTGATCCCTTCAACCTAAGCTAAGAGCTCGAGTGCTTATGAGACTTAATAATAATCATACTATGAATAATGGTGTCATATATACTTATAATCCCAAAAGGACCATTCCTATCATTATATCAAGAAGCTATAAAAAAGTGAATTTCTACCAACCCATAGAAATAAATTCATTTCATCCTCATCATTCTTCCTCACAATTTAACATGTGTGAATTTCATCAACATCTTACCCTTGATGAGCTTAGGAAATGCCTTCCTATACCCTCACCTAGAGAGATTGATACTTCATATCATACTAAACATTGGTATGATCCCTATAAATCATGATGGTTCTATTCTCATTGGGTTCATTCTCATGAATATTTTAAGCAACTTAATCAACTATCATTTGATTATTTTCTTGGTCATAGATTTGATCATAAAGCCATGATTAGAGAATGCAAACAAGCTTATGGTAAGGTTGTTAAAGTTCATAAGCATAAATTCAAGTGTGAGTCACTTAACTAAGTTAATGATCACCTTTCCATTTATACCAACCCTTTTCCTAATCACATTCAAAATTAGTAAGTTAATAATTAATCTCAAATGTCTTCTCAACCAACCACCAATGTTGTTGAAACCACATTTAACTCTCACTCTTTCAATGATAAGGATAACTTGGTGAACTTGAACAACATGAAGCATGTTGTTTCCTTTATTGATCATCATCCCATGAGGAATTATGTTCCTCCTTTATCTTATGGAACTATTCAAGATTATCCTCAACATCAATTTTTATAAATCACCACTTATATCCTTTTAGATAAGCTTATTGTATCAACCAAACCAATATAGTTTTAAGTTGGTTCAATTGTATCATCAACTCAATACAATTCCATGTGTCCACAACTATATCGACCAACTTGATAAATTTTTAGTTGACCCTATTATATTGGCCAAGATGATATATTCTTTTGTTTTCAATTAAAATCCAACTTTATTGTCCAACCCAATATAATCATCTTCTATGACTAGTTTTGTTCCAATTGTATCATCCAACCTAATAATGTTTGTTTCCATGACCAATTTTGATTCTATTATATCAACCAACTTAATCATCTATTTTTTATACTTCTTTGTCACCAATTTCATTATCCATACTAATACAATTGCCTCACTCTACCTCTATTGTACTAGTAGAGCCAATATTGTACATTTTAGCTTCAAATCAGGGTGAATTGGTTTCATCTTCAACTACAGTCAAACATGATCAATTTCAAAAATACATTCCTCTTTTGTAGTCTTTTCCAGCTAAAGTTAGTTATGATGATTGGAATTCCATATATGAGATTTATATGCTTCCAACTCAAATATCATTTCTTGAGCTCTTGAGGACTTCTCCAAGACATAGAAGCTACCTTATGGAGTTTTTATTTGACATGGACATTCCTAAACCACAACCAATGAGGCAAGAAGCTAACTTGCCCAGGTTTTAAAAAAGTGTCATGTGGGTAATATGAAGAGATGTCTATCCATGTTGATCACACAATAGATATGGCATGTCTCTAAAATTTTCTATCACATTTTTTAACCCTGATGAAATTATCCTTCATGCAAATGACCCTCTCATTTTATTAGCATTTCAAATATGTGACATCCAATTCAAGATCACCTTTATTGATGAAGGTTATATAACTTGTGTCACCTCTTTAGATTTCATTAAATCCTTAGTATATTCAAAATGCAAACTTAATTCTACTTACATTACATGCTAACTAGGATATGAGCAAATAAAAATGCCTCTATTAAGAAGTGTTTGGTTTCCTATCACGGTGCCACCTGTTATGTTTAGGATGAAGGTTATGATATTAACCTTTCTTCTTCATTATAATAGTTTATAGGTCATCAATGGACTCATCGCATGAGGTTTGTATCCTCTTCCACATGCAAATGCATGAAGTTTCCTTACATGGGTGACATCTATAAGTTACAAGGTGATATTAACCCTTAAAATTTTAAACAATTCCAAGAAGTTAGTGTCTATAAAATCCCTACCCTTGATCCTTTACCTAGTATCCCATTCTATAAATAAAAACATTCTAATTATCCCATCAATTCAAATAGAGGTTATAGTGGTCACCTTGAGCATGTGGGAAACATCCCACCAAATCTCCTTGATTTTGTCAATGATAAGCCCTATGAGATAAGATTAAAAATAAAAACATCATACCTTCCTCCTAGTATCATATATGTTTCTTCTAACTTTGCAACATCATTCTCATAAAATGCTAACTAATGAGTTTACCTCTTTTATGGTCATCCATAAGAATCCCTCTTCCAATATTTATTGTAGTGACTTAGTGGTTAGATCCCTCAACATGATCTCATGACTCTTGATTATGAATATGGTTTCACCTTAGATGACCCTTACATGTTTGAATACACCCAATCCAAGGATGTAAAAATCTTACATTATTATTCCTCCCTTTAGTGAGTTTATTATAACCCTCATTTTCTTCTAGCATTAAGTTAGTTGATCTCATATGGCCTAGTCCTCTTGATCCCTTAGATTTTCCTAACACATTTATTATTTCATTTATCTTACTAAATATGATATGGAACCTTTGATTATATGTGTCATACTAGTTATTTATAAGACTCTTCAAAGGGTACTTGTTGATTGATCCATTACAGACCTTTATCACTTTGTTAAACATCCCAATCCATTAGATGATGTTAATGGCATGGATGATCCCATTCCTCATAGATTAATTTACATTCATCCTCATTGGTTGACTTTGGCACCATGCCCACAAACCCCAAGAAGAGGAGCTATTATGTGAGTTTCACAAGGTTTTTGGTCATTTAGCTCAGGAGTGTGGAGCCTATTAGATATTTTTAGCACAACAAAGGTTGAAAGGATAGGATCCTACTATAGATATCTAACCATCACATTCATCTACTCCTAGGTGCTATTTTTTTTCCATGGGACTATTAAAAATTCATTGAATAATTATCAAAATATTCAATAGTTTTTAGATTTACTTCATCTAAAGGCACAGTAAAATTTCCTCTTCAACATAGCATTTCACCTCCAAAGGTCACACCTACATATATCCTTTAAAAATGGGAGGTGTATTTCCTTTGGCATGACTATTCTACACATTCTATGTATAAGCTTAGAGTTATTAATATTTTAATATTTTCCAAGGAGCGTGCCTCAAGACCCTCAGTAGTGTTAAAATGGGCCATCTAGGATGGTGAAGAATCCTCCCCTATAGTTGAAATCACCTCTTCAACTTGAAGATTTTTTCCCACTCCCTTTATAAGTGACACTATATGAAATCAGAACTACATGATGTACATGAATTAATCCTAGATCAGATAAGATAAATCAAACCTATACTTCTAATTGGGTATACACTTGTTAAGTGGAAGCATAACCAATATGGGGATCCACTAGACCCAATTAGGGGATCACTTGTATCACCTGTCACAACATATCATGCTAAGAAGGGTTTCAAAGCCTACAATCTAACATAATCATACAACCCTAAAAGAGTCCTGTGATTTGATATTTTGCTTATACTAGTAAAAAAAAAGTAAATTATTCTAATAACAAGAAAATTAAACTAATCTAGTGTGCACCAAAGCTTGTGTCACAATGTGAGGGGTTAGATACAAAGTAATCAAATATGTACAGTGAAACTCAAATAAAGTAAGTATGAGTAACACCCTAATACATAAAATATGAATAGTAATATTATTCGAGCCAAGACTTATGCTACTTCTATCTACTTAAAGAGAGAAGAACAAAGTTAGAATATACTTACTTGAATGTGAACCCATCATGATTCAATCTCTCCCTTAGCCAATGGGGCTTTGTAAGAGGTTGTTGTGGTTCATATGGATCACTTTGTTAGGCCAAAGCATTCAAGACCTATCCACAAGACTAGATTCTCCAAATAATAAAACTAAGCTAAGACTCCTCAAGTAGAATGGTGGAAGAGTAGATTATGAAAAAACATGAGTGAATAATAAATGTTTATTGCATATTCTTAATAATGAGAAAAATAACCTTATATATATAGGATTATCTCACCCAAAAATCATTCAGACATGTTGGTTGTGCTAGGTTGACCTAGTTGACCTAGCACATTTTTGGGCTAATCCCTAAAGTTTCTACTAGGTCAATCAGAAGGCTAACAAACCTAAAGAGAAAAAATGACACCAAAACAAAATAGGTTGACCAAGTTGACCTTGTTGACTAAATAGATCAAAAGGGTGTAAATAAAGGAAAAGAAGGATAGAAAGAGGAAAAGACGAGGAATCTGCAAAAGAGGAAAAATAACTTAGGGAAAGGTTTTAGGAACTAGTTGTATTGGTAATAATGTGGAAATAAGGGACAACAATCCTAAAAAGAACCAAAGGTCTGCCCACCCCTTTCTTGATGTACCCCTTAAGGCATGCACTCAGAGAGATTGAGTCATGATGGGTTCCTACAAGATGTAAAGCATCAATATTTGATAAAAGTTAAAAATATTATGTGTATATATATGCCCCACTTGAAGCTCATCACATGTCAATATGGTGTAACAAGGGATGGTGCTTCAAAAAAGAGCATAAAGACACACACAACACTAATGTTAAAAAAAATTATAGTATTTTAAAAAGCATAAAATAATTGAAAGTAAATGATAGAAAGGGAAATTAATCTAAAAAGTAAATACAATGTGCACCTTAACTTACCTTTATCATGGGATGATTGTCAGCTATGTTTTTAGTCTTGATTGTGTAGGGCACATAGACTACTTTTGATAAACCCAAAAATACAAAACTAAGGAGCAAAAATAAATAAATAGAAGAAAACCCAGATAACTGGTGCTATGTGGATGGGACAAACTTAGGAATTTGGTAGGTTGGGTGACAAGTGTCATGTTCGACCAAAAAACCAATTCAAATAAGAGGATTAAATTGGGTAACCAAAAATCCAAGGCTACTAAAGACCAAAAAACTCAAACAAGTAAATCTCAAGAAAGAAGAAGCAAACTCACCTGTTCAACCTAAGGGTATGTTTTTAAAAAAATAATAATAAGAAAGATGAATCAATGGAAAAAGGAAAAAATGGTAAAATAACATTGATGAGTGAGTAGTAACAATTCACATCTCACTAAACAATGGAAAAAGATGCATAAAAGGGAAAACAACATTGATGAGTGAGCAGTAACAATCCACATCTCACTCAATAGTAGAAAAAGCTACAAACTTAGATGTCCGTAACAATAGGATAGTAAAATCATGGTAAATGATTTAAAAAAACTAAATTAAGTCTAGTAAATGTAAAATGAAGTGAAGAATATGATCCAAAGTTGCTCAAACATGTTGTTTTGGGTCTAAAGATAGATAAAACTAAAACAAAGTAGTACTACCATGTTTTAAGAAATGAAGAAGAAGGAATTTAAAGAAGAGGGAAAATAGATTTGGAATCACAATTGGCTATCAAGGGGGGAAAATGAAATGGGTGGAAAGGATAATGAAGGAAAAACCAAGGTAGGGAAATTCTTTATCGAAGTCAAGACACTAAAATTTGATTTGTCAAAATAAGGGGATTATCAATCTTAAGAACTCTGAAGAACTTCTCTTAGATACACAAGTCTTAGGTCAACAAATGGAGTATATAGATCATCCCATTAGGGTTATATGCATGAAAATTAATATGGACCTACCACCCCATCACATGCTCTCTATTCTTTAGGACCCATTATAGAGTCGTCTACTACAAAGATTGGGTACTTATGTGTGAAAGTAGGTATCACCATAAATTTTATTAAATTCTCTTATTCCAATCTACTGGCCTACCATACCCCAAAGGACTTTGGCTCTATGTGAAGCTAACTATGTAGTTTGAGCTTCGATTGGAGATAGGATATGTGTTTTTAATCACACCCTTGGTGTGAGTTAAATTTTAAGATTTGTATGTTACCTTTTAGATATCATTGCCTTTTGTTTCAAATAATTTGGCTTTTAACTTTCTTGATGGCTTTTTTTATTCCTCCTCCATATGGATTTGGAAAACCAAACATAGGTGCTAAAGATTACTTTCATTTGCAAACATGGGACAATGTTGCTAAGAGAGAAACATCAAAGAACATGAGGTCTAAGAGTCTCATAAATCTAGGTGAAATAAAAGTCTTATCTTGACTTTGACCTTGTTTTATCCAATAAGGAGATGAGAGAAAAGGGAAATCTAGAGGAATGACACATGGAACAATTTAAATTACTTCAAATTAAAAAAAATATGACAAAGGGCAAAGAGGGATATAATGACAACAAAGGTGTGATTCCTTATCATAAGAGAGAGGGAAATGGAGGAAAACATGATAACATAGATTGTTGTGCAGATTCTATCTAGCAAAAGAAGTAAAAGCTAATGTCTAATAACAAGGATCAAAAACATGAAAAGAATGGTAATTTTATGAGGAGGGTCAAGTCCCATATAAGGTCTTACAAATTAACTCATAAAAGAGAGACTCATGAGGTTTTTAATAATCAAGAGAAAATCAAAAAGTGATGGAGCCTTTGTACAAAGCACCTCACAAAGAAAAACCCAAAGGATACCAAAACAACATTGGCAAGCATTAAAAATGAGAAAAATAAGTAAAAGATGGTAGTTTTGTGAGGTATGTCAGGTCTTATCCATGGTCATACGAAGTAGATCACAAAATAAAAATCCAAGGGACACCAAATCAAAATTGGTACATAAAAGGAGAATGAAAAATAAGATATTGAATACTATGGTACATCAAGAAATCAAAAGACCAAAAAGGAAGGACTAAAGGTTTGTGAACAAAAGGAACTACTATAGAGGGAGAGACCCATGCTTAAGTAACCTATAAAAATAGTTAGATGGATATAGATAGAAAACATGACAATAAGGAGAAGGATCCTACATTAACGGCTATATCAATGATGAGCATGTGAGAGACAAGACTATGTGTCTTGAAAGGTTTCTTGAAGTTGAATTAGTTGGGTAGCATGTAATGGAAAACAAGAGTGGGCATCACAAGATGCCCCAAAGGGTAAGTGGATGTAGGGATGGGCATTGTAAGATTCCCCAAATTATGAAACGATATGAAGGTGGGCATCACAAGATGCCTCAAAGGCTAGAGTAATGTGTGGATGGGCATCATAAGATGCCCCAATAGCCAAAAAGAGGAAGAAAATATAAGAAAGGATAAGAAGAAAAGAGAACACCATAGAGTGTCTAAATGGATTCAAGCTATCCAAGAAGATTCTAATGGGGGATATGATGCTTGAGGAAAGAAAAAGGATGCTAAGTAATAATAATAATAATAAATAGAGATAAAGAACTAAACCAAGAAGATATAAAAATAAGTCAGACATACAGAGAATGTAGAAGGCTAAGTTGGAAGGCAAAGAAGGCAAAAAATAGTATAGGGTCAACCCAGTTGACCTAGCATAGAAAACAAGACCTGCATACTATATAGGGTCAACCAGGTTGACATGTATAAAGGTCAGAAAAAAAACTAGGTTGACTTAGTACAATCGACAGGTTCCTTGTTTTGCCTATATCTTTACTTTTAATCATCTATTTTAGAAACCATTAAATGTGTTGGATTCATGAAGACATAGAGAAGATGATAAAGTTGATATCAAGTTATGAAATAATATAGAACTAGGTCAACTAGGTTGACCTAGTTTACTATGTAGGGGTAGTTTTAAAGACTGCAAACTAAGAAATGAAAGTAAAAAATAGAAAGATATAGAGAAAATAGAAACTAACCTTGATATTTTAGAGATGGAAAGAAGATTTTTGATCAAGTACCTTGGATAAAATTGGTAAAACCTATAAATTATGTCAATATGGTTGATCAAGTTGTGTAGGAACTTACTAAAAAAGTGTTAAAATGCACTAGGTTAACCTGGTCACGTAGTAGGTTAAACTAGATGTCTAATAACACACTAGGTTGAGTTGGTCAACCTAGTAGGATAATTTAGAAGTTTGGAAAACTGAACTTATACAAGGTTGAGCTAATTGATCAAGCTAGATAGGAACCTGCTACAAAGTGGCTAAAAATGTGCTAGGTTGACTTGGTCGACATAGTAGGCTGAACTGGAAGTCTAAAAATAAGTGTTAAAAACCTATATTTGGTTGATTTGATCAATCTATTTACCTATTTTTATGCATAAATAAAAATAACTAGGTCAATAGAATCGAACCAATATGTCAAAATATATCATAGAAATGATGACAAAAAAATGAAATAAAAGTGAGCAAATCTTACAAGGATTTGATTCACGTCAGGTTCACCAGAATGTATGCAATCAAAATTATATGATGCACATGAATTAATCCTAGATCAGATAACATAGAGCATACCTACACTTTAGATTGGGTATACACTTGTTAAGTGAGAGCATGACTAATATGGGGATCTGCTAAACACAATTAGGGGATCACTTGTATCACCTATCATAACATATCAAGCTAGGAAGGGTTCTAAAGCCTACATTCTAACACAATCACACAACAAACCTAAAAGAGTCCTCTGATTTGATATTTCACTTATACTAGTAAATAAAAAAGAAAACTATTTTAATAACAAGAAAAGTAAACTAATGTAGTACACACCAAATCTTGTGGCATAATGTGAGGGGTTAGATGCAAAGAAATCAAATATGTATAGGGAACTTCAAATAAAGTAAGTATGAATAACACCCTCATACATAGAATATGAAGAGTAATATTATTTGATCCAACACTTATACTACTTCTATCTACTAAAAGAAAGGAGAACAAAGTTAGAATATACTTACTTAAATGTGAACCCATCATGATTCAATATCTCCCTTAGCCAATGGGGCTTTAAAAGGGGTTGTTGTGGTTCGTAAGGATTAATTTGATAGGCCAAAGCATCCAAGAACTATCTACAAAACTATATTCTTCAAATAAGAAACCTAATCTAAGACTCCTCGAGTAGAATGGTGGAAGAGCAGATTATGAAGAAGCGTGAGAGAATAATAACTCTTTATTGCATATTCTTAATAACGACCAAAATGACCTTGTATATATAGGAGTATCTCACCCAAAAATTATTTGGACATGTCATTTGTGCTAGGTCGACCCAATCGACCTACCACATTTTTGGGCTAATGCCTAAAGTCTGTGTTAGTTCAGTTGGAAGGCTAACAAACCTATAGGGCAAAAATGACCCCAAAAAACACTAGGTTGATCAAGTCAACGTAGTTGACCAATAAGTTAAAAGGGTGTAAATAAAGGATAAGAAGGATATAAAGAGGAAAATACTAGAGGAATGTGCAAAAAGAGGAGAAAAATCTTAAGTAAAGGTTATAGGAATTAGTTGGATTAGTAATAATGTGTGAATAAGGGAAAATAATCCTGTGAAGCACCAAAGGTATACCCATCCCTTCTCGGTGAACCCCTTAAGGCATGTACTCACAGAGATTGAGTTGTGATGGGTTCATATAAGATGTAAAGTGTCAGTATTTGATAAAAGTTAAAAATATTATGTGTATATAGACACCTCCTCCTCTTTGCTTATGTTATTGTCATTAGGAGGATCCAATTCATTCTCATTATATTGCATATACATTTTATTTAGAGCTCATATGTAAGGAAGTCCTTACATGACACTCAAAAAAGGTAGAAGAGACTATGATTTGAGTTACATATTAGTTATAGCAAGATTTGATGGATGTTATTGATGATGTGTGTAGATATATTTCATGTTGTTTATGAGAAGATACTTAATTTACTTCACTTTATTTATTTGACATCTTTAATGTGATTTAATTTCATATTATTATCTTTAAGACTATGAATTTCATTCTCTATTTATTAGTTTCAATATGATCTTTACATTTCTAGCACTTTCTTTTCAACATGATCTTTAATTTACATCAATTTTATTTTGGGCTTAGTTTTCCTTATGTATATTTGATATCCCCTTTGAGTTTTTAGTACTCTACTTCCTTGCTTTTTCGGATGTTTTGGTCTTATATCTCATAATTTTACATTTATGACATGATCCCTTTTACCGATTGTTTCCTTTATAGATATTTTACTTTCTTTTTTCTCCCCCTCTTTTAGGATGATTTTTCCTATTAGTGATCTTGTTATACCCTTTTCTAGGTTTGTATGGATTCTTTAGTGGAATGATTAGCATTTTTATTACTATTCCCTTTCTTCATGTTTCTATTTTTTGTGCTTTGACTTACATTTTCATGTACTTTCATATCCTTTATTACTATCTTCATCTTCTCTCTCCCAATTGTTAGTAAGTTATCATGTTGATGTCATGGAGGTGTCCTAGTGAGTGGATTAATATCCTTGATAGTTTATGTGTCAATGACAAAGAGATCAATGTGCTTGTTCTAGTGTGCTTTATGTATGGTAGGTTTATTTTTAGTATTGACATAGCTTGAGAGGATCAGGGATGAGTATGAAGGTTTGAGCATGTGAAAGGGGTCCTATAAGATGTCATCCATGCTGAGAGCTTGTGTGCAAAAGATAAATTTATCTAGTTGATCATAGTTCTCATCTAGACACTTTGGGTCCAGTGGCAAAAAATATGAGTAGACAGTTTGATCATATCACCATTACCATGTGTGAGTGAGTCAAGGGGAGTTGGTCATATGGTTGTGATCATTGTATTCCCTAGTTGTTATGTACCAAATATCAATTCATTCATCTAATCATGGTCAAAGTTATGAAGGTGCAAAGTTAGCTTCTAAGACAAATTTCACTATTTTCCCATAGCCAAATTTGTAAAATGGCTAGAAAACACTGAGTAAGCATATTGATGAGGTCAGCATTCACAAGTGTGGTTTTTTTAGGATAAATTGATCATATGGGTTTGTTCATTCTTGGAACTCGTTTATTTTTGCTACTTTCCATATCATGCGATGCAGCACATCAAAAGTTATGCATATGTAAAGTTGAGTTCCTAGGTAGATTGACTGTGTTTTCCCATAGCCAATTTTTAGAGTGGCAAAAAGAGCTGAGTGAGCATTTTTTTTATGTTATATATTACATGTGTGAATATGTCAAGAGAAACTATTTATATGGGTTTTTTTATTTTTGAGCATAGATTATTTACACTAAATTTAATATCATGCACTAAAGTGCAATAGAAGTTATGGATGCTCAAAGTTGGCCTCTCAGGTAGATTTGGACATGGTTGGCTCTATGATAGAATTTTATGAGAAGGCACTTTAATGGTGTTATATCATGCACGTGTGAGAGTTATAGGAGTAGTGAGTCACATGGTTGGATTCTCCTAAGAAAGGAGATCATCTAGTCCAAATTTGAAATCTTGCAATTAAGTGCAAAAGAAGTTGTTTAGGTGTAAAAATGGCTACTCATGCATATTGACAGGGTCCCCATAGTAATTTTCAAAGGTGTTAAATCTCAAGCAAGATTGATGGTAAGTGAGTGCTCCCAGGAGTCAAGAGGTAGTGAGATGAGAATAGGTGCATAATGTTTAACATCTAATCAAAGGTATAGGATAATGATCTAATGGTGGCTTGCATTCATATAGTTGATTGAATGGTGAGCGTTAATTGATAAATACCTATTTGGTCCACACAGATCAATAGAACACATTGATTTAAAGCTTCCAGATTACACGAGATGAGGTCAACATGATAGTTGTTTAACATTTGACTTTGGTGGTATATACGTTAAATCTCATACATGATCAATGGTGTGATATTGATCCTAAGATGAGAGTCCACAAGATTTGAGCATTATTTCTAAAGCTTAACTCTAATCATTGCTATTCAAATATTTGAATTTTACATAGGAAAAACTAGAGCTCTATATTTTGATCATAACTTTTGATAGATGATGAATTTGCTTATGCAGTAAAAAGAAAAGTGGTAGAGGACTTCAAGGTGCATCTAGAAATATAGATTTAAAGATTTGAAAGTGTGCATATACATAGTTATGAACCTTTAAATTTTAATATGTTTTCATGTATGTTCTACCAGTGACCCAAGAAGGATATTTGAGCTTGTATTGATGTTGTTTCAATGTCTCATAATGAATTAGCTATTGGGGAGTATTGTAAACTCCATTAGGATTCATTATGAGGACTTTGGATGTGAAATTATTCTAATTTGAATATGAATAATTCTAAATAAGTTGATTATATGTTTGTTCATGGTGACTATGTGCATAAGGTCTGTGTTTGAGTTGTTTAAGCATATGCAAAGGTGAGCTAAGTTAACTATGATCATTTAAGGATGTCTAAGGAGACATAAGGAGTGCACCCATGTATTTTAAAGTGTTCATATGTATTTTTTTTGCTTGAGGGAGAGATAAAGGAGTGAATGGGTTCACATGAGACCTATAAGAGCTACAAGTGCCTTGTTTAAAAAGTGTAACTACTTAAGGGTGACCCAGAGTTGCTATAGCCAACTAATGAAGATTGTATTGAGCCTTATCTTCATATGATAGATGTATTAATGGTTAATACATGCTTAATGGCTGACTTAGATGGTGTTGATCAAGATTGATCTATAAATAGTAGAAACAAAAGTTGTTGGGTTCTAGATTTGTGAATGTGAGACTGGGGAGAGTTTTGGAGAGAGGCTTGTGTGTGTTTTATGGAGCGATGGAGGGTAGAGTGATTTGAGGATGTGTTGAAGAGTAAAACATATTGAAAAATATTTGTATGACCTGTTGGTCATAATTTTATTGGCAAAATAGTGCTCTTGTAGATTAAGTTTGAACAAAGGTGAAGAGAGATAAGTTGTGGTCCATCATTAGGTGTTGTTGACATCAGTTTAGAGGTGGAAGTATTTTTTTTAGGTGTTGTTGTGGTAGCTCAAAATCTAAGGTGGTTGTAGCCTCCTTTCAAGGTGAAAACTTTATAAAAGTTTTGGTTGTTATTACAGCTCAACTAGATAGGTGTGGTAGCACCTTATGGGATTGGTGTCTCACTAAATAAGGATTGTAGTTCCTTGATCAATTGTAATTGGTATAAATTGGATCTAGTTATTATAGGATGATAGTCCAATTACTATTTCCAATGGTTTTTATTCCCCAAGAGGGTTTCCCATGTATGTCATGTGTTATGTGATTGATCTTGCATTGTCTCTCTTACTTATTATTGTGAATGATATGTATGCTTCATGAATGTTTGTGGTAAATAGTTAACTATTTATAAAGATCAAAATTGAACTTGAATTATTTGGGCTCATTGATTCATCCCCCCTCTTAGTGATTGTACCTATAACAGTTGGTATCAGAGCTAGTCCTTTGGTAAAATTTTAACAGCTCAAAGGTGATAAAAGGTACAATGGTTGACAAAAAGTCTATGGCTTCACTTCAAGATAATCTAGTTTTTGTTTTATCAAAAGTCAATAATTTAGTGTAAAATCTAAGAGAAATTATTGAGAATTTGTAGGTCATGGTGAATATAGGTCTCAACCAAAGAATGGAACAATGTGAAAATAAGGTCTTGACTTGCTCAGATGTGATCTTATCTAAGGAGAAAAAGGATGTCATCTCCATCAAAAGGATCTAGAATGAAAATCCATTAAGAGGTAATTGTCAAGAGAAAAGAGGATCAAACATGAAAAAAGTCTTTAATGGGTATTGCTTCTCCTACAATCAATTTAGTCATAGATATAAGCATTATGTTCTCTCTTCAGAGATCAAAAGGCATATCATTTATTACAATTGTAACCAATAAGGTCACATAGCTAAGAACTAAAACATAGTCTTTTGGAAAAAGGATATATAAGTCATTGACACTATCAAATGGTTTAATAAGACCAAGTCTAAAGAAGAAAAGAAGAAAAATCCAAGTGGATCACAAAAAGAAGAGTCATTATTTGTTCAAACAGCTTGCACAGTCAAGAAGATGAGAACAAGAGATGGTTCATATACAGGGGATTCTCAAATCATATGACAGGAGATAAGAGTAATTTTATCTCTCTAAAGAAGACCAACCCAGGTGCAATTAGATTTGGTGATAACAAGTCTACTAATATAGTTGGCAAAGGTACTGTAAGTTTGGACAATGGTCATATAAAGACTGAGAATTTATTATATGTAGAAGGTTTGAAACATAATATTTTAAGTGTAATCCAAATGTGTAATAAAAAAAATTTTGTAACCTTTCACTATGTGAATTAATAAAGGCAAAATTTGATAGATTAGTTTCAAAGGTTCATAAAATAGATAACAACATGTATGTATTCCATGAATCCCAAAAGGAGAAACGCTTCATGAGTCGTTTGGAAGAAAGTTGGCTTTGGCATAGAAGACTTGGACACATAAATTTTGACAATATAATAAATATCAGTTCAAAGGGGTTGGTAAGGCATATGCCCAAGATTTTTAAGATTCCTCATTCTCTTTGCAAGGCATGTCTTCATGGGGAGAAAACCAAGAGAAGATACAAAAACAAGGAATTCTCCACTACATATCCATTGGATTTGATCAACACTAATCCATGTGGACCTATGATAACTCAAAGTATTTAAGGTAATAATTACTTCATGCTTCTTACTAATGATTTTACTAGGATGACTTGGATATTCTTTCTTAAAGAAAAATTATAAGCTTTTGCAAAACTTGTGGCATTTAAAGCTCTTGTGGAAAATGATAAAGGTTCAAAGATCAAGTGTGTGAGATCAGACAGAGGAGGTGAGTTTTGGTCTCATAAGTTTGATGATTTCTATGATGAACATGGGATAAAAATACAATACTCTGCTACTAGAACACCAAAACAAAATGGTGTGGTTGAGAGGAAGAATAGAACTATGGTTGAGATGGGTAGAACCATGCTTCAAGATGAAAAATATCAGATGGCTATTAGAAAGAGTTAGTCAAGAATTTTGTGTACATCCTAAAAAAATGTTGAATCAGATTAAATGGTAATAAGACACCTTATGAGTTATGGAAGAATAGAGAGGCTAATGTTAAACATTTCAAAATGTTTGGGAGCAAGTGCTTCATCAAAAGAGATGAAGATAATCTTGGAAAATTTGATTCAAGATCTGATGAGGGCATCTTCTTAGTATATTCTTCTATCAGTAATACCTATAGATGCTTCAACAAGAGACTTCACAAGATTGTTGAAAGTTCAAATGTAAGATTAGATGAGACAAGTAGAGTCAAGAAGCCAAAATTATAGGTAAGTGACTCGACTCAGAATGTTCTTGTAAATAATGATAAGTTATCTATTCAAATAGATGATGAAGATGAAGAAGAAGAAGAAAGACAAGATACTCAAGCTCCATCTAGAAGAATTTAGAAAGATCATCCAATCTTCAGATTATTGGAAATGTTGGTGTAAGGTTGTAGACTAGAAGGAGAATGTTGATCAATCAAAATCAACAACACTTAGCTCTATTATCCATGACTAAACTCAAAATATTTATGGAATTTATCAAAGATGAAAGTTAGAATGATGCTCTGAATGAGTAAATTGATCAAATAGAAAGGAATGAAACATGGGACATAGTTCCTAGACCAAAAGATAACAATGTGAGAGGTACCAAATGGGTCTTCAAAAAAAAGATGAATGAGAAAGGAGAAGTCACAAGAAACAAGGATAAATTTGTGTGGAAAGGATATGCTTAGGTTGAAGGAATAGATTTTGATGAGACTTTTGCTCCTATAGCAAGGATAGAAGAAATTAGACTCTTTTTGGCATATGCTTGTTTCAAAGATTTTAAGGTATATCAAATGGATGTGAAATCTACATTCTTGAATGGCAACTTAAAAGAAGAATTCTACATTGAGTTACCTAAAGGATACTTCATGTCAAGTAATCAAGAACTTGTGTGTAAATTGAATAAATCTCTGTATGGTCTTAAACAAGATCCTAGAGCTTGGTATGACAAACTAGATAAGTATCTTTTGAGTCAACATTTTAAAAAAGGGATAGTTGATAGTAACTTGTACATTAAGATAGAAGGTAATCATCAATTGATAGTTATTGTATATGTAGATGACATAATTTTTGGATCTAAAAATGATATATTGAGTAGAGAATTTACAGACACTATGAAGACTAAATTTGAAATGTCAATGTTGGGAAAATTGCCTTACTTCTTAGGATTACAAATCAATCAAAGTGATGTAGGGATTTCATTTCTCAATATAAATACATCAAGTATATGCTAAGAAAGTCTGACATGATGGATTTTAAGCCTATGGGCACTCCAATGATCATAGGATGCAAGTTAAGTAAATTAGATGACTCACCAAAAGTTGATCAAACTTTGTATAGATCCATTATTGGAAGTATTTATACTCTACTACATCTAGGCCTGACATCATGCAAGTTGTAGGTATTGTAGGAAGGTTTCAAGTTGATCTTAGAGAATCTCACTTAAAAGCAGTCAAAAAGATCTTAAGATATCTCAAAGGCACCATAAACTATGGTTTATGGTATCCCAGAAGTAAAGAATTCTCTTTGAAATCATATACTGATGTTGACTAGGTAGGATGTGTGCATGATAGGAGGAGTACTAATGGTGGGTTGTTCTTCATGGGAGAATGTTTGGTATCTTGTCTAAGCAAGAAATAAGCCTCGGTGTCACTATCAACTATATAAGTTGAGTATATAGCAGTTACCTCTTGTTGAACACAACTCATGTGGATGAAACAAACTTTGGAGGATTACAAGGTAAGACAAAATGGACCTTGTCCTATTTTTTGTGATAATACTAGTGTCACTAGTATCTCAAAGAATCATGTTATGCACTAAAAAACTAAAAACATTCCTATTAGATGTCATTTTTTGAGAGAACAACTGATTAATCAATGTGTCAAGTTGGAGCATGTGCCTACAAAAGAGCAGCTTATGGATATTATGACCAAACCATTGTCAAAAGATAATTTTGAGTATCTAAGACAAAGCTTGGGTGTCATTTCTTTCTCTATGAATTAATAGAAGGTCTTTGGTTAAAGGGGAGAAACATGTTCATTAGACTTGCTCTAGAGGTTTTTGAAGGAGCTATAGTACAGGGTCAGAATGTATGTTCTCAGGTTGGTTCAGTGCATGTTTCATATTTTGTATAGTGCATATGCAGAGTTGGTGGTCATGGAAGTGTCTTGAGATAAATGGCTAGTAAGCCTGCATGGTGGTTCTTCATGGTGTGTGGAGATATGAAGATGATCAGAAGGTGAAATTGCTTAGAGTTATTAGGGGGAGTCCCTCTTAGATGTTTCTTAGTAAGATAGATCAGATTTTCGTTCTTTTTTTTGGTATTTCTTCATTGGTAGTAGTGTTTGATTGAAGAGGTTGGCATGGAACAAGAGGAAGTTGTCAATACAAGAAGAGGTAGGCTCAAGGTAAGGGAGAGTTTGTATCATATTTGTAATATGGTCCTTTCCTATTTTGATAGTCTTTTAAGGTCCTCAAAATTACTGTGTGCCCACTTTATCATTATGTCAAAGGGGGAAATAGTTTTTGTTGGGGAGAAAGTTCCTATTGTAGGAGTGCTTTGAAGAGAGATAAGGTGAGTTATAAATTTCTATATTGATAGGTGTTGACATCAATGACAAAGGAGGATATTGTTGGAGAGTTGTCATGTTTGTCATATTGGTGTCATGGAGGTGCCCTAGTGAGTGGATGAAGAGCCTTGATAGTATATGTGAAAATGACAAAGTGTTCAATGTGCTTGTTCTAGTGTGCTTTATGTATGGTTAGTTGATATTCAATATTGACATAGCCTGAGAGGATCAAGGATGAATATAAAGGTTTGATCATGTGTAAGGGGTTATATAAGATGTTATCCATGTTTTGAGAGCTTGTGTACACAAATGGAATTCATCTGGTTGACCATAGTTCTCATCTAGACACTTTGGGTTCAGTGGCAAAAAATATGAGTAAATAATTTGATGATGTCACCATTGCCATGTGGGAGTGAGTCAAGGGGAGATGGTCATATGGTTCTGATCACTGTAGTTCCTAGTTTTTATGTGTCAGATATCAACTCATGCATCTAAGTGTGATTAAAGTTATCAATGTGCGAAGTTGGATTTTAAGACAAATGTCAATGTTTTCCCATAGCAAAATTTGCAAAGTGGCCAGAAAGAGCTGAGTAAGCATGTTGATGAGGTCAACATTCACACATGTGGATGTTTTAGGCAAAAGTGATCATATGGGTTTGTTCATTCTTGGACCTAGTTTATTTTTGATAATTTTTAGATCATGCAATATAACACATCAAAATTTATGCATATGAAAATTTGGGATCCTAGGTAGATTGAATCTATTTTCCCATACTTAGCCAATTTTGCAGTGGTATAAAGAGTCGAGTGAGCATTTTTATGATGTTATATCTTGCACATGTGAAGGTGTCAAGAGAAAATGTTTATATGGGTTTGTTCAATTTTGAGCATAGATCATTTGTGCTAAATTTGATATCATGCTTTAAAGTGTGGTAGAAGTTATGGATGCTCAAATTTGGCCTCTCAAGTAGATTTGGACATGGTTGGCTATGTGATAGAAGTTTATGATAAATCACTTTAATGGCATTATATCTCACATGTGCAAGAGCTATATAAGTAGTGAATCACATGGTTGTATTCTCCTAATAAAGGAGATCATCTGGTCCAAATTTGAGATGCTATGGGTAAGCATAGAAGAAGTTATTCAAGTGAAAAAATGGCTACTCATGTATATTGATAGGGTCCCAATAGTCATTTTTGAAGGAGTTAAAGCTCAAGCAAGATCGATGGTCAGTGAGTGCTCCAAGGATTCAGAAGGTAACAAGATGAGGACAGGTGCATGACATTTAATGTTTGATCAAAGTTATAGGATAATGATCTAATGGTGAGTGGGCATTCATACAATTGATCAAATGGTGAACATTGATCGATAAAGACCTGTTTAATCCATAGATATTGATAGAGCACGTTGAGTCAAAGTTCCCAAATTTCACAAGATGAGGTCAACATGATAGTTATTTAACATTTGGATTTGGTGGTCTATGCATTAAAGCTTGAACATGATCGATGATCCTAAGCTGGGAGTCCATGAGATTCGATCATTATGTTTGAAGGTTAACTGTGATCGTTGTTATTCCAATATTTGAATTTTACATAGTAAAAACTAGAGCTCTATATTTTTATCATAAATTTTGATATAAGATGAATTTGCTCATGCAGTAAAAAGAAAAGTGGTAGAGGACTTCAAGTCACATTCATAAATATAGATTTGAAGATTTGAAAGTGTGTACATACATAGTTATGAAGCTTTAAATTTGACTATGTTTTTGTATATGTTCTACAAGTGACCCAAGAAGGATATTCGAGCTTGTATTGATGTTGTTTCAATGTCTCATGATGAATTAGCTATTGGGGAGTATTGTAGACTCCATGAGGATGATCTATGGGGAATTTAAAGGTGTGATTAGTCTATCTCGAGTATGAAAAGTGTTTAAGAAGTTGATTGTATGTTCGCTCATGGTGACTATGTGCATAAGTTTTGTGTTTGAGTTATTTGATCATACATAGAAGTGAGCTAAGTTGATTGTGATCATTTGAGGATGTTGAAGGGGACATAAGGAGTAGAGCCATGTATTTGAAAGTGGTCCTATGTTTTTTTTTCTCTCGAGGGAGAGCTAAAGGAGTGAATGGGTTCACATGAGACCTATAAAAGCTACAAATGCCTTGTTTAAAAGGTGTAGTTGCTTAAGGGTAACACATAGTTTCTATGGTCTGTTGGGTGAATATTTTGTCACCAAATAACTAATGAGAAAAATAAGTGATTTCAACCATAGCATAAAGAGATTGGTTGGCCAAATGTGTAGGTTTACCACATCTGTCAAGGAATCTAGAACATAAATGCTCTGATACCAACTGTCAGGATCCTACTCCTCAATAAGAGTACATATGATTACCTTGTATAAGCAACTAAACACGAAATTATACCAGAATGAACAAGTAACTAGAATTCACAAATAGCATAGAATATGAGAGACAATACACAATCTTGTATTAATACTCATCCAGAAAGAAAATATAATAAAAAAGATGCCACTTCTTCTCACACCTCTGTGAGGCTTCCCACACCTCAAGGGCTCCCAGTAATTCTCAATCAAGAGTTCACTCTCCTACCAAAAATGGTCCCAACACAACTCAAACACAGAGTTTTTGTTCTCCTCCAACCAGTCAGTAATAACACTGCCAGTACACAAGTACTCAAAGTACTTCAAGTAGATCTCCCATGAACTTGTAACAACCTGCAACTCAAATGATCTTACCTACACATGTAGATCTACCATGAACTTGCAACAACCTACAATTCAAATGATCTTACAATTAGAAGGATCTACCTTGCCTTCCTCTATTGCTCTAATTACAATACATGCCAATGAGTCTATAAATAAATTCCATACTAAACAATAACTTAGACTTCTAATTTACAATAATTAGACATGTAGCTCAAGACTCAAAATAGACTTTACATGCAAATAATTAGTTCAAAAAACTAATTGTTCATGCAACAAATAGTTTTTGAATTACACAGGTGACTGACGTCAGTCCCTGTCTGAATGGAGGTGACCGACGTCAGCTGACTCCTGTCGATGTCGACAGCTTCCTGTTCACCCCTGACCGATGTCGGTTGGCCTGACCGACGCCAGTGACTGTGACACTCAGCAACCTCCTCTATGTTTGCATACATTGAAGCTTTTAGCTCCACAACCTAACAATCTCTCACTTAGAGATAAATAGCTGCACCTGTACCTATACATGTACATCATCTAGTTTGTTTCTTGGCTTTGTATCCCTCTTCAAGAACACTCTTGAAGACCAACCACCACAAATCCTATGGTGCACCTCATGTCATCCAAATCACCTTGCCACATCTAATTCTACAAACCCATGTAGAGAAGTGCTTGACCCTGCATAGCATGTATACCTATTGCTGGTCCCTCTCAGATATCTGAGAATCCACTAAACTGCCCTCCAGTGCTTATTTCCTAGATTGGCTCCAAACTTGCTGACAACTCCCACTGCTTGAGAAATCTCAGGTCTAGTACACATGTACTTAACCTCATCATGTGAATCAGGACACTATTCATAAAACTATCCAACCATCAGTGTGCTAACTGATTTCACACAATCATCTGGAGACAAAATCAACCTGTGACCTTCCATGTCTCTAGAACACACTCATGCCAAAGAATCTTGTTGCTCCCAGATTCCTCATGACACACCTCCAAACTAACTTTACCTTTAGTTCAGCAACTCCCTGCATATGTGACCCTGTAACAAGCACAACATACAGTAACAAGATAATGTAGCTAATATTATCCACCTTGGTAAAGAAAACACAATGGTTAAACCTCCATTGTCCTACAGCTTACTCAAGACCATATGCCCTGGCCTTTTGTCTCACATGTCCATTCCCACTCTTCTTTATCTTAAAAATCCATTCATCTCTCAGTGCTTTCTTCTAGCTGACAACTCTACCAAAAAAATCTCATTTGGTTCTTCTCCAAGGAATCACATTCCTCATCCATGCCAAGCTCCCACTATTTTTTGGATTCTACCTGCTCTGCTTCTTTAATAATTTCCTAGTTCTTTACCATCAGTGAGCAACAAGTAGTGTAAAGAAGGGAAATGATGAATTTGAGGCTTACTTACCCTTTCAGTCCTCCATATGGGCGTTTGAGACTTCTTGACAGCTTGCTATCTGCCCAAAATTTGTCTCAGTGACCGATGTTGGTCACATCTCAGTCTGCACCCGACCGACATCAATTCCATGCGACTGCCTCATCACCGACGTTGACTCCCCCTGACTGACACTGGTGTTTATTTGTCTAGAGTCACCGACATCGGGCTACACATAGCCGATGTCAGTCCCTATCTAGATGCCGATGTCAGTTTTCTAACTGACGTTGGTCTCTATGTTTTACTTGTGAGCGATGACTTTTACCCATGAGCTCCTTTTGGATCAAACCCTTGTCCATATCAACCTTGCTTTGCTCAAAATTCTTTAGCCCCTTGCGTTGATCTCTGTCCATCATCTTCTCCTTGAAAATTAAGGCTTTCTTATTCTTGTCATGAACATCAAATTTCTCAAGAAACGTCACTTTCTTCTTTTATTTACAGAAATCTCAATCCATGCTTTTCAAATCCAAAAGCATACCCTTTGACTCAAGAACATACATCCCCTTCTTATTCATGTGACCAAGCCTATTAAGCCACATCTTCGAATCTACAGCTGAAGTAGATAAACCAGAAAGAGAATCAGTAATACAAGTAGATAGATAAAGTGTACCTACTTTCTTATCTCTTGCTACAATAAGTGCACCCTTAGAAACTTTTCAAGAGTCCGCTGTGAGAGTTACTGTGCAACCCTCATCACCCAAATTTCCAACAGAAATCAAATTCCACTTCAAGACTGGGACATGCATGACCTCCTTCAACACACATGTGTTGTCCGTCTGCAATTTCAGCTTCACTTTCCCTTTTCCAACCATTTGACAAGGCTTACCATCCCCTAAATAAATTTCTCCAAAGTCTCCCTGGACATATTCATGAAAAAATTCCCTATTTGGGTATGCATGGAAAGAGGCACCAGAATCTAAAACCCAAGATTCTACTTTATCTAAGGAACATACCAGAGCATCCTGTGCAACAAAATCTGCAACATTTGCTTATTCATGTCCTTCATGTTGATCTTCATTCACCTAGCAATCTCTCTTTACATGCCCTTTCTTTCCACATTTTCAGAAGGTTATTCTGTCATACCTGGATTTGGATCTCCTGCCTATCTTGGACCTTGATCTCCCATGCTCGATCTTCTCTCTTTGCCTTCCCCTGCTTTCAACACTCAAAGCATTCCCTGATGATTCACCTATGCTTTTCCTGCAAATTTATTCATTCAAGATTACACTCACAACATCATCCACTTTTAAGATTTTTGAAGTAGACGCAGTATTACTAACTGCCATTACCAAACTCTCCCAACGTTTAGGTAATGAGCATAAGATTAAGAGAGCCTTAATTTCATCATCAAAAACAATAGTTACTAAATTTAACTGGTTTACCAAACCATGGAAATCACTAAGATGACTATGTACAGATCCACCTTCTAACATTTGCAAATTAAATAATTGCTTCATAAGAAATACCTTATTCGAAGCTGAGGGTTTTTCATATAAATTTGCCAAAGATTCCATCAACTCTACCATTGTCTTAACCTAAGATAAGTTGGAAATCACAGACGATGCAAGGCTCAACCTTATAGATCCCAGAGCCTTCCAATCAAGAACCTCCCATTCTTCATCCTTCATATCCATGGGCTTGCATGCAACCCCACCCAACGGTAAGTACAAATCTTTCTAATACAGATAATCTTCTATCTGCATCCTCTATAATTGATAGTTCTTGCCATTAAACATCTTTATTCATAGCTTACTTTCTTCTGTCATTGCTATACTCCCACTCAAACAGAAACCCCTATGAGTGACCTATAATCAACAAACACTAACCAGATCTGATACAACTTATTAGTAACCCAACCAAAAGCTTTGATACCAACTGTCATAGAATCTAAAACATAAATGCTCTGATACCAACTGTCAGGATCCTACTCCTCAATAATAATACATATGATTACCTTGTATAAGCAACTAAACATAGAATTATACCAGAATGAACAAGTAACTAGAATTCACAAATAGCACAGAATATGAGAGACAATACACAATCTTTTATTAATACTCATCCAAAAAGAAAATATAATAAAGAAGATGCCACTTCTTCTCACACCTTTGTGAGGCTTCCCACACCTCAAGGACTCCTAATAATTCTCAATCAAGAGTTTACTCTCCTACCAAAAATAGTCCCAACACACAACTCAAACACAGAGTTGTTGTTCACTTCCAACTAGTCAGTAATAACAATGCCAGTACACAAGTACTCAAAGTACTTCAAGTAGATCTCCCATGAACTTGCAACAACCTGCAACTCAAATACTTACACATGTAGATCTACCATGAACTTGCAACAACCTGCAATTCAAATGATCTTACAATTGGAAGGATCTACCTTGCCTTCCTCTATTGCTATAATTACAATACATGCCAATGAGTCTCTAAATAGATCCCATACTAAACAATAACTTAGACTTCTAATTTACAATAATTAGACACATAGATCAAGACTCAAAATAGTCTTTACATGCAAACAATCAGTTCAAGAAATTAACTATTTTTGTAACAAACAGTTTTGGAACCGCACAGGTGACCGACGTCGGTCCCTATCTGACTGGAGGTGACCGATGTCAGCCAACTCCAACCGATGTTGGTAGCTTCCTATTCACCCCTGACCGACGTCAATTGGCCTAATTGACGTCGGTGACTTTGACACTCAACAACCTCCTCCATGTTTGCATACAGTGAAGCTTTTAGCTCCACAACCTAACAACATCAGAAGGGGACAAATCTCTCCTCTCATCAAAAGGAGGTTCCCTATAAAATATGAGGAACTATATTCTTATATATATATATATATATATATATATATATGCAGAATATAACACTCAGGGGTAGGACAACACCATCTATCTCTTTTTTTTCATAGATGATGTTCACAAACAAAGGATAAATCTAGGTGAAAACAATGAAGGCACTTCTCTTCTTTCAAAATTGGTCTCACAACAAATAGCAGGAGTTCTTTTTGATAAGTAACAAGTAACTAGTAACAGGGGGCATAGTAACCAGCAAAAAAAGGTGTAGCACAAAGTCTCCACCTCGACTACCCAAGAGTGAAATACGAAGGATAATGGGGACACAAAGTCATCCCAAGATTTTTTACATAGAAACAAATAGAAAACACACTAAAGACAATGGTGGCAGCACAAAGTCTTCCCACAGTTGGCTTCAGGACACCTTCCTGATTACTTCCACTAGTTTTGCTTATTTCATTCAATGGACAAGAATGCATTCAGGAAATAGACATAAGAACAATCTCCTAAATGACACAAGCTATTACAGCACAAAGTCTAGAAGTAACTTGCTTTCTCATTCATATAAATAAATATGATCAACAATCTAAGCTCAAAGTCTCAATAATTGCCTCTCAATTTTGATAGAGTTTTGCTTCTATAATTGGAAAGATCTCCCATGCATAAAATAGGAGATTACAATATATAGCAGCCAAGAAAGACTTGGCACTTTGTTTCATAGAACAGCCCATGCTATATTCAATGCCTTAAATGCATTTTTAGTTCAGTCAAAGAGGCCATGCTGGAATAAGGTGGTGTGTCAATTCATCTCAAATATCTTCTCCTTAGCATGGGTCATCTGATCTTTCTCCCAATAGGTACACAGTTGTCCCCTCACTTTCCTATCAAGGAAGAAAAATGGGTTGCGCCTTTTAATGCTTGTGAGCTTAGATGTCCACTTGGTGGACTATTCCACCTACTAGAAATAACTCCTACGTAGATATTTTTGGTCTTTCCCTCTTTTCTGTTGCAATTTGACCTCTCAGGCTATCTTTTCCCCTTTCTACTAGTCGTTGAGTTCACTCTTGAATTTTGTCCTTTCCCAGCTTTATCTCTTCTTGGTTTTGTCTTTTCCTAAAATTTGAGCTCTCAGGGCTATCTTCCTTTTGGCCTTAAGGCCTTTGAATGCATTTGGGTCCATGCTCAACCCTTTAAAGATCAACCGTTATTTCATTGCCATAAATTTGGCATTCACGCACCCATCACCATTTGAAAGCCAACAGCTAGTTTATTGCCCTAAATTTGACAGCTTTAAGGATGTCACCAGACATCTGGATTCCAATGGCTAGTTCATGGTGCCCAACTTTGACGTCTGCAGGCCCGTCACACCTTGGTCAATTCCTTCAGCTTTATTTCTTTCAGATTTCCTTTGATCGAGCTTAGTCTTTGAATCTTTCTGAAGGGAAGGTGTCCTTTCAGGACTTGGGGGAGGTCCTTTTCCTAGTCATTGAGAGCCCTCCACAAGGGTACATGCCCTTCATGCTTTGAGAAAGGTCCATTTCTTAGTCACCTAGAGCCCCCTGCAAGGGTACCTGCCCTTTGGGGTCCTTTAGGCGGCCTTCTTCCTCAAATCCTTTAGACAAAATGTCTAAAGGAATTCCTTCAGACATTTTGTTTGAAGGATTTATTTCATTTGTGTTAGTCGCTTCCCACCGGGCCTTTGATCATTCCTTCAGACAAAATGTTCGAAGGAATTCCTTTGGATAATTTGTCTGAAGGATTTCACTTGTAAAATTTTGCTGCAAAAAATCTTTCTGAAAGGTATCTTTTTGTTCCCTTTGGTTCATTTCCCTCTACAAGGGCACTTGCCCTTCAAGATTTGGGACACCTTCCTTTGAACCTTTCGATTGAATCAACCGTGAAATTGCCTAAGTGTTGGGAACTTGTTTCTGTTCTGCAGAGTCCATAGAAATTGGCCTACAGAGTCCATAGAAATTAGCTTGTAGAGTCCATAGAAACAAGCCTGCAGAGTTCGTAAAAATCAGCATATAGAGTCCATATAAATAAGCCTATAGAGTCCATAGAAATCAACCTGCAGAGTCTGTAAAAACAAGCCTGTAGAGTCTATAGAAATCAGCCTGAAGAGTCCATAGAAATTAGCCTACAGAGTTCATAAAAATCAGCCTGTAGAGTCCATAGTTCTGCTGGACGGAGAACAAAATAGTTAAAATTTTGTCCCAAAAATGAGTGACAAATTTTGGGAACAACAGCTGGCTTCAGTTGGGGAACTTCCTTCAGTTGAAATTTTGAAACAATTGAGGGGAATAGAAACTAGAATCTCTAGTGCCTTTAAGTATTGCATTGGGCTACGAAGTCATGCTACCTAAAAAAGAAAGGTGACAAAAATGAAAATGAAAGCACAAAATAGAAATAAAGACTATAAAAATATACATATGTATAATTGATGTCACATGATACTTCAAGAATTGAAGTGTTTCAGATGCAGCCCACTGTGAGACAGTGAAAATGGCATTTTGTCCTGATAAACTAGTAAGAAACTATTTTCTCCCTAGAATCGGTGATGGGTGAATGGAACTCTCCACCAAGAATCACATTTTCTATGCACTCTTTTTGGTTCTCTCTTCTTACCCCATGGCAAGATGTGGTCTCCAATCTAAAAACTATAAATCTTTGCTCTCTTGGTGAAGAGTTTCTTATCTTGACTTTGGTGCGCAGTAGTATGGTCCATTACCATAGCTTGTCACTCTTCTGGTCCAGTGAAGCACATGATTTGATTGTCAGCATCAAACACCTACAAATGGTTAGATTTATTAGGCACACTTGATCAAAAAACCAGTTTGATAGTGTACCTATTATCTTTGAAATTAGGGTGAGGAACCATGAAGGTTATAGGGACAGCGAATGAAATTACACGATTATGAAGCTCTCTGGGCACTATAAAAATATTGAAAGCTTTAAAACTATCAACTTGATCCCATACCAGATTGTAGTAATGTCACAATCTTTTGTTCTTAGTTTGACATAGATTCCTCACCTAACAAACCACTAGTTCAGCATCTCCTTTGGCATGAAAGAGCTTGACACCTCTATCTTGGGTTGCTTTCAACTCGAGTAATAGAGATTCATATTCAACAGTGTTGTTGGTGTTGCTAAACTGTAACTTTTATGAAGAAGAAAAAATATCTCCTTGAGGAGATATCAACACAATCCCAGTTTTAGCACCGGTAGAAGAATTGTTGCCGTCACATTATAGGATCCAAAAATCATCAAAAACTACTCCTTTCTCAAGTTTTCCTTCATTTGGAGAGGAGGGTCCTTTTACACCTATGATGTGCTTTATTAATTATTCTACTGTCTCATCTGAATCAATTCTTGGATCACCACCTATAAGAATTTCATCTGCTAAAACATAAACATCCTCTATAGACAGAAAAAAATTACCCATTCTTAAAGACTCAAACAAAATTTGAGCTTCAGGCGCTGATGTCTGAGTGACAACATATTTTGCCTCCTTTTCAAGAATCAGCGTCTGCATGACACCTTTGACCAGGATCCTTACTTCAAATAGGTCCATACTTAACTCGCCTCCAACATCTTTGTAGAACTTTTGCCCAAGAAGGATGTCGTATGAGGCTGGGACGTTGGCAACCAAGACTGTCATCTTGATTCTTTTGTCCAAGAATTCTGAAAATGCAAATTAGGCATCCTTGATTTGTCCCAATAGTGGCACTTATTTGTTCTCCATGGAGAAACATCTCCTAAATGTCTTGGTCAGTGTGAGACCAAGGGATTCTGCCACTTTGGCAAGCATGACATTGTCAGATGCACTTGAGTCTATGATGCAATTATTCAGTTGGTGTCCATTTATCAGTAGGCAGACATAAAATGGTTTAGTCCTTTCAAGAGAAATAGGAAGAGCAATGACAAGGTTATTCCAGGTGGATGTGGGAGTTACCTTTGGAGTAGTTGGTCCTACAGGGGTAGTTTTATTCCTTACACACTGAACCAACTTATCCAACTGCTCAGGGTTGGATTGCAGGAATTCAAATTCAGACATTTGAATTTTAGTTTTCTTGATATGATCGACTATGTCAAACGTCTGAAATGAATTAGGAATGGGGAAAGGTAGTTCATCCTTTTGGTTTTTAGGGGGGGAAGGACTGATCTGCAAAATTGAAGCTAAAAGTGCAGAATTGTTTGGGGTACTTACTTTTTTAGCAATCACTGGGTCCTTTGGCTGGAAAGGTAGAGAAGTTCCTCATTTGGCAATTGAAATTGCAGGCTAAGCTCGCTCCTCTATTTTTTCTTTATCAACTTGCTGGGCTAACTAATTCTTGGACTGGGTGAACACAGTGTATGATCCCTCAACTACTTTACCTTCACTTATGAGTTCATCCTAGTAATTCAAGAAACTAATGTTGGAGTTGCCAGCTGATTCTTCTTGGTTTTTTGTGAAGAGATTAGCGTCATCTTTTAGGTTCAACTCAGGCTAGAAAGAGAAATATAATTCTGCTTCAAGATATCCAACTACTAAATTGGTTAGAGGTGCTTCAATGGCCAATTTCCCCTGAGGGGGAGGAAGGAAATTTGGTTGTCCTTGATTCCTAGCAGCATTGCCTTGGTATGACTGATTAGGGAATGTCCTCCTTGGTATATCTCTGTACGAAGGGGCAGATGACATCCCTTGCACCATTTGCTTTCTAAGAGCTAGCAACTCATTTGCCAGCTTCTACACCATTTGATCAGTGGTGACCGTATGTGAGTATTCAAAAGATGAAGAAGATTTACCTCTATTAGAATCTCTCCTTATCTTTCCTGCTAAGATAAGGTCATCTTCCACCTCAGTGGCCAAATCCTAAGCAGTAGCAAGGTCTATGTGGCCAACCCGTCTCAACAAAAAACTCAATTTAGACAGCTGAAAATTGATGAAAAACATTTAAGGTTCTCAAGTGTTGGTTGAGCAATTGTAGGAATTCAATTCCTCAGCTTGTCGAACTTAGAAATGAATTCCCTCATAGGTTCATGAGGCTCTTTCTTCATTTGTGTGAACTGGGTCAGCAGGGCATGTGCATCTTCTACAGGCTTGAACCTAGCTTCAAACTTAGCTTTAAGAGTGTTCCAGTCAGTCACAGTTTGGGCCTGTAGATGATAGAACCAGTCTACAGTAGCACCTTACAATGTTTCCACAAACAACCTGACTGGTACGTCCTCATACTCCATGCCTATCACACTGCAGGCTATGCTGAAAGCTATAATATGTTCATCAGGATGAACTCTCCCATCACCAAAAAATTTGAGGAAATTCTTTGTTGAACTACGTGGTAGCTCATGTAGAGGCGGAGTTAAATTGAGTGGGCCAAAAGAGTTATCCCAGGGGCCTTGAATCGCCATGATTTGATTATGGAAAGTGGGGATAACAAATTTGGGTGGAGTATGTATAAGCAAAGCTCTGCTAATAACAGAAAAAGAAGCTTTGCCTTGTATTGGTGACCTGGTATGGGTAAGAGGAAGACTCCTAGTTCATTGAACTTGAAGTTGTAGAGGAAACAAATCAAAATTTCCCTCTTGCACCAACTCAAAAATAGGGTCAACAACATCGTGGGCTCTTTGGCTTCTAGTATGGCATGGAGTTGCCAGATTGTAGAATAAAAATAGAAAAGAACTGGCCCTGCTTTGGCTTGAAGCTTGAGGCTTCAAATTGTGCGTTCTTCCCCAGCAGAGTCGCCAAAAATTGTTGGATGAATATTTCATCACCAACTAACTGATGAGCAAAATAGGTGATTTCAACCACAGCATAAAGAGATTGGTCAGCCAAATGTGTAGGTTTACCACATTAGAAGGGGATAAATCTCTCCTCTCATCAAGGGGAGGTTCCCTATAAAATATGAGGAACTATATACTTATATATATATATATATATATATATATATATATATATATGCAAAAAATAACACTCAGGGGTAGGACAACACCATCCATCTCTCTTTTTTCAGAGATGATGTTCACAAACAAAGGAGAAATCCAAGTGAAAAAAATGAAGGCACTTCTCTTTTTTCAGAAGTGGTCTCACAACAAACAGTAGAAGTTATTTCTAATAAGTAACAAGTAACTGGTAACAAAGGGTGTAGTAACTAGCAAAAAAAGGTGTAGCACAAAGTCTCCACCTCGACTGCCCAAGATTAAAATATGAAGGATAATGGGGGCACAAAGTCATCCCAAGATCCTTTACATAGAAACAAATAGAAAACACACTAAAGACAATGGTGGCAACACAAAGTCTTCTCACAGTTGGTTTCAGGACACCTTCCTGATTACTTTCACTAGTTCTGCTTATTTCATTCAATGGACAAGAACGCATTCAGGAAACATACATAAAAACGATCTCCTAAATGACACAAGCTATTACAGCACAAAGTCTGGAAGTAACCTGCTTTCTCATTCATATAAAGAAATATGATCAATAATCTGAGCTCAAAGTCTCAGTAATCGCCTCTCAATTTCGACAGAGTTTTGCTTCTATAATTGAAAAGATCTCCCCTACATAAAATAAGAGATTACAATATATAGCGGCCAAGAAAGACTTGGTGCTTTGTTTCATGGAATGGCCCATGCTGCATTCAATGCCTTAAATGCATTTTTAGTTCAGTCAAAGAGGCCATGCTGGAATAGGGTGTCTGCCTTAACTGTGGCATGTCAATTCATCCCAAATATCTTCTCCTTAGCATGGGTCATATGATCTTTCTCCCGATGGGTACGCAGTTGTCCCCTCACTTTCCTATCAAGGAAGAAAAATAGGCCGTGCCTTTTAATGCTTGTGAGCTCATATGTCCACTTGGTGGACTATTCCACCTACTGGAAATAACTTCTACGTAGATATTTTTGGTCTTTCTCTCTTTCTTGTTGCAATTTGAGATCTCGAGCTATCTTTTCCCCTTTCTGTTGGTTGTTGAGTTTACTCTTGACTTTTGTCTTTTCCCAGCTTTGTCTCTTCCTGGTTTTGTCTTTTCCTAGAATTTGAGCCCTCGAAGCTATCTTACTTTTGGCCTTAAGGCCTTTGAATGCATTCAAGTCCGCGCTCAAGCCTTTAAAGATAAATAGTTATTTCATTGCCATAAAGTTGACGTTCACATGCCCGTCACCATTTGAAAGCCAATGGCTAGTTTATTGCCCTAAATTTGATGGCTTCAGGGACGTCACCAGACTTCTGGATGCCAACTGCTAGTTCATGGTGCCCAACTTTGATGTTTGTGGACCCGTCACCCCTTGGTCAATTCCTTTAGCTTTATTTTCTTCCGATTTTCTTTTACCGAGCTAGTCTTTGAATCCTTCCGAAGGGAAGGTGTCCTTTTCAGACTTGGGAAAGGTCTTTTTCCTGGTCATTGAGAGCCCCCCGCAAGTGTACATGCCCTTTGGGCTTTAAGAAAGGTCCATTTCTTGGTCACCGAGAACCCCCTGCAAGGGTACCTGCCCTTCGAGGTCCTTCAGGTGGCCTTCTTCCTCAAATCCTTCAGACAAAATGTCCAAAGGAATTCCTTCGGACATTTTGTCTGAAGGATTTCTTTTGTTTGCCTTAGTCGCTTCCCATTGAGCCTTTGATCATTCATTCAGACAAAATGTTCAAAGGAATTCCTTTGGATAATTTGTCCGAAGGATTTCACTTGTAAAATTTTACCACAGAAAATCTTTTTGAAAGGTATCTTTTTGTTCCCTTTGGTTCATTGCCCGCCGCAAGGGCACTTGCCCTTCGAGATTTGGGACACCTTCCTTTGAACCTTTTGATTGAACCGACCATGAAATTTCCTAAGTGTTGGGAACTTGTTTCTTTCCTACAGAGTCCATAGAAATCAGCCTGCATAGTCCATAGAAATCGGCCTATAGAGTTCGTAGAAACAAGCTTGCAGAGTCCGTAGAAATCAGCCTACAGAGTCTGTAGAAATCAGCCTGCAGAGTCTGTAGAAACAAGCCTGCGGAGTCTGTAGAAATCAGCTTGCAAAGTCCGTAGAAATTAGCCTGCAGAGTCCATAGAAATCAGCCTACAGAGTCTGTAGTTCTGTTGGACGGAGAACAGAATAGTTCAAATGTTGTCCCAAAAATGAGTGACATATTTGGGAACAACATGGTCGACCAATGAAGATTATATTGAGCCTTATATTCATAAGATATATGTATTAAGGGTTAAGACATGCCTAATGGCCGACTTAGATGGTGTTGATCAAGATTGCTCTATAAATTGTAGAAACAAAAGTTGTTGGGTTCTAGATTTGTGAATGTGAGATTGGGGAGAGTTTTGGAGAGAGGCTTGTGTGTCTTTTGTGGAGAAAAGGAGGGTTAAAGTTCCTTGAGGATGTGTAGAAGAGTAGAATAGATTGAGGACTATTTGTATGACCTGTTGGTCATAATTTTTTTGGCAGAATAGTGCTCTTGTAGATTGAGTGTGAGTGAAGGTGAAGAAAGATAAGTTGTGATCCATCATCAGGGGTTGTTGACATTAGTTTAGAGGTGGAAGTGTTTTTTTTCCAGGTGTTGTTGTGGTATTTTAGCATCTAAGGTGGTTGTAGCCTCCTTGTAAGGTGAAAACTTGCTAAAAGATATGGTTGTTTTTGCAACTCAATTAGACAAGTGTGGTATCACTTTGTGGTATTGATGTCTCACTAAATAGGGATTGTAGTTCCTTGATTAGTTACAGATGGTCTAAATTGGATCTGGTTATTATAGGATAGTAGTCCAATTGTTGGTTCCAATGGGTTTTATTCCCCAAGAGGGTTTCCCACATATGTCATGTGTTATGTGATTGATCTTGCATTATCTCTCTTGCTTATTGTTGTGAATGATATGTATGCTTCATGAATGCTTGTGGTAACTGGTTAAGTATTTGTAAAGATCAAAATTAAAGTTGGATTATTTGGGATCATTGATTCACCCCCCTCTTACTAATTGTACCTCCAACACCAATAACTGCTTGATTAGTAATTATTTTATCTGATCATGTCCCTCATTTTCATATCCTCATTTTCTATCTATTTGCTTTAGAGTTGCGTATTGCCTTTCATTCATGATGCTTCTTGTCATTTTCCAATTTGTGTGTTGCATTGTAAGACCTTGGGGAATACAACTAGGGCTTCCTCACAAATGCCCATCACTCTGCATTTTATATCTGCATCACCTTCATCATCATAGTTATGCTTCTAGATGGTCATGTTTTCTTGTATTTTGCTTTAGCATAAACATTGATTTCGGGTTTTCACTCACTATATTCTTTGTTACTTGAGTTTACACTTGACCTACATTGAATGTTTTAACAACCATTATGTCTTACGATGTGTTTGACTTAAGTTCTTACTTTTCTTACATTGGATGTCATTTTCATATCCTTGTTTAATTATCTTTTGCATTTTCTTACATTGGACATCTCCTTCCAATTATTTTTCACAATTTATGTATTGTTTTAATTTACATTTTGATGTGATTTATGACTTCTTGCTTACAATGTTTTACATATCTTATGTTTTACCTTAATATTTTCATCTTGATTAAATTCGATATGTTTTAAATTCATTCATTTTACCTTTACATTTTTTTATTGATTTTTCTATATGTTTGCTCAATACATCTTTTTCACACTTCAGTTTTTATCATTTTTAGCTATGCATTGCTCACATTTTCTAAAAATTTATAAAACATATATCACATAATAGCATCCTCATCCTCACAATATTAGTAACATAATATGTGATGATGAAAACATATTTGTAAGCCCATGTATAAAATAAGGAAACAAAGATGTGTGTGTGTCTCAAAAGTTTTCCACATCAAAATATATACATCTAAATCTATGGTCCACCCCACATGGTGGGTGAGATGCAATGCTCCCTAAAGAAGTTGTGGTTCTTATCAATTTTAGATATGTCACTAGTGTTTGGACATGAGATCACAATCCCGCAACCTCTCCCTATGATTTGGCTAACTCTATCTCTAGTTGATGTACATAGGCTGCAGTCACTCTATGTAAAAATCTTTGTAGTCAAGGCAGCTTGTGTCATAGTAGCCTACTGCCATGTTGTATCCTCTCCTCCTGTTAGTATTATCACCAGAGCAGTAGTATAAACAAGCTCCCATTCCCTTATATCCTATTCTACTCCAACCAATTTAATATATGATGTGTGCTCCCTAGCATAAGATATGGTGGGACCCATGATTTGTGTGATGTCATGCTTTAGAATCACATCATCTAGGATCTCATGGTGGGTAGTCTCGACCATGTCTCTCCACCATGTCATCTCCACTACAACATCTATCAAAATAAACCCAAATTATCATCATATCTCTGTATATTTATCTAATCTTCAAATAAATTTATCACTAGTACCTAACATGTATATCTCTAAGACTGAAAAGGAAAGTGAAAAAATATTTAGTGCTCTTTTTTTCATGTTTGCGAAACTTGCTTAATGACGGTCTCTCTGTCTATCTTGCCTCCAAAAATAGGCCCATTGTATCGAATCAAGATAGGTCAAGCCCCTACCCATCTCTCTCACTAGACGATCAGGACCTCATGACCAATTAGCCTCACTCATCCCTAAATGATCCATCTTTCATGTCTAGGTGGCCCCACCTCTATCATATGAAATTGGGACTAGATATAACCTACTCCTTTACTTTCCTCTCTTACAACTACCTTAGTCATTATCTCCCACCACATGGGGAATGATGAGATCTAAAAACTTGGACATCAACTGGTATACCCTATCGCCCCACTCCTCATGGCTCCCTCGAATGTCTCACCAAATGGGGTGGGATTGCCAATAGTGTTGTTAGGTGTGTATGTTCAAACTGTCCCAACATTTGGTCATATGAGTGAGGCTCAAACCACCAAGTGTAATGGGATATGATCTAACCCCTTTCCCATGGCCTTCCTATGGAGGGACATGTTGTCCATGTATATATGACATCCATATAATTTGATCTCTATGAACAATCTCCAATGATGATTTCATAAGGCTATGTCTCTCCAATCAATCCTACTACCTCCTCAATTGAGGTAGGTGGTCCCAAATTTCGTGTGGCAGCTTTGTTGGACAAAACATAAGGAATCACTTGTATATCCATTAGGAAAATGGTGTGATTGGACCCATGGATTATTGTCCTTTGCTCAACATCTCATAAAATTCATTTACTAGTTTCACCCAGATCACAGTTACCATATTGTATAAAGTAACTTACTCTAAGGTAGATCAACGCATAGCAATAATGTACAATAACACCGCACCATCTGAATTGAGACCCAACACTCACATGGTCACAATGCCAATGATGGCCTTCCAAATATCTAGAATGCTAGAGACATATATAGGGAAGATTCCAATGATCAACTTGTGTTGTCACAATGCCAATGATGGCATTCTAAATATCTAGAATGTTAGAGACATATATAGGGAAGAATCCAATGATCAACTTGTGTTGATCGTACTTGTCAGACCTTATGGCATAATAGGGAAACTCTTGACACTCCACACTAGATAGTGGTGTGTCACACATCTTAGCCATGCCCTCAATTGGTAGCCTAAGTATAGTGTGTACATCCTCCAAAGTGATTGTAACCTCCATTATCCCCATCCACTATCCACTTGAATACGTTTGTAATCTACTCCCAAAACTCAAGAAACATAGTGAATATCTCTACTCTAAGAGGAATCTGACACATCTCCCTACTCCCACTAAAGCCCAAATTGATCAACTGTGTCTAGTATCCAACTCACACCTATTGTCCTCCAGAGTCACACATCCCTAAAAAATATCAAACAACAATACACAATCATATTTTAAAACAAAAAAATATGAAATCAAACTCAAAATTTACATCAAAGTTAAAAATGGTCTTTCTTTCTACTATAACAACCATTTTAGCTATTTTCCTATTACATCAACCACTTACAATCCATCCATGTATCTTTTTTGTTTGATTGTATTGGCCATATGCATATTGTATTAGTGATCTAGTCCCCTCCTACAACATCAACTACATACCTATTGTATCGGCCATTTTATTAAGGGAGACTTATGGATCCATTTAAATTTCTTGGAATTAGTTTTGAATCCGTTGGCCAATCATATTACATTAATTAGCATGCCTAAAAAATATAAGCCTTTTGCAAAGTAAAATAGCAAGTTTTTCAATGGAGTACGTAAAATAATGTTATTTGGTGCAAGTTGATTGGCTTAAAATCTTTATGTTATTGCTTGCTTCACTTAGATTGAGGTTGGGTATTTGCTTCACCGCAGATGCATGGCATGTTTGTACAATGTGGATTTGATTTGACATTGAATATTATATTTGTTCACATGGTGTGGGTTTCCTCATTTGAGGGTTTTGCATTGAATGCTAGATTAATTCATCAAAGAACATGGCAGTGGGTTATAAAGACCTAGATATTTGTATAAACTTGCTATGATTTGTTGGGTGCATATGTATAACATTGTGGATTATTGTACGGTGTTTCTATTTATTTTACTCATCTCTCAACACATGTTGTTCCAGATCATTCTTTTTTTCAATAAAACTCCATTTTGTAGTATATGTGATCTTATGGATACTTGACGCGGTGATGAGATACCGCTTGTGATTTAAAGGCATAGGAGTGATGCAACAACTTTCCCCATTGCAGCCAACTAGTATGGGATTGTGAGAGCACACAAAAAGGCATCTGCTCCAAAGGGTGTCACCATTTTCCTAAGCCATTCCATACAATCCCAATGCTCGACTCCATTTATTTGATGAATTAACCTCAATATAAGTTGTTATTCCATATACTATTTTATGGATGATTTACTAGCTGTATCAAATGATGTTTTTTGTGATATCTATGGCATTATATTTTTCCCTGATAATTCCTTTTAGCCCCAAAATACAGGGTGTGGACAAGTATGGTATATTTAGTCTTCAAGGAAAGCAATTCCAATTTTTTTTTAATCTTTATTTTTAGGTTTAATGGCCTTATTTGATGTCTGAATATACCTTATATGGTTTGTTGAAAGGTCTGAGTATTCATATGTAAAATTTATTCATTTTTCATGTATAAGAAAGTTTGGTAGCATTCCTACACAATTTTGCAACTAGTAGAGTTAAACTTCACTAGGACCCTGGATTATGGATTGTATAGATATGAAGCTAGCTATGTCGAATGTGACTTGTTTCATATTAAAATACCTTTATGGGGCTTGATCATCTTTCACTTGATATTTTTTTACCTCCTCTTGTAATTTCATGATGGGCTTTAATGATATTTGGATGTGTTTTCCACTAGATGTTGTCTTGGGATAACAGGCTTGCCTTTAAATGCATTTGGCTTAAAAGTCATAAGCCATCAATGGATCTTCATATTTTTTTTGATGTTTGGTTCAAGATCATCACTTAAGCCATCATGGAAAGTTAATCATGAAAATTGGTGGGCTTTGAATGGTGAAAGTTTGTCATGGTGGGTTCATGCCTTCATGTTTGAGCAACTATGCATAATTGTGAGTAGTATACAATCTTTAAAGTCGTCAGTCTGGAGAAACTTTGTACATTTGTTGTGACAGTTTTTGAAGGCCAGTCATATTTTTCTTCCTAACTATAGATTGACACCATTAGGAATGAGATAAATGATTGTGACTATATGCTATTTATATGGCCTTAGTAGTCTCTTACAGATTTTGCAAGTTTTCATCTGTTGTCTTGAACTCAATCTTATCCACTAGCATGTACTATACAGTACCAGGGTTAGAACACTCTATTGCTTTATTTATAGGTTCTACTTGATATATGCCACCTACAAACATCATCTTTGTTCTTTTTTTGTCTAATGATTTTACATTGTTCTTCCAATTTGATTGGTTATTCTGCTATCTAACCACTCTTTTTTGTTTTCTTTGTTCATTTTTGTCTAACATTGTTCTCTCTGACTGTCAGACTCCCGTAGGGACTTGGCACTAGCACTCTTGTTTATTTTTTTACTACATTGGCCATACATATACCATATCAACCAAGGATTTTTTCCTTCTAGTATCAGCCGCATACATATTTTATCGGCCAAATTATCTGATTTTCTACTGCATCTGCCATACCATACAGTATCAACTATGCATTTTTCCCATTGAAGTATTGGCCATGATCATACTATACTAGCCAGTCTTTTTCCATGTTCTATTATATCGGCAACCATGTGCAATGTCAACCTTCTCAAATGGTACCGGCCAATGTTGTTCTCCACTCAATTGTATCGACCTAACTAATATAGTTGCTTTGTGTGGTGATTTCTTCCTTGGACCTTAATAAATACCATCAGCCCTATCTTGGCCTACTACCCATCACCCATCAAAATTTACTTTACATTTTGACATTTTTTTAGGCAAATTATGCTACACAAATTTTCACCAATGCATAGTTTCCTAAATCTAGTTTATCTAATCTATTTTATCAAATAAAACAATTAATGCATAATGTACCTGCATAATTATTGTGATCTCAACTTGGTGACCTTTCCATGTGCATGTCTCAGCATCCTCTATCCATCATCTCTCGACACACCAGAGATGATGATCCATAGCTCTATTTTCTTAGAAAAAACAAATTTCGAAACTTACTATTATTTGCCTCTGGATTTCACATTTTGCTCGCAACTTTGTTTCCTTAGATTCTTTTAATGAACCAAAAAGAAGTGTTAGGATCCTAACGAAGCAATGAATTTTTAGGTGCTAATAGTTTTTTTTCCCAGAATTTTAGACTTTTCTCTCATTTTTCAAACTTGTCCGTCGAGCTTTTTGATTGGCCCCTGACATCAGTGACAGCACATGCATTGCCATCTCTACAATCATCAAGGTAAGTGAAGGTATGTATTTATCTTTATTTATTTACTTTCCTTTTTTTAGTTCTTTCGATATTTCTTTTCATTTATGCTCTTCTGAGTTAATTATGTATCTATCCCAAAGCACCATCTCGAATTACACCATGATGACACGTGATGAGCTTTGGATGAGGCATATGTATACACGATATTCTCAATTTATCATTTTATTAATGGTTTCTCTTGTAGGGGCTTGTTGGCACATCAATTTCCCTAAGTGCATGCCCTGTTGTCCCCAAAATCGGCCACTCATTTTTGTAGTCAACATGTTAACCATTTTGGTCCTGCAGGCTAAAAAATGGTTTTCTTCCTTCTCAAAAATGTTCTGAGCAGTCAAGTTATCCAATTACCCAAGTCTTTTCGACAAAAGGAAATCTCTCATTTTCAAAGGGTTTTTCAGTTGGAAAAATGAACAAGGAACAATTCAAAACACTTGAAGGCATTTCCTAAAATTGATAAGGATGGTTCGACGCCGAGGTTCAATGATATATGGTTCAATGACGGGGTTCAATGATTTGAAATGAATGATGTCGAACCATTGAACTCCTCTTCAAAACGGTTCAAAGGTTCAAAACAGTTCAAAGGTTCAAAAAGGTTCGAGCAAAAGGTTCCAGCGAAAGGTTCAAACAATTGGTTCAACGATACATTGAATTGAATTCATAAGACTAAGCGAACACAACTCTTTGTAAAACATAAAATATTGAACCACCGAACCGTTGAACCATTGAACCGGTGAACTCTAAAAAGACGGTTCAAGCGACCGATGATGTCCCCGCGGACGTCAAATTCAAGATAATGGAATAACCGTTGATTTTCAAATAACGCATCCCTGAGGACAAACTTAGTGATCCACTGAAAAAGGAGCCGAAAAAGCCAACAAAAGGCGAGAAGATAGCCCCAAGAGCTCGGATCAGCAAGAAGAGACAAAATATCACAAGGAAAGAGGGAATCAAACAGAGAATCCAAAAGCGTCGACGGAAGAGTTATTCCAGTGGGTGGAACAGTCCACCAGGTGGATATCAGAGAGCGCAAGCATTCAATGGTGTGGCCTGTTTTTCTTTGTTTGAGTAAAGACGAGTGGACAGTCGTGTATCATAAAGAGGAGTGGCTTTGCCTTTCAGAAGATCAGGCAACCCATGCTTTGGAGAAGACATTTGATATGAGTTAAATGTCAAAGTTAGGACTAGTAACCTGCCCCAGTATGGCCCCTACACAGAACTTTCTCTTTCCAATGTATTCAATGTAGCATGGGCCATTTTGTGAAAACAAGCACCAAAGTCTTTCTTTGGATGCTATATATTGTAATCTCTCATTTTGAATGAAAGAGATCTCTCAGTTATTAGAAGCAAAACTCTACCCAAATTGAAAGGCATTTTTAAGACTTTGAGCTCAGATTGTTAATCATATTTTATCAGAAGAATGAGAAAGCAAGTGACTTTTCAAACTGTGTTGAAATAACTTATGTAGGAAATTGTTTGTCTTTTTCCTAAATACAGTCTTATCCGTTTGATCAAATAAGCAAAGCAAGTGAAAATAATCTAGAAGATGTCCTGAAGCCGATTGTGGAGACTTTGTGCTACCATAATTATCTTTAGCTTGTGTATTTTGCGTTTCAACACAAAAGATATTGGAAAGGCTTTAAACTACTTTTATCCTTTGTGATCATATACTCTGTTGTAGTTTGCGGTGGAGGCTTTGGGCTATACTTCATTCTACGGTGTCCTACGTACTTAATCAGTAAGAGAAGCAACGAAAGACTTTATGCTTTCGTGGGTTTCTTGTGGATCTAGTGATCACCCGAAAAGATTTCCTGTTGTTTTATGAACATCATTTCTGAAAAAAGAGAAATGGATTCAGTTATTACACAGGAGTTTTCTTCTGTTTTGTGAACATTTCTGAAAAAAGAGAAATGGATGGTGTGATTCTACCCCCCACTTAGTATTTAGTATAGGTTTAATTTATAATAGTTTATAAGGAGCCTCCCCTTGCTGAGAGGAGAGATTTATCCCATTATGTTGTGACTGATATAACAATTTTGTCTTCAATTAGTTGATGACAAAATATTCACCCAACAGCGTTTTAGCGACTCTGCTAGGGAAGTACATGCAAGTTGAAGCAGTGCTAGTTCTTTTCCATTCTACACTCCGGCAAATCCACGGTATACATGAAGCCAGAGAGTTAAAGTATCGTTGATCCTGTATTCAAGTTTGTGCAACAAAATCATTTTGATCTTTCTTCTCCACGAGCTCGCCTCCAGCGAACTAGGAGTTTTCCTCCTACCAATGTCAGGGCTTCAATCCCAGGGGAAGCTTCTCTTTCCTCTGCTAGCAGAGCTTTGTCTATACATACTCCACAAATGTTTGTTATCCCTCCTTGCAATCATCATATCATGGCAATGCAAAGCCATCTTTCCTAGCTAGACCATCTTGTGCAAGATTCGAGCATGCTAAGGTGTACACTTCATTACGTATATGATGCATGACTGCCTTGCAAATTATAAGTTTTTACATTTAGTTAATATTTAATTAGTTTACTATATAAATTCAATTTTAAAATGTTAATTTTTTTAAATAATTATTTAGGTGTGAAATTTTTGCTTGTACGTTTATGCCTTCAAGGTGGCATACAAACCGCAACAAGAATGTTGTATTTATCATGAATAGATACGTCATTGAGATTCAATGATGTTTACAAGATCCATTGAGAATGAATCAAGGAGAGCAAATTCTAAAACATTGCAAATGAACAATTATAAGAAGAGAGACTTGGGGCGAAAGAATATTTGCACAAGTATTACTATAATTGGATAAAGGGTAGCTAGAGGTGGTTAATATTTTGTGGTGGCGATTCGGTGTGAAGCTTTAGATAAGGACCCATTCAACCACTCGGGGGGTATTTGACTACTTCATGTGGACCAGTTTGATGGACACTCACACTTTCCTCGACACATAATAAATTGATTAATTAATTGTAAGCAATAATAATTTAATTCAAAGCATAATAATTAATTGAAAGCATAATTAATTTAGTATTTAATTATTATAATTTAACATTTTTTAATTATGTAATAAATTGAATGATAAAAAATGGTACATTATATATATATATATATATATATATATATATATATATATTGTTAAATTTCAATTTACGACACAGATACAAAGCCATTAAGTTGCGTGTAAACACAAAATTATAGCTGATTGGAGAGAAAATTGAAGTTATATAGTATATTTACTAATGGTGAGGGAATTACAAACAATGAAAAAACATTATAAAAACTATTTGTAAAAATTAAAATCAGAAAGAATTGGCCAATTAATTGTTCTACAAGAGCATATATCTATTATATATAAAAAAATATTAATATTTATGCTAATAGGTTGTAATCCTTAAATTAAAGCCATATTCATCATTCCAAGTACATATTCCATTGGAAAGATGAATACAGCGCTTTAATTAAAATTAGAACTAACCCAACGTGCACTTTACTTTTGTGAATTCAAGCACAACTACTATTTTTTGCAAAACAAAATATTGTATTAGTATTTGCCCTTCAACGTGAAATTAGGATTGAGGATATTCAAATTTGATCATTCAATCACAATCTAAGCCTGACGTATAGTGCTTTTTTATGCCTCCGTATGCCCCTCAAAACTCAATTGAGAGATCAACCATCAAGACATTCAAATATGCATCAGACCATGCTTGGATAATATTTTGTAGACGAAGGCATTGAAAGCCACTTTGATACAACTCGTCATTTATTCACTCATACAAAACAGAAGCAGCACAACAGTTTGCCTTCTGATGGACCAATTTACAAGAACTCACAATTTTTTATCTTTAATCATAACCAAGGTTTACCTGCAAATAGTCCATTGTATGGAAAGCCTAAAATGGACTGATTAAGGCAGGTAACAAATTAATTGATGAAGACAAATCAAATGAATCAGAGTTTAGTTTGTAGCAACAGAACCTTTAATAACCTTCGTGTTAGAAATGGATTAACAATGGTACATGGCAAGGTTAGCAGGAAACCCACACTAGTTATGAGTGAATTAACAGGCCCCCAAAATCAACTGCCGCGATATTGCGTTAAAAATCATGATTGTACTGTGCAAAAGGAAGAGCAAAGCGATGGAGGGCGTATACAAACAAGGTGTGGTCCTGCTGGGTTGCAGCTTATATTAAACTTATCAACATTAGCCAAACCAAGAGAAGGCGGGCGGACATAACCAGCAGTCAAGGGTATACATGCAATAGAAATCATTATACGTGCTCCCACAGAATTAGGCAATGATACATGGCCTCGTTTCCTCCCTGCCATCATCCAATTTTCTGGGTTCACCTCAACCTCATAAAGAAGCTCCTCTTCTTCCTGTTGCAAAACAAAGATAGAAGCTATATAATTAGCATGAAAGGAAATAGGAAATATTAGCAGCTGACATAAATAAACCATAAAACTATATGATAAATATGTTCTCATACCTTCTTAGCTGATAATTCATCCAAAGAACTCCTCAATCTTTCAACTCGCCATCTCATGTTGATCAGTTGGCCCACTCTTAAACAATCTGATGACGGTGGTAATGCACCCACTGCCAGCAATGGCTCAAGCACAGGCATTTGTAGAACAAGAGCACTCTTGAAAAACAAGTTACCATCACCATTAGATCCACTGGAGCTGAATTGTGCAGGAGAGTGTGCTCCAACAGCTCGATCACCTGATATTCCATATTGAATGTTCAAAACACTTTGCATTTTAGACAAATCACTCCCATGATTTTCACTCCTTGGCACAGGAGATTCTCCTGGAGAAAAAGAAGGTTGTCAGTACTGAAGTAACTAAAATATAATATCATGTAATATTCACGACCATTAAAATTGAATAAAAACCTATGCAGTGCCACAAAAAACTCTTACCTTCCCGAGGTACACTGCCTAATTGCACTGTGAAAAGTAAAGACCCTCTAGAAGATGGAGATATTGAAAGGGGCAGCACAGAAGATGGATTTGGACGTCCATTGGTATTCTCCACGTGAACAAAACCGAATTGAAGATCCAACCAAGCATCATAAATTTTCACAGCTGCCTTGACTAGGGAAAATAAAGTTACCTACATATAAACAATCGGGTAAAATTCAGCCTAAAGCAAACCAACTATAATCAGTCTGAAACTCCAAAACACAAACATATCTTTATCATATCTAAAGCCTCTTTTTGATGTAAAAATAATGTTATCGCAATAGAACTGTGGCTATGAACGCTAAGCACCTAAATTTCTTATATTCATCACATCTTCCATCCATGGTTATTCCTTGATCAATTGCATTTGTAATCATTAAAACTCGGTAAAGCAAGTGAAAATTTTAATGCAAGATTAAAATATTGCATATCAAAAACAGTGGATGATGTCGAACAAGGGGGAGAAAATACATGGATGTTTGCAAACAGAAATATTAATTTAAACTATGCAAGATGAAGATAGAGAGCACAGGAAGACAGATGTACATGGGACTACAGCCAAGAACAAGCGATGGACAAATACAGCAGTTTATATAGATGTTCTAAGAAATAAGAAAAAAAACTGTAATGATAAAAACAATAGGCAAAATTCGCACTTAGCATATGAGCAGAGACCCCTCTTAGAGAGGCTTTACACTCCACAAAAATCCCGTGTGAAAGGAAGTAGAAAATCTCTTCTTTAGTGAGCATTCTAACAAAGAAATTCCTCCTTGTTGCTTTACTATTTCCAAAACTTCAGTTGCGCTCCTTTGGTAATACCAGTAATTATTTAGCAAATGTCCTCACAGTGATTTTTAAAATTATTTAGCACAGTCCTGAGTGATTTTTTATTTTTCAGAAAATGTCCTGACAGTGAATTTTAAAGAATATATTAACTGGTTACACTATGTTTGCTTTCAGGCAATTATAACAGATGCAAGCAATGCCAACCAGAAGGCTGATTCGTATCTCACAGGTGGGCCTGGAATTGTTTAAAATAGCTTATAGATATATCACTCTCATTTGAGCTTCAAATTGCTGACACACTCCAACAACCAAGTTGTTGATGGTGATTTCTTAAAGGCAGGTCGACTGTTTTTAAATGTTGTATTGGCCAGTTACAACAGATTCAACATGAAAAAAATGAGGCTACCTCTTATCTTATTAGTCAGTAATTTTCTCTAATTGTTTGGTAAGGCTCAGATGTAAGAGGTTTGTAGACGAATGTGGTCCAGCTTGATATTGCTTATTATTGTCGCCAGTGAGTCCCTCTTGGGCACTTGAACGAGAAGTGAACTGCTAACGGAAATGGAAAATAAGGGGTAAATATCTTATTGATAACAATATAGATGAATAAAACAATCATTGAAAGCAAGTTGTTGCTGATGTTCAAGCCTTATAGCAAGCTAGTCCCATGGAAAATAAAATATTTCAAGGCAATAGTGTTCATAACATAAAGTCATAATGGTCATACTAGTCTTAGTGATAAAGTTACTTTATGACTTTAGTGTGCTTTAGTTTTTGTTATCGAATAATATAGACATGACTTAATGTTCACTTAAGTCATTTTAGGGTTCGGGTTTGCTTAACCCAGTATTAGGGTTTATGATGTTGCTTTTCTATAAAGAGACAGTTTCTCTTTCAGTAATATATCCAACAATTATTTATCTTTCAAGTTCTCTCTTGTATTCTTGTTTGGTTTCTGTGTTTTTGGTTTTCATTAACCCTTATTAGTGAGAAATTTTCTTCAATTGTTTAATATGGCTCAGTTGTAAGAGGTTTGGAGATGAATGCAGTCCAGCTTGATATTGTAAATTGTTGTTGTCAGTGAAAAGAAAAAAAGAAATTATATTGATGTCCATGGGATTCAAGAATACAACCAATTACAATAGAAAGTGCTAGGGTAGGGCGCTTGGCCAAGAAGTGAACAGCTAACAGAAATGGCATATAAGGGGTAAATATCTTATTGAGAACAATATAGCTGAATACAACAATCAGTGTAAGTTGTTGCTGATGTTCAAATCTTATGGCAAGCTAGTCACATGGGAAAGAAAATATTTGTAAGGGAACAGAGGAATAGGTATACTCTTAAGAATAAATAATGATAAGTTTGTTCCTTTGACTTGATACATATGGGAAAAACATTTTCCACATCATTAGCAGATAAGATCATTGCTGAAATCATTTCAAGGAGAATAATGATTGAGGTTCACGGGTAAATTGTGAAAAGTTTCTTGAATGCATGGATAGTTAGACAACAATAGCATAGGTTGGTAGATAATAAATTATTTGACCAAATGATCTGTAAGAGTGATGGTTATATTTTGGTTGCTCAAAAGACAATTTTATTGAAAGGTACTATTCCAATGAAATACTTATGGTTGCAGGACATGCATACCAAGCATTTTTGGATAAAGGAATACTTCCCTTCAAAGGACAATTTATGAATTTGATCTTTTAATTCCCCATGGATATGCATTTATTGAACAGGATAAGAAATGATAAGAGATACCTAATGAAAACAAGGCTGTATAAAAAGGTTATGGAAACAATTGACAGACGAGGTAAAAGAAATATTTATAAAGTTAAAAATTTTGGTGGATGCTGAAAGCCTGAAAAAGATACATGCTTGTTAAATTAATTTTTTGTCTTGAAAAGGACAATATGCTTACCAAGGTACCATGAACTAAAATCTAATGGTTACATGTGATATCAAATACAGGTAATTTTTTATGGGAAGAAACTTTTTATTTTCTATTAAAAAAGGATCCACCAGTGGGTTGTCCATGTCAAGGAGTGAGAACATTGTCAATTTACAGGAGAAGAGAATGGGTGAAATTTTTGCAGGAAACTGGGACATTCGTGCTGTGAATAGATTAGTAGGCAATCAATACTAATTATCAATCAAAACAATGAGCTTTTCCAAGAGGGAGAGAAGTTAACAAGTTTTAGCGACAAAGGAATGAATATTTTCACAGAAAAAACATAAGGAACTTCAACAAAGAATTTTTATAGGCTTGTAAAGGAGATGATTAACTACATGATTCTAATAGGAAAACTGGCGATAATTAATGCTCCCAGAGTTGTAATCTGGGACAGTGAGCTCGGAAATCAGGACAAAAAATCCACTATTAACCTCATTTGAGGCCATAATGGACATTCAAGGGGGCCCTTGCCTTCTAAACAGGCCCAGTGACATCACATTGAGCCAGTAAGGCTATTATTAAGGCACATAGAAGGCTATCAATACCCCACAAATAATGTTTCATAAATTTTCTAATTGATTTATAGGAGACAAATAAATTAGTTCTAGTTTCTTAGAGTGCTTTGGTCTCATCTAAAGCAATGCTTCAGAGGGATAAATCTACATTTATCATTGGATTCTGTAATTGCTTAAATGTATAGCTTGATAAGTACTTCTGTAGCAACCCAGTTGTGGAGGCCTAGTATCTTAGAGAGCCTTTGTCTCATCTAATGCAGTGCTGCAGAGGAATAAATATGCATTTATCATTAGATTCTGTGATTGCTCAAATGTATAGCTCGATAAGCACTTCTGTAGAAACCCGTTGTGGAGGCCTACTGATATTTATTTCTTCTTGTCCTATTTGTTAGATTTTCGTGATAGCACAAGTCTGACATCAATCCTACAGACTGTAGAATTGGTTTAGAAGGCAATTCGAGCATGCTTGGGCCTCTTTACCAAACTCGAGAGCACTGTAAATGAACTATTTTCATCACGTTATGTAATAAGCTTTATTTTATACAGCAATCCATTTTCAGAATTTTACTTTTCAATGCAACGATGGCATCATCCTCCTATTTGGGGCTCCTTTGGGTTTACCATTCTCTAGGTTTTGATTCAATGAGTTGACCGATGCTGTAAACATAGTTCCATGAATTAATGATCCTAGCTGTTGTATGAGATTATTTTCCTTTTCTTTAAGTTTCTATTTTTGTCTTGTGCATGGTTTCCAAGTTCCTGTTTCTGGTGGAGTTGCAGTTTCGTAAACTCACCCCACTTGATCTGCCCAATTGTTTATATTGTTAACAACTTGGATAGCATCTTGCATCTTTATTTTTTGACATTCATATCCAATTCTCTTTTCTTAGCTACTCTAGCAATAAGCAATAGATATTTATCTTCTTCCTCTTTTTCTATTTCAACCATGTTGGTTGATTTCAGTTCAGGACAATCCTCATCATCATGGTCACTTGGACCACATTTGGTGCCTAATTTCAAGACTTGCGCTGGTGCATTTGGACATTGATTTGCAAAGTTCCACCATTTATTGCACAGTCAGCAATGTATAATAGGTCTACCCTTTTTCCCCTAAAGATTGGGGTTTTGGCCCTCAATTTTCACAACTGCAAGTACTCAAGGATCGTTGATTTAGTTGATTCCTATAACTTCTACTTGATGGCTACACCATCATGTACTGCTTATCAAGGTTATTACTTTTCAGATTAAATGGGCAGTCACTAATGCCGTGTGTCTTTAGATTGGCAACTCCAAAGTATTTTATGAGACTCTTCTTCTGTATGCCCTTCATTTTTGCATTTCAAGCACCATATTCCAGATTTTCCCAATCATACTTTATTATCATCTTTCTTATTCAATAATTTGATAACTTCTAATTTTGATTCATGCTCATCTTTATAATCTTCTCATTTCTGTAGGATCTTATGTTGCTCAACATCAAACATCAGCTGATATGTATCTTGATATATAGTTGTTGGTACAACCCCTAAACTTTGCCGAAATACTTCCATTAGTCCATTAACAAAGTACTATTGTTTAAGATCATCTCCTATTGGATTATCTAACATCTGCACTAAGTTTAACATCCTTCTATTATAATCTTTTATCAATTCATTTTTCCCTAGTTTTATGATAGTTAGGTTGTTCAGAATTTGAACATCAGTATGCCACCTTTTAAATTCTTTGAAAATTTAATTTTAATTCTATTTTTTTATCCTTTGTTTCTAATTGGTCGAAACACTTAATTACATATTCTTGCAATGTTCCAAGGAAGTAATCTAATTTTGAATTATCTTCAGTTATATGATTGCCTTTCCAATAGTATTCCCAAACTAAGCAACATGTTGCCAGGGCTTTGATCAGGTACACCACCAAACCCGATCAAAAGATGGTTGGGAGTCCATTGTTCTTCTCTTTTGGGGGCAATTAATTGGTCCAAGTAAGTGCAGTTTCATGTTCTGGGGAGTTTAAAATATCAGTTTTGAATCCTTCTTGTCAGCTGAATTGCTTCCTTTCCTATCCTATGTTCAACTTGCGATACTTCTAATTGTCTGATTTGTGCTGATAATAAGTCAACCTCTGATTTTGACACAGATGTTTTTTCCTTGGTTGTTTGCATGTTCTTGGGTGGATACTCACTGCCTTGACAATCAAAACTGCGGTCCACAAATAATGACATACAATTTTTATCATGCTGCTATGTCAGGTTCACCAATAAGTATGCATAGGGTCTAAAGTGTTCTTTAAACCTACTTAGGAAAGTAAAATCTCAGTAGTATGACAGAACAAATATAACATCAAGCACTGATGTGCACAAGTTTGCTATGAATTACTATAGAACAATATACCTTCTTATAGCTTGATGATTTCATAACTTGGAATGAGCTCTCCTATATATGAAAATAATGTTATCATCAAAGGTTGCAACTGTTGTCAACCTGGAGCTGCACCCTGATTCGAGGACGTGCGCAAAACTGCCAATCCTCTATCAGGCTGAAACAATGGGATCTTCTCACGAGGGTGGGTGCTTCAATAGTGAGAAAAACCCCTAGAGAAGGCTGGTTCCTATATGATGTATCAATGAAGATTCCTACTCTACGCTGCTGACTACCGTGGAAAAGGGAGAAAGAAAACTTAAAGGGGAAATCCTACCTAAAAGAAGTGATACACCAAGATTTTGATCCACTCAATTCGGAACCTTGAACACTGAACGAACAAGGGAGAAGGAAGACCTTAGACTTCAAATTAATCACTTATGCATAAGTATTTCATGCAGAGGTTCGATCCAATAACTAAAACCTGAGGGAAAACGATGGAGAGAGGTCCGATACAAGACACTTTGCAACCACCTAACATCCACTTACAACATGACCTAAAGCTAATATAGCAACTAGGTACGAAACAGAATTTGGAAAGGGAGAGAATTCTACCACTTATGCAAATTGCTGAAGAAATATACACTATGTCAATGCTTGAAATTTGAAAGTACAGTCATATTGATCAAAGAGGTTACACAACTCACCAATGGCAAAGTCTGGTCTAACCAAGAGAGATTGGATGATTTTTCTCAAGGCTGAAATCCTTTATATAGAAAATTACAAGAGGCCAAAGATTGGCGTAGAAACTTGAAGAGAAAGATTCACTTTTGTTAACTCAAGGCTTTACTTGGCCTTTTAATAAAATATATTTTCCTTTTCGTCCTTGCATGAAGCTTCTTCGTTTGATGAAGCGAAGTTATCTTTGTCATGAGCCGGCCACCTCCTTTTTGCATGAAGATTCACGCAGATGTCAATTTTAGAACTCCACGTGAGCTGCTTGATGCCGAGTTGTAGTGTTTGAAAGCTGAGTTAAACGTTATTTAAGCCGAGTTGGACGAAGAGATCATTCTCTTTCGCATGGAAAGCTTCTAGTGGATGTGGCGTTTAACCAATGAGTCAACTCTAAATCAGGAACAGTCAATTCGTTCAAATTCGGAACTCCTGCTGGAGCTAGATTAGACTTTCGGATGCATGAGCTGGCTAGAGATGAACAGGACTTTAATAATCAGCCAATTGAAGCACCGATGTTGGAAAATAGCTCCGATGTTTGCATGTATTTCGTTCTATTCTGGTCTGCTGTTCGTATCTATTTCTGGTGGGGTTCTATATTCAGATATATTTGTCTATATTTTTACCCATTTGGCCTTTTCTTGCGGAATTTCGGCTTTATCCCTGTTCCAACGGTTACTTCCCGCACGCAAAATTTGACGGCTTGTGGGACGTCACCCTTAGTTTTCTTATTCCCTTCGGATTTCTCTGCTTGGCAATTTCTTTCGGGTTTATTTCCGCAAAATTTTGTCGGCTTTATTTCCCACGTCCCTCTTCGGACTTCTATCTCGCCTCTTTCTCGCAGCTTCCTTCCCTTCGCATCTTTCCCACGGACAAAAAGTCCGCAAGAATTATCTTAGTCTTATGCCTTCGGAATTCTTTCGGGTTTTTTGGTCGGTCTTTTCTCCGAATTCCTTTGGACTTTTTGTCCGAAGGAATTCCTTGGGACAAAAAGTTAGAAAGAATTCATTTCCTTTGTTTTTTGCCTTTGTCTCCGTGGACACTTCCAAATTTCTTCGAACTTTTGTCTGAAGGAATTCCTTTGGACAAAAAGTCCTAAGGATTCTTTTCCTTTGCTTGTGCTCTTCGGGATTCCAAACATGCTCTTCGGCACCGACCAAGTGTCCTCCGCAAGTGCCCTTCGGAAAAATTGGAGGGCACCCGGGCTTTTTGCAAAAGTCTCCGAATTTGGTCTTCCTCCTACCCGAAGGGTAGGTGCCCTTCGGAAAAATTGGAAGTGACCCTTCCGAAGGGTACCCCACCCTTCGGAATTCTTGAAACTGTCTCTTTTCCGAATTAATCCTTGGCTTCCCTTTTGCGGACTTTCTGTCTTGTGGTCCTTAGTTTCTTCGGACTTTTTGTCTGAAGGAATTTAGTCCGAAGGATATCCCTTCTTCCTTTGTCTTTCTTCCCCCTTTAACTTTTTCTGTCTTCCCAAATTTCCTGCTTGAGTCCGTAGAAATTTTTCTACCTGAGTCCGTAGTAATTTTTCTAGTGGCAAGAGAAAATCTGATTTGTGGAAGATTTGTCAACAGCAACCACTGATGATACTTTTCCAATATACTAACTAAACTAAATTAGAATAAATTAAAAGCATGATCAGGTTTAATGTATTTGATGGTTAACAATATATTAAATGCACCATGTACCCCTTATGCTGCCTACAAGATAATAGTATTATGGCGTTGAGGCTTTGTTATGTGGATTGCTGCTGATAAGACGATGGTGTTTGATGTTGGTGTCAACTATGAAACTCCTGTTGCTACATGGTGCAATAGCCTATCCTTGGAAAACAATGGCCTTGCACCCAGGTGAGGAACAAATTATCACATTGTTGCTTTGCTAAGCGAGTCACTGTGTACAACACAACACTATTCGATGTTGGCATCCACAGTGAAACTCATGTTGCAACTTGGGGAAACAGCCTCTCCTGCAGAAACAATGCTGCCCATTGCACAGAGCTGAGAAACCAAGTGAGGAAACTTCGTCTCAACCAGAGCTTTCGTAAAACATTTCCCTTGGTGAGTGATCTCACCTGCTTCAACGTCTCTGTAAAAAGGTATGGCATTGTTTCTGGTGTTGGTTGATCTTTGTGTCCATGATCTGATCCAATTTTTCAAATGCAATGCAATCAGTATTCAATTCTTCTGGCTGGATTTGTTCTGGTCATTCTACTGCAACTGACATATCTAAAAAAGTGGAAACTATGGATGTATAAGTTTTACATTGAATTCCAGATGCAAATCAAGGTATAAGGGAGGATTAAACTCAAAGGAGCTATCTCCTACCTGCTTAGTGATGGAATAATGCCCATAGCAAAGAGGTTTGATCTTCCAATGAATACTTAGTTTTCCTTCTACAAGTGTTGCAGAGCTTTGTGACCAACCTTGTATTAGAGTGTCTACTGATGCTGGTCGTGGCATTTCTTGTATCTGGCATTGGCTTTTTGCAAAAGTCATGGACCTGTTGCTGAATGTGATGCTTTGTCGTCTTCTATTAGAGGCAAGGAAAACTCAGTTGAAGGCAGTACATGTTAATGTAGCTTAACATGAGGCAAACGCTGAAACCCCAAACGAACTTGAAAATGGTTGTTATATACAGTTGTGTAAAGTTTTGTTGCACTTGTGCTGAATCAAAGAAATTCAAGCACAACACACAACACACAACCCATCAATTGATAGAACAATTTTTTTCATTATTGCCTCGGAAAAATTAGAAATGGAGCATCAACATCCCATTAGAATGAAATGTAAACTGAAAGATTTAAGAAACAATGTTTTGAGATTTGAAGAGTCGGAAGATTTTCCAATGTGTCAAAGTTGGATGTAGATTAAACACCAACATGTCAAATGAACCATTGGCATTTCACATCATCTTTTTGGAAACTAGAAAAATAGATAGCAAGAAAATAACAGTCAAGGTTATAAGTGACCTGTTGTTGGAAAACTATGACACGAGTTTGATATTGTATCAATGCCCTGAAGCGACCAAAAATGGCTAGTGCGAGAAAATAACAGTCAAGGTTATAAGTGACCTGTTGTTGGAAAACTATGACACACAAATTTGATATTGTATCGATGCCCTCAAGTGACCAAAAATGGCCAGTGCGAAAGCCATCAGTTGAGGGCATAAAGGCCCTCCCACTCTCTTAGAAAGGTAAATCTAAATTTAATATCTAGCAAGGGACCACTCGAAGCATTTACCAAGAGAAACATCCCCAAGTATAATTATACAACAATATAAGAAGGGTGAAGAGAAGAGAGAGAAACTGACTAAACTATATCATTACAACAAAAGAGGAAGAAAGGCAGTTTACTCTTGAGCTGTAGTGCATAAATCCAACAATGTTGGGCATAATACTTGCCTTGTGATTTAACATATCTAGGATGATATGAAACATAGTGGGTGACCCCATAGCATTGGGGAGTGGGGTCTCACCCTTGGGAAATGGTAGACACCTATGTCACAAGGTTTGGTGAATTTTTGAGATAAAATTCAAAATTCGCCGATTTTTATTTGGCCATAAAAAATTGGTCAAAATTCATCATTTTTTTGGGTTTGCTTTTTTTCCACATCTGTCTTTGTATACCTGCTTTTTCATTGCTGGTGCGTGGCAGTTTATGTAATTTTGTAATGAGGAACGGTATAAAACTTACCCGCAACACCTAACAGGCCCTCAACACTCTTCACTCAGCCCTTCACGGAGATAGCGAACGTCGGAAAGCTTTTATTTATTTATTTCACTGCAGGTTTCGATGGCTGCTCATTTGACCTAGCAAGACTCTTTCCTTTGACGCAAACACGACAAGACAGGATGAATTGCAAATCACAAGGATGCAAATCACGCATGATGCGAACAGCACAAAGGCTGCTATGAGCTCGCCATCTTCAGCATCATCTCCCCTTAGTATTTTATTGTTGTGTCATAACCCTCATTGTTTCTTTCTAAATGTTTTATTGTTGTGCCCTATATATTATACTTATAGGTTTATATATATTATACTTTACTTTATGGGATTATGATATCCCGAAACTTTATATTATATTATATTACATCCTATAACCCTAATTGGGTCTAATAATAAAGTTGCACAAAACTTTACGATATCCCATGGGTCTCCATCTAATAATATAAATTAGACTTTGAATAGTTTAAATTATGTTTTTTATTTTCTTTTTTCTTTTTAAATTCATATTTTTATATTTATTAATACTTTATATTTATTAATATTTTATTTTTGGTCGAACTTTATCCATTGGCGAACTTGAACCGATTTTTATCCTTGTCGAACTCGAGCTTGAACCTTGTGACTTACAGAGGGCAATTTTCATTTGCATGTTTTGCACTAGTATACCAATAAAAATAGTGGTAGTGTAAAAGGGGTCCCAAGGATAAGAAGAGGTGGTGTTAAATTCGAAAAATAAAAGGGGAATATTAAGAAGCCTATGAACGCACTTGTTTTGAGCATGCATTACTAAGTCACCTCCGTGTGCTCCCTAGTCATCACCAAATTAAAATCCATAAATCCCTAACAGATAGAAATCACATAAACCACATAACTATACCATAGCAAAGAGAGATGCCGATAGGGAATAACTCTAAGGAGACAAAAACGAGTCAATATCATGTCCCTAACAGCTAATGTTATCAATGAATATGGTATCAATGGTCATGTGTCCACCAGTTCAAGCCATATGCAAATTTTATAATGGTACTGGCCACCTTATCTATATTGAAGGGATTTTCCGAAAGCTAATCATTTGTCTCTATCTGATGAGGGCTTGCAGTATTATCCATACTACTTTCAAGGGAAATGTGCATGATAATAGAGGTGCTACCTACTTTTCCTTTAGTTTTTTCGTCTCTGTCTGATGAGGACTTGCACTATTATCCATGTTGATATACACATAATTTTTGCACTATTAAGGGAAATGTGCATGATAATAAAATTGCTGCCTATTTTTCCTTTAGTTTTTTCTTGTGTTGGGCATACCTTACACTAACTGCATAGGGGAAAATCAGCAAAAACAAAAAACTGATATAATTTTTTTTTTCAAATTAATATAAGCTGCACTCCTGGCATAAAAATACCTGCAAAAGCAAAACTCCATCCTTGCTTTTTGTCACAACACGTGTACTGACACGGAAAGGATCTATAAAATGCACTGCAATGGTTCTGAGAATCAGAACCCCCACTTGTTAGAAGGTTATCCAGAGATATATTCAAATGCAATAATTGAACTATAAGGAAAGGAGACTGGAAAAGAAATGTTCAAACCTTTCAAACGTTCGACTATGAGATGACCCATATTCCAGCTTTAGAGCAAGAGTTCTCATTCCATCAACAATGGTACGTTTCTGGGAGAATTCTGACTGTCCTTGTGAAGAAAGATTACTATCATGTGCCACAACTGAGGTAAGACTCAAGGAAGATGGTGAAGGAGAGATCTGCCTACCAGCAGCAATTACCCTACATGATTTATCGTCAATTGCACAAACTGGTAGCCATAAGACTGTGGTGATGTTGCTTGCCCAGTCTGGGATACGCAACTTTCCATCTTTTAATTCTAATTGTTCAATATCCTGAGAAACAGTTGCCTCGGTATCACCTCCATTGCTTTTTCCAGACAAGCTCGCATCAAGTGAAGCGGAAAAGTCTGGTGATAGTGAGGTTATCTTCGGAGACAAACTGTGAAATGCTTTAGTACAGGTCTCCAACTCAATGATATGTGAAATATCAACTTGTAAACCAGGACCTGTATCAATGTGCAAAATAGCACCTTTCAGAGAGTAGTCAATGGGCCTGATAACCAATCCCAACCACTGGAGTTCCCCCATCAACAATCCAGATGAAACAGCAGCAGTGATATCAACCAGTGCCCTTGGCTTGGAAACCTGAGCAAATACTACTTCTATTATACTCATTAAATAGTCCCAGCTTTCTAAGAGCCTATTGTGTTTGAAGTTAATGAACTGAGATAACAGACAAACGTTTAGAAGCTATACCTGAAAATCTATAGGAATAAGTGAAAAAGGGAAAAATTTTAAAAATATTATCTATTCCGAGATAAGCATTACATGGAAGTATAGCAATCCATGTGTCCATTTTGCTTTCAGGGAGACTTTTTTAAGTGTAAGGATATTTTCAGATCTCATAAATATATATATATATATATATATATATATATATATAGATATAAGTATAGCAATCCACGTGTCCAATTTGCTTTCAGAGAGACTTTTTTAAGTGTAAGGATATTTTCAGATCTCATAAATATATATATATATATATATATATATATATATATATATATATATATATAATCTCTACATGCAAAAAATGATATACAGTGATTCTTTATCCTTCATTCAATCTCAGTTTCCTTCTACCCCTTGCAGTTTTTCTTATCTGCTGACAACAAGCCTCAATAGCATGGCAGGAATATTAAACTCGTTACCTACCTTTAAAACAGGTCTCATTGGTTTCTCAATGCTCATAAAATCGTCACTGTCAGGAGGGCCACCCTTTGAGAATGTGTGAGATCTGAATCTCAGCTGACCTATCTGACCAGTTAGGACTCCTAAAACGTATGAACCTGGCTGCTGAGGTGGTAATAACATTGCAACATCATTTGTTCCTGGCTTTAGTAAAGGATCTTTGGAACATTTTATCACCTGCATAAATAGCAAAGAAAATAGCTTGCAAAACTTAAAACAATAGAGAAAGCATATCTTTAAAACTTGAACAATTTTAATCATAGAGTCTGAAATCCTAATGACATATCACACAATATCAAATTCATCATATAAGTTACCCTATGAGAAAGTGCACCAGCACAAACCTTAACCCCTTCATCTGCATTAAATCTTTCCATTAGAGTGAGGCTCAGTGAATCTAGAATAAATTCATCGGGGAAGCCACTCCACACAGATACATGTAGATTGCCAGGATCACCCTCACATAAGTCAAGTGGAGGTCCAGACTTTCCAGAGAATGTGATTAATGATGAGACATCAAGTGATACAGGATTTTCCATTTCACTATGAGCAAGTCTGACCACCTCTGATTGCAATGCTTGTCGTTCTTGCTTGAGCAGTAAGCCCTTTCCTAAGGACAGCAATCTCACACAAGATGTAAGATAACCAGCATGGTCACCAAGCTGCTTTTGGCACTCAGCCAAATTAGGAAGCACTTCTGCCAATAATGACTGCCACTCTTCACCCGCATATAGAGCACAAACTTTTTCATATAAATTTGCAGCAGAGTCAAAGTCCCCTTGCCTATAACACAAAGCTGCAACTTCGCCATCAAGCACAACTCCATGTCTTTTCCACCAAGACCGATGATAATTCTCCGCAGCACCCTTTGTCAAATCTAAATACATTTTCTGTCAAAATTTTGAAACAAATATTATTAGAAACACCTTATGGCACAACTCTGGGTCACACTTTCCGTAACCTGCTAGTTTAATTGAAACCCCATTTACAGATTCTTATAGTTGTAGCATAAATCAAGAGAACAGTGTTAATTTTAACTAAAGCAAAGCAACAAAAGTGCCAATCGCTTTTGATTAAAGCATTTAAATAACTCTCGTTTGTCTCGGCATATTTTTTAAAGGTTAGTAAGACACCAACCAACATCAGGACAACGAACCATGAAGATAAACAAGAACTGCCAAGCACAATGAAATAAAATAATGGAGATGATGTTCAACATTTGAAGGAGACTCAAAAGAGGGGGGGAAAAACATTGCAAAGCAAGACAGACAAGAATTTCTCAAGAAGTACTCAGAGATGGTAGGATGAAATGCTAATCGACAAATTGTAGATGGCTAAATCCTTGTTGGTTTGAGATGTTAAAATAATTCCTACCATAAAATATGTTCACTCTATATGAAAATTATCTCATTCATGAATGGAATTCAAAATGCTAACAGCTCAAAAGAGCAACCCAAAACTCCTAAACTCAAACATTGTCTGCTTCCATGTCGTTTGCTCCAACTCTGAAGAAATCCGTTCCATCTTTCACTGAAAAACATAGTCAGCTAAGCTTTATGTACCATTTTGTAGGGACCCATATTATCTATGCAATTACTTGATAGGTATTAAAAGTGCAAATTTTTTAATTTTCATCTTATTGATATACTTTTGATTTTTTCACTTATAAAATACTGCCACAACGACTTAAGTTTTCATCTGGTACAAATAACAATCAATTCTAAGCAGCGAATCAAAGGTTACACCCTTGTGAATGAAGTAAATTCTAGGTATTCAGACCTGCAGTGTGGACAGGAGAGACATTTGGAGGAAATTAGCTGACTAATTCACACCCCAAGGTACAATTACAATTATAATTATATTTTACATACCTTTATTGATGTTTTGTATCTATTGCATCTAAGGCTGAGTCTCCACTTGATCTTTTCGATAAAGCACTATTTTCTTGTGTACCAAGTGTTCATGTTATTCCCATAGCCAATCTAGGCAGACTTTTATTTGTAATGTGCATGTCACCTATTACTAGGTTGTGCTGGGAATGATATAATGATACCATGATAGTCTTTCTGATATGAATTCGAAAGCACTTATATGTGAACTATTGCAACTAGTTATACCCAAACCTAGTCTGATATAGAATTCCTTGTAAATCCCATCAAATGAAGCAGATCTGCAAACACCCTTCCAGCAAAAATTCTCAAGTAGAGAGGCCAGATAATCATCTGCATATACTCAGCCTTCTCTTAAATAAGTAGTGAGAGAAGATCAGTTAATCTGAAGAGATGATTTTCTGAAATTATCTCCATCAGCATGCAAACAAGGCCAAAATCAAGCCAAACTTCCCCTCGAGAATAGCAAATGGTGCTATAAAAAAATGGAGAACCCCTAGAATCCTGTTTCCAATAGAGGAGGTAGAACAAAGAAAATGGTACCTAGAGGAAAAAGCCTTATTGTCCAGAATCATACGCTCATATCCAGGCCCAATGACTATACAAGCATCGGTTTATGATCAATGGAAAACTACAAACTCCATAGACAGCCTCATGATGCATATGTGGTACCAAATGGCATTCTTTGTCTCTAATGCAAAGAAAGATAGAATCTTCCAGGGGAGAATATGGTTCGCAGGCACAATGATGATTCAGGTTAAAGTTAAACTCTATCTGCTTCCTAGGAAGTTATGTGGGAGAATAATAAACAATGAAAGTTTACATTACGGCCAAATGCTAGCAGAACGGACAACAAAATGAAGATTAAACAATCCATGTCAGCAAATGACATAAAGGTTTCTTTTAGGAATGACGACAAGTCCTACTGAGCAGTTGGCATCAAAAACAGTTTGAGATCAAATTTTAAGAACAGAAGTGACACAAGTAGGGTGGCATCTAGTTGCAGTGTGATGTGAGCAAAAGACAATTTTAAACATTAGGTGATGTCAGACAATGTCAACCCTTGAGGACAAGTTTGTGACATCAGGGTGGCATCAGTGGGGGCCCTGCATTATGAGTTGTGAGATGAAGCATTTTATGTGATGACAGCATTCTGATGTCCAAGATAGAAGGCTTGATGTCAACATAGATGTCATCCAGTTGCATTATAAAGAGGAATCAATAAGTCTGGCATCATCATTTCTAACATAATTCAATGTGACCTCATCTTATTTCATGTCTTTAATTGCATAGTTTTTGAGGTGTTTCATTGGCGCACAACCTACGTCTGAGTTTAGCTGGGAATAATTTGAGTTTGAACATGATTATGGTGCAATTTTCAAGAAAAAGAAGTGAAACAAAGATTTACAAGGAATCATTACTATTGGATAATCATTTTTGGCAGAGTAGCAGCATTTTAGACAACTGTCACTCACACTTCATTGAGTTCTCAAAGATGAAGTGATCAACAATGGCTGAGATGATTCCTCCATTCCAGGCACAGACAGATATTTAATGAGATTTGCCTCCAGTCTTCATTGGCACATGCTCTTGGGGCTTTTGTTCGCCCCTCATTGCTATTTGTATTGGTTTATTTGCCACTTGTGTTAGTGACACGCTGTTCTATTTTGACTTTGTACTTTATTTCTTTGGTTCACCTCTAGGATTCTCTCTTCCTAGAACTTTCTATTGCAGATGGTTGTATCCTTCAGGCCCATTGACCTACTTTTGGTCATTTGTGGACATTAATATAATTTCTTTCTTTCTTTCTCATGCGCTGGAAGTGATGTCGGCCAATTCTATGAGGGTCGATAGATGCACGCATTGGACACAAAATAGTGATAAGACATCCTATTTGGCATTAAATAATGATTGTCACAGAATAAAAACAACTCTAATGTACGAGTGATTATTTTTGTCGGTTAGACATGAATTGTTGCATTCAGGTGTCAGACAGTTGTCCAACCAAAGCACCTAGTGTGCCTAACTATATAATCGTGTTTTGGCAAATATCAAGTTGGCTTTTGACCAGCTTTTGCGAATTGCCTTTTGGTATTCTCCCCGACTCATATTGTTGTCCATATTGGAGAACTGTACACAGCACTTCTTTAAAGGATATGAATAAAAACCAAGATTCTAATATATTCTTGTGATTGTTCTTTGTGAACATCAGTTTGTTTACCTTTACTATACTAAAGTGGTCACATAGGTGACTATATGCTAATAAGAAAAGGAGTTAACATATAGCAAATGGATCCAGGGCTATAAGAAAATATATTCTTCACATGCATAATTGAGAGAGTTGATGCCGATTCTTATAGCAGTAGATAATTACAGGTTATAGGAAAATATATTCTTACTTGAATAATTTTAGCAGTGTCAATTTTTTACAATCTGTTTTCATTTAACTCAGGGTTGTGTAGATTTCAGATTTGAAGCCATTTTTTGGTAATTATGCCTTCTAGAGAAGATATTTTCAGTTTTACACAATGGGTAAGGTATATAAGAAGGAAACATTGAAGGAGTTAATAGTTGCGTGCATCAGAAGACAATGATAGGAGAATTTACCTACAAAATGTTTACCTGAGAAGAAAAAATGCTCACCTCAAAATAGAGGAGCAACCAGAGTCTCGATAAGGGACTAGCATGGTGATGGATACAGCCATTGAAGATGGGATTAAATGAATAAAAAGAAGGTTACTTTGTTCTACAAGCAACATTCGATAGGAATTCGCAGCAAAACTGTAGAAGATCAACATTGTGAAAACCAAGAAGATTGTGATACAAAGGTTATGACAAACTATGTGAAACCCAGAACTTGTAATGTGGAAGTTATGATAGATACAAATAAAATTCATATTTTCAGGATTAAACTTAATGTAGAAGACAAACATTGGCTTGAAATAGATCTAGAAAATAGGTTATTCTGTTAGTGATCTAAGCAAGAATCAAGAGCATTGTTGAACCAACAGTTTTTACAACTGGGTTTTCCTGTAGTTTTGCCACCAATACACTTTTGATGTTTGCTGCCCGTCACAACTACTGCTTTGTGATTCTTCCTGGTTTCCAATCACTGCAATAGCTTCTTTATCCTATTACTAGATATCATCGCCCCCAAAAATGATCCTGAGTCTTTTATTACATTTAAGGAGCTTCCAAACTCAACATGCTCTTTCAAATAATTGACGTGGGGATGTATTCTTACACATGTTTTAAGAAATATAGTAATATAAAAATATAAACATAATTTTGTGCAAAATTTAAAAATCGTGATATGAAAAAAATTACAGAATGTACAAATTTGCATTTCAACTCACACAAAACCTTGTAGTTGTTGAATTTAATTTTTTTAATATCATGATTTTTAAATTCTGCACAAACTATATTTATATTTGTATATTACTCTTTTTCTTTATACGTGTGTAAGAATATGTAGTATATCCCTATATCTACATGTGTGTGTGTGCGTGTGTGAAGGATACACGTCATTCATCTTCAAAGAAACTTAAATAGACTCTGGTGATTTGCATTTTAACTCTAGCGAAATCCCTTATTTGTCTACTTCCGAATTTTCAATATAAATTTTTATTTTTCTAAAGATATCTAGGGAGAGAACCCTAGCCCAGGAAAAAAACATCAAAGCGCATGAAAGTTTTAGCCAAGCTCAAAATTTTCATTTTTTATTTTTCTAAAGATATCTAGGAAGAGGAACCTAGCCCAGGAAAAAAACATCAAAGCACATGAAAGTTTTAGCCAAGCTCAAAAGTTTCAAACCAATGGGCATATTATCATGCCAATAAAGGAAATAATTTGTCCAAAAAACCACATCCATACTTCAAGCTTAACAGCAATGGCTTTCACACTTCAAACTTCAGAGCCATGTCAACATTCTATCAACAACAGTCAAAATATGAGCACCTGCCATGCAAATAATCAAAATTAGCAAGCTTCTCTTCGACTTGCATCACCAAATCAGATATCACACAGCTCACAATTCAGGACACAACAATCCTTCAGTCTTAATGCCCCAAAGGTCTCTTCCTCAAAAAAATGTTAAGCAGGTGTATCTGATCCATGTAACATTTTTTGTTCAAAAGAAAAGACCCTGTCATATGCCACTGAACCATGGTAACCATGGTAATAAAGTTTAAACTGGTATTATTACTAATCGGCAAAATACTAAGTTGCCGATACGGATACGGGGATTTTTTTTGGGGGGGTTTGGATACGGTTGGATACGGCCGTACAAATATATATATATATATATATATATATATATATATATATATATATAAGCAAAATTAACTGTTGACGCTGTGGATTGCACCCTTGATAGAACGTTGAGCTTTTGTTTTCCACGCGGCACAATGAGACTCCTCTCTTGCCTGTGGGTCTGGCAAAACTGAAGGGAAAATCTCTAGATATGGGCTAGCTCCCTTTGATGCATCTCTAAGTTATTTCACTACCACTGCTAATATATAGTGTGTAGGTGGGGCGCGGGACAGGGTTTGAAAAGATAAGGATTACTGAAAATAGAAACTAAACTAATACGATGATGCACCAAAAAGTTTGATCTACTCATTTACTCACACTTTAGACCAGAAGAGGACATACATACACTTTATCTGATGAAAAGACCACACTGTAAGAAGCTTAACAGGGAGGCTTAATAAAGACACAGAAAATAAACTTACCACAGGGGTTGTAGGAAAACACACTGCCTGGTAACCCTCTTCTGTCTCTACACTTCAAATATAGCACTTCTTGTTACCTGCAGAAATGGTGATTTGTCTATACCAAGTATGTTGGTGTCAAACTTATGAAAGCATCATGTAAAATGACTGAACACAAGGTTAATACTCAAATACACTCAGAGATATATCCAACCAGAGAGAGGTAAAACACATTCTATTGATTCAAAGTGAAAATTTTGGCAGGGTTGTGCCATACAAAATGAGAGATATCTTTACACAATGAGAGATTACAATATATAGAGGAGAGAAAGCAATGGCACCTTTTTTCACAAGTGGTCCATGCTGCATTGAATTCATTGGAAAGAGGAAGTCCGTTGAATGAAGCCATGCTGTGGCAGTTGTCAGTCTTGACTTTGGCGTTTAAATTATATTAAACGTCATAGTAAAAGCATAGGTCGCGCCTTACCATTTGAAAACAAGACCGCTCCTAAAAGAGGTTCACACGATTGTCTACTCATTAATACAAAATGAGGAAAAACCAGGCCACACCATTAGCTGTTTGCGCTCCTTGATGACCACTTGGCGGAGACTGTTTCAACCGCTGGAATAACTCCTCTGCCGACACTTTCTTTTGCCACCTGGGCTGTTCTATTTGCCTCTGCGTTTGGCTAGGTGCGTCTTTTGGAATATTCCAAATGTTGTCATATGTGTGCATGGCCATGTTCTGGATCCTCTGTTTTGTTCCCTCTTTCCTTGCTATATTTTGTCTCTTTCTAGCAATCTGAGCTCTCGGGCTATCTTCTCGTCCTTCGCTAGCTCCTTGCGCTCTTTTCTCAGCGGGTCATTGAGTTCACTCTTGGCTTTTGTCTTTTCCCAGCTTTTGTCTTTTCCTGGCTCTTTCGGCCCTCGGGGCTATCTTCTGTCAAACCTTGGCTCTTTGGGCTCCTTTCTCAACGATATCTTCCTTTTGGCTTTAAGGCCTTTGAATTCCTTCGGGTTCGCGCTCAAGCATTTAAAGATCAACGGTTATTTTATTGCCATAAAGTTGACGTTCGCGCACCCGTCGCCATTTGAAAGCCAACGGCTATTCCATTGTCCGGAATTTGACGTCCGCAGGGACGTCACTGGACATTTGAATTCCAATGGCTAGTTCGTTGCGTTAAATTTGACGTCTTCAGGCCCATCACCCCTTTGGCAATTTCTTTGGCTTTCCACAATCCCATTGGCCTTTTGTCATTCAACCCCCCCGAAGGGAAGGTGTCTCTTCGAAGCTTGGAAAAGGTCCCCTTCTTGGCAGCCAAGAGTTCCCCACAAGGGCACTTGCTCTTCGGGCTCCTTCGGGCTGCCTTGTCTCCTCAAATCCTTTGGACAAAATGTCCGAAGGAATTCCTTCGGACATTTTCCCTGAAGAAAATGTGCCTTCGAGTTTCGGCATTTCTTCTTGGTCTTTTCCTTTGTGAATTTCTTCAGACAAAATGTCCAAAGGAATACCTTCGGGCATTTTGTTCGAAGGAATTCACACTTGGTTCTACATGGATTTTCTTTGGACATTTTGTCCAAAGAAATCCTTTGCTCTTTTCCTTACGAGTTTCCTTCGAACAGAAAGTCCGAAGGAATTCTTTGCCTTGGTCTTTCTTTTTGAAGGAAACTCTGCCCTCCACGAGGAAAACTTTGGGCCCAAAATTGCCCTCCGCAACCTGCTGGAATGGTCCAGTTTGTCATCTCCCTGCCCTCCGCAAGGGCACTTGACCTTTGGACCTGCTGAAAGACTTATATCTCTTTGAAGTTGACCCATTCCCTTTGCCGAAAGGCTTGTGCAATTCACTACCCAAAGCGAAATAAGCCCCATATCAAGCCAAGAACCTACAGGGCTTAGATCTTTCAACTTTTCATTAGAACAAGGCTATTGCAAGAAAAAAAAAAGGGGAGAAGCATTTGTAAAAAGGTGGATACATGACTCACTACTCAAAACAGCGGGAAAGAAAGGAGACCCAAAATGGTCAACATTAACCACATAATATGCATAGAGGAAACAAAATTAAAAATAAAAACGTAAAATAAAATAAAAACAAAACAAAACATAATTAAATATTAGGATTTAATGATAATAAAATAAATAATAAAAATATAAAATATAAAATAAAAACAAAACATAAAATAAAAATAAATTAAAAATAACAAAATTAAAAATAAAAACGTATAAACAAATAAATAAAAGAGATTAAAAAATAAAATTATATATTAAAAGAGATAAAAAGAATAAAATAAAATAAAATAAAAACAAACAAATAAATTAAAATAATATTAAAAAATAAATTAAAAATAACAAAATAAATTACAAAATTATAAAAATAAAAATAAAAATTATACTATACTAAAATAAAATACAAATTAAAAACATGAGAAAAAACAAAGCTACAATATGCTAAATATTAAAAAAAAATCCAATCCGTAAAATTAGAAAAAAAACCAGCAGATGACTCCGCGATGACCACTCCGCTCCTCGACGACCACTTCTTCGGCTTCTCCCGCGCGGCAGTCAACCAGCTCACGTTTTCTTCTGCCGCGATTTTTTCTTGTTTTTTCTACCGCTCGCCCTGCGCTCCCTACCCGTCGCCGTATCCCTACGTGTTCCCGGGACCTGCAGGTAACATATCCGGTAACGTAGGCACAATATACACATTCATCTTGCAGAACCATTGTCGCATTCAAGAGTGGAAGGGGGAAGGCAAATTACACAGCCTTCCGAATTCCCAAAGCTTATACAAAAAACTGATCTTATTTTCAGTCCACAACCTACATCTTAGTAATAGATAATGGTATCAGCAGACCCTGCATCCTCATTGTCTGAGTCAGGGATATCAAAGCAAGGGGGAGGACAGAGAATCATGGAAGAGGATGCAGCCAGGGCTTCAACACATGATTGCAGATACTTGATCCTCAGATTAACCACTTTGACCCAAAAGTGTCTCCACTTGAGGTTAATCTTGCAGTTAGCATCAGTAACAACAACATTTTGATTCTTCTGATAAGAGGTTTCAGCTATACCAATCATTGTTGTTGAAGCCACATCATGGACCACATCAAACGAGTTCCTTCTCCCATAAGTAGTTCATGGATCTTTCATCGTTTTTTTAATCAGCTGTCACTCACATATTCCGCGTCCAGTTCCTGTCCCATTTTTTAACACAATCCATCACCCAACTCCTAACAAAATCATGATGAACTAGTCCATACAGAGTACTACAGAATCCATCCATTAGATTTTCTGCATTTGAACCTGCTTCACCATTCTTAGATCATCCATTACCAAAATGCTTCCTTACTCTCAGGAGTTTTTTTTGGCCATCCTAGCTAAGTGTCGTGTATAAGGGGAAGAGCAGGGGTTGAACTCACCCAAATCCATCTGCGGCAATTATTTCATACAGAAAAATTTATGAGAGTAGCTCATTCATCGCCAATAATTATAAAATTTTGTCAGTCTAACAGCAAACAAAATTTCTGCCCTAGCAAAAACTTAAGTCTCCTGACATGCCAGTAGGCAGTCTCACAATCTTTACAACCAGAGTTCCAAGCCATTTAACATTTAGCATACACCCACACCCTCAAGCACCAGACCTCAAAATCCATGCAACAACTTTGAGCTGAATCACACACATTTCAGTCATTACACAAACAAATTCATATTTTGAGATTGCCCAGAACAGGCGAATCAACACCAAATCAGAGGCCTTCTTCATACAAGCCAGAGCGTTTTTTATCATGCAAGCACCACACTCACAATGACAAAACACAACATTTAAAAATTATTTGTACCGACTTGGAAGCACAGACATGAGCCCGAAAAATGCCATCATCCAGTCTAACATTTTTTCCCCACACAGTTTTCAAACCATGCCAACTATTCATGCTTTGCTTAGACAAACACCAGTAGCTACTAAGATCACATAATCCATCTTATACAGGTTCGATAGGACTCACTACAATCAAAGTCAAAACACATGCTATTTCATATTTTCAAAATACCCAGAAAAGGCGAATTTTCAACAGACCACATTCCATTCGCATACAAATCAAAGAGTTTTTCATTATGCAAGCTCAAGATTCACAATGATCCAACATCACAGTGAGACTGCAGGGAAGGAAGATGAATGCTACCTTACCTTTCCACCAGAAATTCTGCTTTCAACCTTGCCAAGCATCACTCCCACCATTTTCTTCACCATATACATCACAACCAAAATGACATTCACTTCATCCTTTAACCTTAAATTCATATGCTTAACATTGGATATCTCACACTTTAAATTTTATCTGTCACCTCACGATAATTATTGGCCATTTCTACTAAAGGATTAAGGGTGTTTATTAGGAGTGAGGGTGAGATGCAGATCACTGCTCCACGATGCACCTTGAACTGATTACAGATTAGGGGGGATCCAGTACAAGAACCCAACTACATCCTTCACCAAAAATTCTCTAAGGTCGTCTGGAGGTTCCCTTTCCCAGAACTGATTTAGTTTCCTAAATTCCAATCTATCAGCCACTTTATTTCCATCCCTTTTGATATGTCAAAATTCAACCTCGTCAAGCTGTTTACTTAGCCATTTAACTTCGTCTAGCAATGCTTTAAGCCTCCATGAGTTAGCTTCACCTTCCTTCATTGCATTTATTAATATTTGAGAATCACCTTCATCCACTAATTTCTTGCATCCTTTGGTCACCACAACTTGTAAACCTTTTCGTAGTGCTTAATCCTTCCATCTAATTGTTGGTGTCTCTACCCAAATTGAATGCAAGGGGAAAGATAGGTTGCCCATGCTCATCCCGAAGATGCAACCACCCCCAGCCCAGCCTGGAATCCCTTTTGCAGCTCCATCAAAGTTTAGCTTCACAAAACTAGATGGGGGCAGGAGTTAGATGATACTTTCCTTCTCAAAAAACATAGACCCAACACCATTATCAGGGACAATATCATTTTATTTAAATTCTGCACAAAATACTAGTGTAATATTTGTGTGTGGGAGTGTCTTTTGTATGAACATGAAAATCATGTATCGTGTTCTGGGGGTTCCAAAAATCTGGTGAATCCGCACCTTAATAACTTAGGATGTTAGCACAAAGGCAAGTGTACATTGTAGGAAGCATCATCATTAATATTGGAATTGTAGCTACAAGGATAGCATGAGAAGTTTTAGGAGACGAAAAACAATGACTATGTGGGTTCCAAAAGAAGCAGTGAAAACTATTTGGGACGTCTCTCATGGCAGGTCCAATGATTTCAAGATTAGCAACATTACAACTTGATGAAGGTAACAAATATACATTATGGGGGCAGGGGTCATGAGGTAATGATAAATTGACTTGTGATGTGGTAACTTGGAATGCTCTCTTGTGGTCTCTCAACGATAGAGATCATTAAATTTGTATTGAGAGCAGTACAAGAAAGTCATATCATATCATGGAGATGAAATGTAACCATGACTGAGAGTTTGAATGGCATGACAGCATTGGAGAGAAATTGAAAGCCATGGAAGATCGAAAAAACAACTAGCTAGAAGGACATTGTGGATAAAGTGAAGTCTATGTTAATCTATTGAGTTTTATCATCTCCTAAAAAAGATTATGAAGGGATGTTATAATAATATTTATTTCTGATTCATTATGAATCATGAAAATTATAATGAGTGAGTTTTGCCTACCCATAAAATTTCATCGGACGGTGTTAGAGAATAAACTCTGTTCACATTTATGTAAACTTACATGTTGTGTTAGATTGGCAAACTAATATTTCAAGATCTACCCACATCCTATGATCAGTCCTCATATTGAGCAACATTTATCACAACACCACTTGTATCCTATAGTTCTCCCTTGGTGTCCTAGCAACAAGCTCTCTACCTTGTTGGTTAAGTCACTTTGCAACACCTCACCGAGCACAATGAATTGCCTACTCACAACACTCACAAGGCTTGCCATCACTTTGCAATTTAGCAGATTTAGCACACCTCTCAACCAGCTTTCAAGTCATGTTTGAGTCTTTCGACTCGAGTTATAACACCACAGGATGCTGTCGACCTTGTGGTGGCCCCTCATGCCTCCATTTCAGCCCTCCAAAGACCATGCCCTCCACCAGATAGAGCATTTGCAGTGTCATGGTGCAAACTATCAAGAATCTGCAATGTGACACATTGTGAATTATGTAAGATGTTTGTGGTGCCATCACGGGTTGTCTTTGGCATCCTTTCTAGGTCCAAATAAGTAAAAATGGTGTATTCTTTTCCATCCCCTTGCCCTAAATTTGTCCATAAATGGCTCCAGAATTGACCTTATTGCCCATCTTGAAATTATTCCAAAGTTGCATTCTTCAAACAAATTTGCACACAGTTGACTTTAGCCATCACTGCATTAATTGTGTCTTTGCCATCTTTTCTAGGTCCAAATGGATACAACCCACACATTAACTCTTGTGTGCAAGGATGACATATTTTTGTCCATGCCCTTACCCTATTTTTTTCTATAACTAGCTTCAGAAAAGACCTTATTATCGATCTTGACATTATTCAAATATTGCAGCCTTCAAACAACTGTTTGACATTATTCCAAAATCGCAGCCTTCAAACAACTTTGTGCACAGTTGATTCCAGCCATTACTGCATTACTTGAATAATTATAGCACACTACAATAGGGTTAGGTTAGTTGTCGTCAAGGTTCAACACTCACATACTACGCTAGCAATCCATACTCGGTTGCAATTCTATCCAAGCAAATGGCAGCCAAATATGCAATCCTTGCACTTCTTGCTTAGAAGGCATTATGGCTGTCTCTCATGTCGCATCTATTTGTGTCAGAGCTGCTTTGGCATGCTTGTGTCTGCTCTTCCACCATGCTTTCTTGCTGCTCTAGGACAATCCACTCAGCCATTGCAGTTAGGTTTTATCAAATTGTTAGACATCCATTTGCAGATCAGCTGCAAATTGTTAGACACAGCTACGGACTCCAGGGCTAAGGGATGAGACATAGTCAAATAGGCTAAGTGTATTTTAGTGAATATAGTCATATGTGCCAACGTATTTTACCAAATCGTCAACACACACATGAGCTTATTGCATATTCCTACACTTAGCTCATTTGTCAATTTGATGTACTCTCCCTCTGCTTCCTTGTACACTTACATTTTCCTATAGTACTCCACTTTCTATAGAAGCTTCCTTTGTTTTCTTCTTTCAGAAGCTTCATTTTGTCTAGAAGCTTCCTTATAATATATAAATACATAATACAATAGAGTGTACAGCATATGTACAATTGCCGTACTCGTGTGCTCTCTCTTTACTGTTGCAATTCTGCTCATATCACTTAAGCAAGTGGCCTAACTCCCCTTGGGACACCTGAGGGTCATTTGTGCCAAAATCCACTTGATGGGAGGTATCCTCTTAGTTTTTAGAAACACATATCTTTGGGTCTTTTTGGCTTAGGGCCTGCCCTTCCTACTGTTATGCTTCACTCTCTCAGTAGACTTCTTTCTTGGTCCAACTATCTTGCTTTTTTATCCCATCCTCTTTAGCATAAGATCTTGTTCAGATCTCTGCACTACATCCTAACCTATGGTTATATTTGGCTCAAATCAGCCATGAAATCATTCATAAGTGGCTATAATCATGATGTATTTATAGCGATTTTTTTGCCATGATTAGTGTATATCGCTTTGAAAATAAATAATATTCAATTGATTTATTTCTTTAATCATGGTGACCTTTTATTTGTGAATATATAATTAATAATTCTTTGTGGATTTCGTGCCAACAACTTGCAATTTAAGAGAAAATGCCATGACACTTTCCCAAGAAATAGATAAACAATGCCGCAGAATGCACTAACATTGGTTATAATTTGCTCTCTTTGGAAGCAAATACATTTGGAAGTTGCAGATCTCAAATATATTTGGATTCACATAAAAAGTAATAGATACCATTTTACTTGTCAATCATCAAAACTTCTTTTGTCTTCAGGAAAAAGAAAGGAAGATTTGGAAGTAAAAAAAGTACCTGAAATTCTTCGATTGATGACAGAGCTTTACGTAAGGCGTCATCAGTAATTGTTTCATGTAAGGCACACTCTGCTGCAACTTGTATTTCAGAAAGCTTCATTGGACCATCAAAAAAAGAACGTGATGGGTTCGGACTATTTACAATTGCAGATACTGAGTGAGTTCGAGGCATTGGACCTTTAGTCATAGGGTGTGAAGGTGACAACAGAAAAACACTATCTGCATGTTGGCTGCCAATATATTCACGTTATAAGAAAATTTAAAAGAGAGAGTTTTCAAGGGAGCATGTTTAAAAACAAGATGTCAGTTGGTCATTGTATGCAAGAGACAAAAATTAATGATAGATAATAAAGAATGAAACACTGGAGATTATTATTAAAACCAGCACTAACAGAAAGATTTGCATTTGAATATCAACTTAAACTGGCTTATCTTAGAAAATATAGCAATTAGACACCATATACCAAGTAATTCTTTCATTGTGATACCTTTCCTTCGAAATAGGACGACTATCAAACAATTCCGATACATTCCCAGCAGATAGTGATGCTCTCCTTCGATTTGCCTCACGAAGTAGAATTGTAGGTCCCAACGGTAAATTCTTCCTCGTAATTCCAAATGGTTTAGGCTTTTGCTCTACAACCTGCAAAGATGATTCAAACCATATCAATGTAAATAAATATTTTCAAATAGGCATAAAACACAAAGTGGTATAGATGTCACAGCTTTGAGGTAGAATGATAAGGAAAACTGCATTACAAGAAATATGAAGCTTGTATAATTCTGGAGGGAAAAGTGGAGAATGAACCGTAATAGGTTTGATCCTCCTAATACTTAAAGCTTACCTTCTCTTTTGCAAGCACCACTGCTTCAGAATCAGGTGGAACTGATGGCCAAACCTCTGGTTTGGGCCAGGGTAGCATGCTTAAAGCTGCACTGCTCAACAGAAGCTGACAAGTATTTATATGATATACGGCTCAGCACTAAGGAAAACATATTGAACTGTTACAATGAAATGCAGAATACCTTAATATGAAATAACATGCTAAAAGCCTTTCCTTTTTTAGTAAATATAGAATCAGGCGGCTAAGTTTGTGACAAAATAGTTATTCTGTATGTTGATTTTAGTAGATTATATCTTTTCCCTATAAAAAAATCCCATTTGTAAAGGAAAAAAATTCCAAGAGGCTCAAAAGAAATTAGAATAGCCCCATAAAGACAACCTATAGTCATCAATGTAAAGAACCTGTAAAGGTGACAAAAAGAAAAGCATAATGTGCCAAAGGCCACAAAAGGCACCTTTCAGCTAAACAACATTGAGCGTCAAAACCTAAAAATTCCTAATGACAGTCAAATTATTCGAGAGACCCAAACTTATCAAAACTTATGCTATATTCCAAACTGCTAGACACTGGAAATATGTAATGCACACAAGATTTGCACCTCACAGAAGTAAAAATACCAACCACCCACCAAAGGCAAACATCTAGCAGTCTGCAAAAGTCTCAGACTAAAAAACAAAGATTGGCAAAAAGCTTCAGGTCTAAGCAGCAACAACATTTATTACTATGCTCACCGGATAATGTGGTAAGTTGTATGGACCTAAAGAACAGACAGTCAAGTAAGAAGTGACTTGATGTTTATTGGTCTGCTCTTGTTCAAGGGGCAGCTAGGCTGATTTTTTATGGTGCATCACAAGGAAATCCCGGCCCTACCAGATGTGGCAGTATATTCCTGCATTTCAGCATTCTCTCTCAAGCTGGGCACCAACACTAGCAGTCAGACCAAAACCATCAGTTTGGTTGAAGGCCTCAAGCTAGCCCTCTCTTTCGACCTTGGTCATCTTGTTGTGGAAGGAGATTTGAAATTCATCGTGAATGCTATGATCAAACCATTCTCTGAAATGTGATTTAGTGCCATATTTTTCAATCGAGTTGGTGGATTGCAAATCAGTCACCACCAAACACATTCAACACTATCTCAACCTTGGCTGCTCCATCTTTCTCTCAACTATTGTAGACAACTCTTCAGCCTCCTTTGTCTCTACCCTCGATAAGAGAGAATCTCCTATCACATTCTCCATCATCATATGCTCATCAACATGCCTCACAAGATGATTCTTGTCTTGTGCTCATTGTCATGTCCCCCTTTTAAAAATGATGATATAAAGACTTGAAGACCCTTAGCTTTTAATTGTGTCCTCAAAAGCTAAGGAGTTATTATAAGGAAAAGGACATGGAGTCTATTTGTACTTTTTCTAAAAAGATAACTTATATTTTAAAGTTCACTTAAAAGGGGGACCTTTTGGAACCTTGCTCATTTAAATGACTTTTTAAAATGATCATAAGGGCTTAAAAGTTACTCTCCCTTCCCCAAACTTGGGTGCTTAAGTGGGAAGTCTATTTAAGGCCAAAGAAGGATCATTTGAAACATCATGTTGAATTTGGATAAAGAATCTCTCAAAGTCTAAGCACGAACAGCTCAACTTATTCTTGAAGGACGGAAACCCTTCGAAGAATCTGGATTGAGGACAAAAACCCAAGATCCAGACCTAGGCAGCTTCATTCAGGAGTTGCGTTGAGCAGAAGTAAGTTGGAAAGGTGTTTTCAAACAGCCAGATTGGTATTTGCAGGTGAGCGATCTAGTTGAGAAGTGGAGCGTGGCGATTAGAGGCCTGCTCAAGGGCAGAGAAGTCTTCAAAAAGGGCAGCAACACCCTTTCAAAGGGCAGCAAACAACTAGAGAAGACCAGCAACCCATCTTGGGGTCTTGTCAACGGCAGCATGACTGGATCAGCCACAGTTATTTTTCCAGAATTTTATATTATTTTTCCAGCCCAAACATTCCGTAAGAACCAGGTTCTTTGCTGGTATTTTGACAATATTTATCAATTATTTATTCTACTATTTTTGGAGAATCTAATATAATATTTGGAGCTGTTTTTAAGGGTTGTCTACTGCTGTACTTGCAAAAATCAGATTGCTAGGGTTTTAAAATAAATCTGAAAAATCATATTTGCTGGTTGGATTGTTAGAATAATCTTACCATCTAATCTAATATCCCTAAAAGGGACATTACACTCATCCTTATCCTCCTTTCTCTTCAAGGGATTCAAGGTGTACCTCTGCCCATCCTTTCTTAACACTCACTGTGTTTGCTCTCCCATCATACAACATCTCCCTATCCAATTGTCATGGCCTGCCCAACAAGACATGGCACAAAAGCTTATCATGGTATCTACCAATCTACACTTCCACTTCATAGCACTCCCTCACAATAGCCCCACTTCCCTCAAACCACCAACACAATTTATATGGTCTTGGGAGGGGTGTACACCCTGAATTCAGCTTGCGGACCATTTCAGAGGACACCAAGTTACCGCAACTTCCACTATCAACCACAACATTGCAACACTTACCTTTTGTCTTGCACCAAGTTCTAAAAATGTGCCTCTTTTGATACTCCTCAACCTTCAAGACTCTCGTCCTTGCTCGCAAAAGCTCCCCTTATTCCTGCTGCTGCTATGTATGCTTGGGTGATGTTAAAGATTCTACTTTTGCATATGCAACTTGCACATTACCTTCATCCTTCTCTTCTCCCTATCACATTGAGCATGAGAATATTCAAAAGCACAATGCCCAAAGTCTCCACATGGATAGCACATTCCATTGAATGCTCTTCCTCTTCCTCATCCATAGCTACCCCACCCTCTTGCAGAGGTAGTTCCTCCTCTTGCTTGCTGATTAGGCACTTGAGAACTGCAAGCTCTTCCCTCGTTCCACTGCTGATTGCCTTCATTAGTTGGCTGTCCTCTACCCCTGCTGTGCATTCCTCTTCCTCTTGCTGCATTTTGTTGTTTTCTAGACAACTTCTCTTCTGCTCTTAGATCATATTGGTATGCTTCTTCTACCATATGCATCCTCACTAGCTTGAGTTCATCGTGAATATTCAGCCGCAACCTGTTAATGTATCTTGCTACCTTCTCTTGGTCAATTTCATTATGACCAGCCTGGTTTGTGATCTTCTAGAACTCCTATGTGTAGTCCTTCACACTCAACTACTTTTGCCTCATGTTTTGGAGCCTATTGAACAAAAGTCTAGCTAATAATCTTCAAGTATAAACATGCCTTCAACTTTACAATCATCCTCTCCCAACAGATAATCTTGTCCTTCTTCTATTCCTCTATGTTTGTACGTCCTTCCACCATAGGGTTGCATGACCTTTCAACTTGGTCTAAGCCACCTTCACCTTCCTTTGGTCATCCATTTCATCAAATTCAAAATACTTCTCCATCTCCTTGAGCCAATCAATCAGCTCCTCTAGATTCAAAATTCTTAAAAAGTTTGGAACCTAATCCTTTGTTCCTCTCCCAATTTTTGAATTGGCTTTTAAAAGCCTATCTTCTCCTTCATCCAACCACTTAGGTGCCATTCCCACATCTTCTACTGTCAACTCTTCATTTTCTACATCACTGACATCATCCCTTGGAATGGATCCCCTTTTTTCTATCCTTTTCAACAACAAGAAATCTTGTCTACATAGCCCTCAACACTCTGCAATCTCATCCAACCTTCCTGCCACATTGGCAGCCACTGCTCCAGCTCTTCCCACCCTTCTTGGAGGCATATAGACTTTCTCTCAACCACAACCTACTACTCCAATATCTTGTTTGCAAACCTATGTAGGCCACACACTCCTCTAAACCACTTTTTACTGCTTTGCTCTCTACCCACCCACACAAGATGGAGAACACTGAACTCTTTTCATTGTACTTCACTCATGCCCTCTACCCATTCTTTCCTAATGGAGGACAAACACACTTTCACTTATCCTAGAGTTGTTACTTTGCTCCTATACTAATTGATGCAGTCAAGGATAGGGGGTCTAATGTAAGGACAGCATACGTCTTGCAGCCTACCACTCAAACACATACATAGACATGATACTGAAACCAAACTTCACACTTTATTGATCCTTTTGAAGGAAATACAAAGATTAGACACATAACACTCACACTCTCTCCTAAGACTACAATACAATAGAAAGATGTGTTAGCCAAATTTGTTACCCTTATTTTTGAAATTTCCTTTGGCTAAGTTCAGCATCTCTTGTCTTTTTTCAATCCAATTGTGAAGGACTCGTGAAGAAACCAGTTGTTTTCTCTTTTTCGGAAGTTTTGTTTCAGCCTTGTTCGAATGTTTTTTCACCCCTTTTGCCTAAAGCATTATTTCATTTGGAAGGTTTCCTTTGTTTCGGGTTTTTTGTCCAAGCCTAGGAATTCTTTCAAACTTTTTGTCTAGGACAAAAAGTCTGAAAGAATTGTCTCTTTCCCTTTTCCCGAAGGAACCCTTTGTCTTGGACTTTTTGTCTCGGACAAAAAGTCCAAAGGTATTTGGCTTGTCTTTTCCCGAAAGATTACCCTTTGGAATTTTTCTGAAGGGTTCTTTTTCTCTCCAAAGTGCCCTTTGGAATTTTTCCAAAGGGTCACTTTTCTGTCCAAGCGCCCTTTGGAATTTTTCCGAAGGGTCACTTTCCAAAGCCCGAAGACTTAAAGCTAGAAGAACCCGAAGTCGTCAAGCTTGAAAAGCCTGAAGACTTAAAGCTGGAAAAATCCGAAGTTGTCAAGATTGAAGAACCCAAAGTAGAAAAGCTTGAAAAACCCGAAGAGGTCTTGACAGTGCAAATCGGGTTTTCAAGACTACTTAACATATAAAGCTTGATCCAACAGTTGATCCACAACAGGCAGATCAACAGTGCAAATCAATGATCCGGGTCATTCTAAATGGCCAATGGAAAGATCAATCAATGAGCACACAAATTCCCAGCAATGCCTCTCCAAGGCAAAACAAAATGAAAATGACTCTTTTCCATGCCATTGTGCATCGCGACAAGCCAAGGAGAAGCCAAGGTCAACCTTCTTGTATATGACCCTATTCCTCCCAATGCTACCAAGAGTCTCTCTAGTTTTAATGGTGAAGGTCCTATTACACCATCTGAGCATATTAGAGACATTTCAAACTTTTGTAATTTCTATAATGTCACCCAAGCCAATATAGCCATTAGATTGATGGCTATGTCTCTAAAAAGGCAAGGCACTTGACTAGTACAAAACGTTGGAAGGTGGATGCATTACAAACTGGGAAGGCTTTGGGGAATTGCTAGTAACCAGATTTGAAAACAAAAGGGAACATTCTTCGTCAATCCATCAGCTGAATGTAATAGAGGTCCTAATGAATACATGGGGGATTTCAATGAAAGGTTTCAGAGGACATGGCATAGGCTACCACCTATCACAGTAGTCAAGTTTATTGAAAAATCTAAAGGAAATCAGCGCTCTCTAGAGGTTCTCATCAAAGAGTTACCCACGCTCAGAGAAGTTTCAATTGTATCAGCTGCAGTGAGGGTGTGCTTTGCACATCTTCAAGCAAGGTGCACTCCAGAGTGATAACAATTTTTGGCACGTCTGGTGGGACATGTTTATTCACTTTTCACTTTTTTTAATTGTTATCTATGTATTTGAGTATTTTATTCATTCCTAGATTTTCATATTCAAATCTGTATATTTTTTATGCCCCCAAAAGTTGTCACAAGATCATTTGTAAAAGGAAAAGAAGCAGATTTTTTAGAGTTGTCTTATCAGCCAAAGAAGAGACCTTCTCAGTCAAATCCAAATCCTACACCCTCTATTATCTCTGCTATTGCACAAAATCCTCCTGTTCAAGCCAATATTGTTCAGTCAAATATTGTTATAAATCCTATCCCTCAGATGGTTGTTCCCAGAAGACAGGCTTTTGTTGCATTCAATGGTAGAAGTCCTCTATATATCACTTAATGGGATGATATTCCGTTCCAGCTCTAAAGGCTCTTATTATACAGGAGAAAATTCAACAACTCCTATAGAACATATTGCAGCTATTGTTAATCTTTGTTCAGTGTATCATGTGACACAGGGGAATGTAGCAATGAGTTTGTTGGCAACTTCTTTTAAAGGAAAAACACTTCAGTGGTACAGAAGTTTGGCTCCTACATCAATCAACAACTGGGATGAATTTGGAGATCTTATGTGCAAACATTTTGAAGATAAAAGTGATCATCTTTCACTTGTGGAACAACTTACAACAATTAAGAGATTCAACCATGAGTTCATGGTGGATTTCAATTACAGATTCCAAAATACTTGGAACAAAATTCACGCAGTGATCAAGCCTACACCCAATTATGATTTTATGTACTATTTGAAGGCTCTTAATTCAGATGTGGCTATAATGATCCAATCTATAGGAGGTAATACTTTACCTGAAGCTTTTGAAGTAGCAATCAAGGCTGAAAATTGCCTTATACAAGCAAGCAAGTTATCTCCAAGGCCTCCAATGCCTCTTTTTTCAAAGATTCATCCTCATGCTCCAACTGTAGCTCCCATTCCAAAGTCATCAAAGTTCCATCAAACAAAAGGTGATCAAACTGACAGATTAGGGAAGATAGAGTCTTCTTAAAGCTCAAACTAACAAGTTGGTTGCATTGGAGAGGCAACAAGCTCCACCATATAGGCCTATCAGAATACTAATCAAAATTATCAGCCCAATAGGCCATCCTATCAATCCAATCAGCAAAGTCAAGGGCAGAATTCTCAATCAAGGCAATATAATCATAATGCTCCAAGCAATTCAAGAGCTATAGTGCCAACTCAGAGCAATTATGCTCAAGAAGGAATATGGAACAATCAATGGGATCAATCAAACAACATGGCAATGGCTCCAATTGGTAAGAGTTCTCATCAATCTTTCATGCAACAAAATTGAGTTCTTCCTTCATTTGAAAACCAGCCACCTCAAAATAAAGAAGCTTCTCTACCCTATGGAGACATTCCATTCACTGAAGCAGAAGTGTCAAATCAACGAGAAGGTAGTGGTAAAGCACCTACTGAAACTACATTTGTCAATTTTCAGGAAGGTGAGAATTCTTTTGAGCACTTGGCTGTAAATCAAAGTTAAGATTTATGTAATGTTGATAATCCAATTGCAACCTATAGTAGATCTAAGAAAAGAGCAATTGGAGAAGGTTCAGGGCCTGAACAGGCAGCCCCTTCTCAGCCACAACAAAAGACAACTAGACATGAGCTACCTCAGAAGAGTTCAAACCAGCGAGTTCAAGATCCAACAAATAAGAATGTCAAAGGGCCTTATATTCCTCAATTTACACAAAATTTGGGTGCTTATGCTACTCCTGAATCATAGTCAAAGGCAGCCACTTCTCCACTCAATATTGTGGATCATATGAAGAAGACTACAGTCTCAATTTCGATGTGGGATACTCTACTAATTTCGGGACAAAAAAAGTACTTTCAAGAAGAGCTTTCAAAGCTCACTATTTCTGAGAAATCCCCTGAAAAGAAAGAATGAGTGTTGTCTTCACTAATTCTAATTCCGCTATTGAGTCTCAACCTCTTAAAGTGACTAAACCCCCTCCATTTTATCTCTCTGTGATCATTGGAGATTGTCTACTTCATAATTGTATGATTGATAGTGGGGCTAGTACTTTTGTTATGCCTAAGTCAATCACTGATAAGTTAGGTTTGCAATATGAACCCCATGAGAAAGGTGTCTTGCGATTAGATGGGTCTCCTACCAAGACTGTGGGTGTATTGAAAGATCTGAAAATTATACTTGTTGCTTGTCCAAATTTCACCATTTTACAAAATGTTGTTGATCTACCTCCATATTTTGCACTATGCCTACCCAGAGATTTCACTACCAAAATATGCGGTTATCTTTCTTCAGATTGGTCATACATGGTTTTTAGAACCGGATATGAAACCAAAATAGCTATTAGATCAGAGCCTATTTCCAAATTTCACCTTGAGCCATATATGCCAAATATGACAAATGTGAAATGTAGTATTACTAAAGAAGATGATAACACCACTGATCAAGAGCCTTCTAAGTCTCTTGAAGGCATTCCGAATTTTCTCTTTGATGAATGGGCTGCTTATAATCATGGACATGACCCCTACAAAAATATTGAAGATGCGGTTTTGGAGTTTACCATATGCACGAAGAAGGTGACTTATTGCCCAATCTTACTAGCTTATTGCAGGATCAAGGAGTTTGGAATCTATTCTTTGATGGATCCAGAACAAAGAATGGTAGTGGGGTTGGTCTTATGTTGGTTTCACCACAAATTCAAAGGTATTATTCTTCTGTTAGATTTCAGTTCAGTTGTACTTCTAATACTGCAGAATATGAAGCTCTTATTTATGGTCTTTAGTGGGCTAGAAAGAGAGATTAAACTCTTGCAAGTGAAATGTGACAGTGAATTGGTTGTTCAGCAAGTTAGAGGTTTAAGTGCAGCAAAGAATCCTCTTTTGAAGGCCTACAAACATAGAGTTTGGGATCTCATGGAAGATTTCCTTGCATTTGACATTCATCTCATTTCTAGAGGAGCAAATCAGTATGCTGATAGACTTGCTGCACATCTAGAGGAGCAAATCAGTATGCTGATAGACTTGCTGCATTGATGTGCAGCATGATATTCCATATTAGATTAAAGACAGTAAAAATTAGACTCAAATTAAAGTGGTATGCAGGCCTTCAGTCCCAAATAGCAATGTAAGTTGGCAAGTTTTTAATTTTGACAAACAAATAGCGTATTTTCTACAAAATGAGGCAGAATTTTGCCAAAGAAACCATGATAAATTGTAGTATCAATATGGAAACCAAATTGTGCAATTAAAATCAAACAAGATGCCTAAAAGTTTGGTGACTCTAGAGAGCATTTTTAATGAAGATGATCAGCTAAAGAAAGACAAAGTGAATATTTCTTCCAAGAAAGAGCATTATGAGCCAATTAGCATAGTTGAAGGTAAGCAACTCAAGTTGGGTAAAGTGAATACTGATTCTGAGAGAGTAGCTTTCATTTTGTTATGCCAAGAGTTTATGGATGTTTTTGCTTGAAAATACTATGATTTGAAAGGTTTTGATCCCAGATTAGCACAATATACTATTGAATTGGAACAAGATGCAAAACCGGTAAGACAAAAGCAAAGGCCAATCAACCCCAAGGTTGAGATTCTCATGAGGATAGAACTTACAAAGTTGATTGAATAAGGGATTATTTTTCCTATTAAGCATTCAACATGGGTTGCAAATCTTGTTCCAGTAAGGAAAAAGAATGAAGAAATAAGATTTTGTGTAGATTTCAGAGATTTGAATAGAATATCATTGAAATATCATTATTCACTTCCTTCCATGGATCAAATCTTTGAGAGTTTCAAGTTCACAGAGGTTTTCTTTATTGGATGGGTACTCATGGTATAACCAGATATTGGTGAAAGAGCAAAATCAATATAAAACCGCTTTCACCACCAAATGGGGTACTGTTGCTTACAAGATGCCTTTTGGACTCTCTAATGCTGGAGCTACCTTTCAAAGGGCAATGGATGTTGATTTTCATAGTCTTTTGAGTGAAATGGTTTAAGTTTATCTTGATGACATTACAATATTTTCAAAGGATCTTGATGATCATCTAACTCATTTGAAGATTGTTTTTTATCAATGTAGAGAATTTGGTCTCTTTAAATCCAAAGAAAAGTATTTTTTCAGTGCATGAAGGGAGACTTCTTGGGCATGTGGTGTCCAAAACCGGTCTTTCCATTGATCCAGAAAGAATAGAGGCAATCCTTGCTCTATCATTGTCTAAGCACAAGGATTGCAAAGCTTCTTGGGTAAGATTAATTTTAGTAGAAGGTTCATGCCTAGTTTTGCAGAACTAGTAAAGCCACTTAAATGCTTAAGAAACATCAAGAGTTCACTTGGAGTAACGAAGGTAAAAGAAGTTTTGAAGCTATCAAAGAAGCAATCAGCCAAGCTCCTACTTTGCTCAATTCAGATTTCAGTAAGGAGTTTTTCTTGTATGCTTTTTCTACTTCCAACACTATTTCAACCATTCTTATGCAGCAAAACGATAAAGGTTAGGAACAATCCATTGCTTTTTTTAGTCAATCTTTATAAAGGTTATGAAGAAAGAGATTATATTGTAGAAAAGCATGTTCTTGCTGTTATAAGAGGTCTAAAAAAATTCAGACATTTGGTTTCAAATAACAAGATTATACTAATGGTTGCTCATCCAAAAGTGAAGGACTTCATTCTCAACAGAGACTTGAACAAAAGGAGCGTTGGATGGGTCACTAAATGTATGGAATATGACATTGAAGTCAAAGTTACAACGCTGGTCTGAGGCAAAAGATTATGTGAACATCTTGCAGAAGATGTAAAAGAAGAAAAAGACAATTTTGACAATTCAGGACACTCAGCAAGAAGCTCAAAATACACCTCCTACAAGTTGGACACAAAACATTGCTAGATTTCTTCAAACTAGAGAATGTCCAAGGGGTTTGAATGCATCACAAAAAAAACACTTCAGGGTGCAATCAATTCCATATATTTTGATTGACGGAGTGCTCTTCAAGAAAGACATTGCAGGTATGCTTCTAAGGTGTGTTGAAACTAGTCAATTTGACAAGCTTTTTGAACAATATCATGATAGTCTTTCTGGAGGTCATTTTGCAACCAAGACCACAGCTGCAAAAATCATTAGAGCTGATTATTTTTTGTCTAATTTATTCAAATATGCACATGCATGTGTTCGAAAATGTTCAAAGTGTGCAATGTTTGTAGGAAAACAGAGATTAGCAACCATGCCACTAAAGCCAATTCAAGTTGAGCATCCTTTCATGAAATGAGGTTTAGACTTCATTGGCATGATTCATCCTCCATCCAGTCCTAGTCATAAGTGGGTTTTGACAGCTACAGATTATTTCACCAGGTGGGTGGAAGCAGTATCTTTGAAAGAAGCAAATGAGAACTCCGTGCTTGAGTTCTATGAGAGTCTAGTCACTCGTTTTGGAGCACCTTCTACTATCATAGCAGATAATGCTTTAGCATTCAGCAGTACAAAGGTATGTGAATGGGCTCTTGAACATAATATTTATTTGACAACTTCATCCAATTACTATCCACAAGGTATGGACTAGCTGAATCTACTAATGAACATAATATTTATTTGACAGCTTCATCCAATTACTATCCACAAGGTATGGACTAGTTGAATCTACTAATAAGAATCTGATTTGGATCATCAAAAGAACAATGAAGGATAATCAGAGATCTTGGCATACAAAGTTGAAGACTGTTTTATGGGCTAATAGGATCACCCCTAAGAAAGCCATTGGTCATTCACCTTATCTCATAGTTTATAGAAGAAAAGCAAGGCTGCCTATTTCATTGGAGCTTCCAGCTTTGGAGCTTGCACATCAACTAGAGCTTTTGAAAAGTGATGCAATGGAGGTAAGAATGAATGAATTGAGAGAATTGGAAGACATAAGAGATGAAGCGATGCATACCATGTGGTCAAATCAGCAACAAGTCAAGAAGATTTTTGACAAGGGAGCTTCATCAAAAACATTTCAGTAGCAAGTCAAGAAGACTTTTGACAAGAGACCCTAATTTCTGACTGAAAATCTCCTTTTGACCATGGCTGAAGTAACCTTCCTCCTTCAAAATAAGAAGGGAAACACACGAAAGCAGGAAAACTAACTAAGAAGCAAATGTGCAAATAAGCACTTATTGGATAAAATTGAAGCAAACTACTGTGCTTGAACAGCACTTGGAGGAAAGCAAAAACAACTATGTACATAGAGTTTTGCTCTTCAATAGCAATGTTTCAGATGTATCCCATTGACTGGGATTGGAAGCTCTTGGCCTTCCATCTTAGCAATTTGGCAGGCGTGGGATTTGCAGTTGGAGATCATGTATGGGCCACTCCAAAGAGAATCAAACTTTGTGTGCCTTCTCGGTTTGGCTCAATCCTCATCCCACTTGAAGACCAAATCTCCTTCATTGAAGCTTCGTGAGGAAGTTTTTTTGTCAAATGTTCTTTTCACTTGTGCTTGATGACTTTCCATGGCTAGCATGACTTGATTTCTTGTCTCTTCCAACTCCATAAGCTTTGCATCCCTGATCTACATAGGCTCATTCTCTAACAACTCAAGTTGATGTATTAGTTCCAAAGCTGGAAACTCGAGAGAAATAGGTAACCTTGCTTCCTTACCATAGACTAGCTTGTAAGGAGAGTTGGCTATTGACCTTTTGTAGGTGATCCTATCAGCCCATAGAGCTAAGTTCAACTTGAGATGCCATGACCTCTAATTGTCTTCAATAGTCCTTCGTATGATCTTTAAGAAGTTTTTGTTTGTAGATTCAGCAAAGCCATTTCCTTGTGGATAATAGTTCGATGAAGCGCTGAGATAAACTCCATGTTGGACAGCCCATTGGTTGATCATAGATCCCACAAAAGCCATTGCATTGTCAGAAATAATGGTCAAAGGAACTCCAAACCTAATAAGCAAACCTTCATAGAAATCAAGAACGCTAGTTTCGTTTGCTTCTTTCAATGCAATTGCTTCCGTCCAACGTGTTGAATAATCTATAGTTGTTAAAATCCATTTATGCCCTGAACTCGAAGGAGGGTTAATGAGACCAATAAAGTCCAATCCCCACTAGACAAAAGGTTGATCCACTGCAATTGGTTGAAGGGGCAGGGCTGCAACTTTAACTTTTCCTACAAATATAGCACATTGTTTGCACTTCCTAACCCATGTATGGGAATCGCCAAATATAGTAAGCCAATAGTACCCAACTCTCATGATTTTAAATTTTGTAGTTCTTGTAGAAAAATGTCCTCCACCAAATCCATCATGGAATTCTTCAAGTAATCTTTGAGTTTGGCTTGGTTCCACACACCTTAGTAACATTCCATTGATATCCTTTTTAAACAAAACGCCGTCAATGAGCAAGAATGGAATTGATTGCAATCTGAAATACCTTCTTTTTGAAGCACTTAGGTGAGAAGGGTAACAACCATCTTGCAGATCGCTTACCAAATCACGAAACCCGCTGGAAAATGAGGTGTAAACAGCAACAATCTCTTCATCATTTGACACTAAAACAACTTCATTAGTTTTTTGCAAGTCCTAAGCTAGATGCTCACAAAGTCCTTTGCCTCTAACCAACTTTGTAACCTTAATTTATATGTCATATTCCATTACCTTGGTTATCCAACCAGCGCTCTTCTCATTTATATCTTTGTTCAGAAGAAATTCTTTGATGCTTGGATGAGCAACCATTAGATGCATTTTATTATTAGGCAACAAATGCCTAAATTTCTTCAGAGATCTTATAACTGAAAGGACATGTTTTTCAACAAAATAATACCTTGTCTCATACTCCTCCAAGCCTTGGCTGTAGAAAGCTATTTGCTGCTCCAAATCTTCATGATTCTGCTGCATAAAAATCCCTGAAATGGTGTCCACATTAGCATACGTATACAGAATAAAATCTTTCGTAAAATCTGGATTTAAAACCATATGAGCACTTGCTATGGTTTTCTTAACATCTTCAAACCCTGTTATTCCCTCCTTGGACCAGCTGAAGTTCTGATTTTTCTTTAACATGGTTGTAAGTGGTTTAACTACAATAGCAAAATCTGAAATGTGTCTCCTAATAAAATTGATTTTTTCAAAGAAACTTTGCAAAGCCTTTTCGCTCTTAGACAAGGAGTACAAGAATGGATTGAATCCTTTCAAAATCTATGTTTAACCCGTGCCTTGAAATATGTGCAAGAAGCTTACCTTCATGAACTGAAAATACACACTTTTTGGGATTTAGAGATATCCCAAATTGCCTACACCTTTCAAAAACTTGCTTGAAGTGAACCATGTGATCTTCTACATTCTTTTGAAAATATTGTTATATCATCCAAATAAACAAGCACAAACCTTTTAAGAAGGCCTTGGAAGACCATATCCATGGCTCTTTGAAAGGTTGTTCCAACATTGGACAAATCGAATGGCATCTTTCTATACGCAAATGTCCCCCACTTAGTCGTGAAGACTGTCTTGAATTGGTCCTCTTCTTTGACCAAATCTGATTGCAACCACTATATCCATCCAACAAGGAAAACCCCTCTGAACTTGCAACAAGCTGTAAAATTTGTTCCACTGATGGCAATGGATAGTGGTCTTTAAGCAAAACCTGTTTAAATCGCGAAAATCAACACACAAACGAATCTCACCATTCTTTTTCCATACTAGAACGAGGTTCGCCACCCAAGTTAAGTACTTGATTGAAAATATAATCACTGATTCTATGAGCTTGTGAAGCTCAACTTTCATCAAAGGCAAAAGCTTTGGATTGATTGGCTTTTGTCTGTCTTATTGGTTTAGTTTCGTCTTCTAACTCAATAGTGTGTTGAGCCAAACTTGGATCAAAACCTTTGAGATCACTATACTGTCATGCGAATATATCAGCAAAACTTGTGCATAAATCAATGAAAGTTTTTTTTTGTGGAGTGCATACCTTGCCCAATTTCAAAATCTTACCAGCTACAATCTCTACATTGGCATAGTGATCTTTTGTTGACAAGAATGGTTTCTCTTTCCTTAGCTCATCTTCACTAAAAATATTTTCAAGAGTGACCAATCCCTTGGGTAGCTTATTAGTTTTCAGTTGTACAATCTGATCACCATACTACTGTAAGCGTTTTGACTAATTTCTTAAAGAAAACTCAGTCTCTTCTTGCAAAATCTCATAATTTGATTGCCATTTTCAAACACCTGCCAATTTTCTTGGTTATCCGGAACAAAAGGCCTTATAACTCCCTTTTATATGTGACTGAAAAAAGTCACTTTTTACATCAGTTGGGATATTAAATTGTGTCTCGATAGCAGCCAACCTATCAGCATGCTTATTCCTATCTCTTGGTATTCCCTGAATATTAAAACCCTGAAAATTTTCAAATAGATCCCAAACTCTGTGTCTATAAGATTTAAGCACGAGATTCTTGCATCTATTCAAACCTCTTACTTGGTGGGTAACAAGTTCACTATCTCCAAACACTTATAACAATTTACTTTCATCTTCCTAGCCCATTGCAAACCGTGAACTAGTGCTTCATATTCAGCAACGTTGTTTGAACAGCCAAACTGAAATTTAATAGAGATATACCTTTGTTCTGTAGGAGAAATTAATATCATTCCAGCTCCGGTCCCATGCTTATTTCTTGATCTATCAAAGTATAATTGCCACAAGCCTTCATTTGATTTGTCCTCTTTGACCATAGTTGGAATTGGTGCAACGTTCTCATGAAGACAATACACACCAAGACCTTCAATCAGCGTGTAGGGATCATGCCCATGCAAGGTGGAAGCCCACTCATCAAAAAACAAATCTGGAACTCCATCCAATGGCGAGTCATTTTCTACATCACTAGTTTGTAGTATTTCATCTGAGATGATACAATTTGCATTGACCGCATTTGGCGTGTAAGGCTCCATATGAAAACGTGCAATAGGTTTTGAATGAATTGTTATCTTTGTACCATATCCGGTTCTGATCAGCAAATAGGTCCATCAACTAATAAATATCCCCCAATATTTGAAGTGAAATCCCTTGAAAGGCACAGCGAAATAAAGACGCAGGTCTACCACTACGTCCTACTGAATAGTAACGTTAGGACAGGCATGTAATGTCAATTTCAAATATTTAATAATGCCTATCGTTTTTGCTGGTGAACCATCCAACTACAATACCCCTTTAATATTTGGCTCATAAACCGTTTTTGCTAGTGAACCATCCAACTGTAATACCCCTTTAGTATTTGGCTCATAAACAAGGTTGAGCTTGTGTCCAATCTGTTTGGGCATCATTGTATTGCTACCTCCACTATCCACCATACAATTATGAACCAAAGTATCACCCACTATCAAAAAAAGATAAAAATGGAGAGTTTTCTTCGTTTTTATCTTGGTTTTGTCCACTTTTGATATTTTATCTCCTTGTTGCTTAGTTGGCTGATTTGAATTTGTCAAGACTACACCTTTCAAAACCAGTTTGAAGACAATTCAAGCGCTAAAAGTTATTGAATGAGTTTATCATTTTGCCCTGGAATTGAAAGAGAATCCCACATGTTAATGTTGATGTTAGACTTCTTCATTTGATCTACAATACTGAATTGAGATGCACTAACCTTTGATTGCATTTTTTGTGGTACTTGTTGCTCACCAATTAGAGGTATTTGCTGCACTTTACTAACCTCTATATTTTGATTTTTTGGAGCTGTGGGAGCAACAAGCTACTCTTTTGTACCTTGAGCAATAATACTAGGAGCACTTGAAGTATTTGCTATTGCTTGGTCTTCCTCAACAGCTCTTCTTTTAATTCTCTGATAAGTTATAACTGCAACTTGACCATTCAAAACGTTAGTTTTAACATCCTGAGTAAAAGCGACATGATCATCTACCTGTCAATTTACATTAATAGCATCAGGTTACCCTTGAGTCGCTCCTTGTGATGTCAAATATGTATCTTGATATTGACCCCCTCGAAAAGAGAACTCTTCTTGTGTCATTTGTGGCATGGTGATGTTCGGTGATACCAAGTTTTGGTTTTGAACATCATTGAGATTTGAGAGCTGTCAACCTGAATTCTACACCAAATTATTTTGAGATGGAGTTGGAACAATGGCATTTGAAGTGGACAGAGCATTCGGATCAAGAGCAACATATGGCTTAGCTAGAGTTATGGCTCCTTGTGCTTGATAGGGTAGTCTATTTTCTCTGAAACCCTGATAAAGAGACCTTTGATCTTTGAAGGACTGATAGTTGTTCTGATTTCGTTGTTGATAGGACCTATTTGATTGAAATTGCTGCCTTTTGAGCTGTACTATTTCATTTCCAAAAGATTGTAGCAAACTTTTCAACTCTCTTATCTCACTAGATTGACTATTAGGGGCTGTAATAAGAACTTGAGGTGCTAGAATTGGAGCCAAGGATGGAATTTGAAGAACTTGAGGGGTTAGTACAGAACTTATTTCTAAAAATATGGGCATTGGACGTCTTGGAGAAAGCTTACCTGCTTGCATCAAACTATTTTCTGCCCTTATTGCAACTTCATAAGCATCTAGTAAAGTAGTGCCACCTATTGACTATATCATCACACTAATGTCAAAATTGAAAGCTTTCATAAAATACAAAAATGCATATTCAGGGGATGGCCTAATCAGAGCCAGTATCCTGGGCCATGTCTTCTGAAATCTAAGATTAAAATCGGATATGAACTCATGAGGAGCTCTTTGTATGGCAATTAATTGCTCAACTAAAAATAAGTGATCAGATTTATCTTCAAACTGCTTAACTAAGGTTGCACCCAATTCGTCCCAGGTGGAAACAGATATAAGTGGGAGGGTTCTATACGACTGTAATGATTTTCCTTTGAAAGAAGCAACTAGCAATCTGATAACAACATTATCCTCAACAACATTATGAACTGAACAAAGACTAGCCACATCCTGGATATGCTCAATAGGAGTTGTTTGATTTTCTCTTGAGAAGAATGAAATACTTTTGAGCACAGATACAAGAATGTCGTCTAACTATGCTAGATTCAGTGGACTTCCCCTATTGAATGGAGCAAACACTTGATTTCTAACCGCCATCTAGAAGGTGGGGATTGAAGTGTTTAGAACGATAGGATGAGGGGAGGGTAAATATTTCCTTTGAGGATAAGGATTTGCCCTCCTAGACCTTGCTCTTTTATAAGTTACAAATTCAAAAGGACTACATTTACTCGTTGATCTTGTGGTAACCTTTGGCATGAACGAATTAACTAAATGATGCTATGAACTCTGCAACTGGATGTAGATGAATATCCTCCGTTGCTGCGAAAACTCTATGCAAAGAAATTTTTCGTGATCCCATCGAGCGTGCCAAAAACTGTTGTCAACCTAGAGTTGCACCCCAAATCAAAGATGTGCTGAAATGGCCAATCCTCTCTCCGGTTGAAACAATGGGATCTTCTCATGAGGGTGGGTGCCTCAATAGTGAGAAGAACCTCCAGAGAACGCTGGTTCCTATAAGATGTATCAATGGATCTCTACTCTGTGCTACAAATCTACCATTGAAAAGGGAGAAAGAAACTTGAAAGGGAAATCCTACCTAATGACAGTGATACACCAAAACGTTGATCCATTCTACTTGGAACCTTGAACACTGAATCAAACAAAGGAAAAAGAAGACCTTTGATTTCAAGTGATCACTATGCATAAATATTCCATGAGAAGGATCGATCTAATGACCAAAACATGAGGCAAAACGATGGAGAGAGGTCTGATACAAGACACTTTGCAGCCACCTAACATCCACTTACAGCTTCAACAAAAAACATATAAAACACTGAACATGACCTGCATATAATGATAAGCTAACAACTAGGTATGAATCAGAATTTGGAAAGGGAGAGAAATCTACCACATATGCAAATTACTGAATGAATATACACTATGCCAGCGCTTGAAATCTGAAAGCACAATCCTTCTATTGATTGAAGAGGTTACACAACTCACCAATGACAGAGTTTGGACTTGCCAAGAGAGGGATACAATTCAACGTTGAAAAGCCAACATATATAGAAAATTACAACAGCCAAGAGTTGGCGTTGGAAAAATAGGAAAGACGCTAAATCTGTCCAACTCAGTCTTTACAAAAAGTCTATTTGTCTTGCATGAAGCTCCTTGGTGTTAGACGAAATGGACGGTGAGTTTGTTGAAATTCAAACTCTTATCATGCAAAAATGCTACGTCCACCTCCAAATATGGACTTCCTCTTGAGCCGTTTGATCGTTTGAAAGCACGAAATAATGAGAGCATGCATGAAATCCATGCCATGCTAAATTAGAACTCGAATTGAAACGTTGGAAGCTGAGTTGGAACGTTTGAAAGCATGAGTTGATCCAGAGATGAGCTCGATTTCAACAACCAATCAACTGAAACTTTGACCAGTCAACCAAAAATAGCCTTTGCTTGCATGGATTTTCCTTTTATTTTGGTCTACCTATTCATATTCATTTTCTGCAGACTTCTATTTTTTGTCCAAGTCCAATTATTCCTTAGGAATTCTGTATTGCCTTTGTTTTTTTAATTAATTTCTTTCGGAATTCTGTTGGTTTCTCTTTCCTCGGACTTTTTGCTGGTTGCGGACTTTCGTGCGTGTCCTCTCCTTGGCTTTGGATTTCCTTGGCCAACTTTTCCAAATAAATTTCTGCATATTTTCCCGAAGGAATCCTTTGGACAAAATGTCCAAAGGATATCCTCCTTTTCATTTGCTTATTTTATCATAATCTCTCGGGCCGTTTTGGATTTGACTTCCCCCATAAAGTGCCCTCCAAAATTTTCAAACAGCCCCCTCGGACATTTTGGACAGCCCCTCAGTTTATTCTTTCAGAATTCTTGTCATGACCATTCTTTCCTTCAGGTTTTCCTAGCTTTGACTTTTTCTATTGCCAATTTTTTTGATTTTATTCCTTTTGGCTCTTATGTCCTTTTAAATTCCCGCAGATTTTTTGGAGCGCTGACTTTTCCTACTTGCAATTTCCCGAAGTATTCCTTCGGACAAAAAGTCCGAAGGATCTCCCTCCCTTTTTTTTCTTTGCCTTTATTTATATTTTCTCGAGTTTTTTCTTTGTCCCGAATTTCTTCGGACTCTTTGTGAGGTCCTGCCACCAACCAAGTGCCCTCCGCAAAGGCAAGTGTCCTTCCTCTGTGCCCTTCAGGAAAATTGGAAAGGCCCTACCACCGACCAAGTGCCCTCCGCAAGGGCAGGGGTCTCTCAAGAACTGACTTTTCGAAAGAATTGAAGGGCACCCGAGTTTTTTGTAGGGCACCCAGGCTTTTTGTAGGGAAATCGGGCTTTTTGGGAGGCACCCGGGTTTTTTTTAAGTCATCTTATTCCTTTACACCTTATGTTTTCCACACTTTTGGATTTTCTACGGACTTTTTGGAGGCTGCAGACTTTGTTGGCTTCTCATATGTCTTTATTCTTTCCTTGTTGGCTGCGGGTTTTTGTTTGCAAATTCTCCGAGGTATTCCTTCGAACAAAAGGTCCGAAGAAATTCCTTCAAACTTTTGTCCGAAGGATATCTTCCTTTTAATTTCCTTTGCTTTGTGCATATTTCTAACCTTGCCTAAGGCATTAATTAATGTATTGTATGCAGTAACCCTATAATAATAACCATGTTTGCGCATCGTATGCAAAACAACCTCTGTCTTTTCAAACAATCCAGATATGCAGTATGTCTCAACAAGTAGAACATATGTATCTTCAGTCGCAACCTAGGGCACCTGTAACATCCTCAAGTAGATCCCATGCTTTATATGAAAGTTGTAGATGGCTATTTAAGGACCCCAAAAAACTGATTTACAAGACAAACCGGTACCATAAGACCATCTTCTGAATAGTAAGGTTGACAATTTTTGGCCTGTGGAAGAATTGTCAACAATAGGCACTCCAAATTTGATAGCCTTTGGAGTGGACCTTATATTATCACTGATTGCAAGAAGAACAATGCTTTCAATTATCCAGATTGAGTGGAGAACCTCTCATTCCTATGAATGGGATCTTTCTTAAATATTGCTATTAAGAGAGTCACTCCTTTGTACATAGTCATCGTTTCATTCCTCTAAGTGCTTCACAGCAAATGTTTTCAGTAGTAGTTGTTTTTTCCTTTTAGTTTTGTTGTTGTCATTTCCTCTGAGTGCACACGTGCACATGTTGTTGAGTCAGTTTCTCTATTGTGTTTTGGTCTCCAGATCTTCCAATATTCAATGTATATCCAAGTCTATCCTTGTCAGAGTTTCTGAGGTCTTTGACCAGCAGGCAGGGCAAACCTTGAAAGTCGCCAAAATTACTACCCTGACTATTTGAAACTTTTTCCAGAACAGTCCAATCCCCTATACAGCTAGCCAAATTGGTGATCTATAATCTAAAAGCATGAACCAAGGGAAATGTGGATAGTCAAGTATCAAAATACAGTCATGATGATGACCTACAACAACATTTCACAATCAAGTAAGGGTCTTTATCAAGATTTAGTGTATTTATAAATGGACTGATCAAGCAATTATATAGAAGAGTGAAGATTAAATCTGTTTTAGAAGCTACAGACCATTCAAGAACATGACATCTACAGCAGGTTTGAAAAAAGCACATCTTCAAAGCGTCACATATAGTTTTTAACATTAGCCTACAGGCTTGTAAATTCACTCACGATGAAAGCGACACCAGGCAAAATACAGGTTTATAACTTTCGAACCTTATTTCATCTAGTGTTTCCCCCAAAAAGACTTTTTCCTTAGTATTTTCTTCCTCAAAGTGTTGTCTTTTAATGTCTCAAATGGCTAAGTGTCGGAATAATTTCTTCGGACAATTTGTCCGAGGGAATGCATGTTCAAGGACTTTACAATAAGTCCGAAAGAATTACAAAGGGACAGTTCTTTAGCGAAGAAAAGGTCCTTTCCAAAAACCCTGAAGGGTATGTACCCTTTGGGAAAGCTCAAAGGGACAATTTCAAATGAAGGAGACCATTTCCGGAAAGCCCGAAGGGCACTTTACAAAGCAAAGGACTTTTTTCAAATGCCAAGGTCGATTACAGAAATCTCGAAGGGTATCTGCCCTTCGGGAAGGTTCCAAACAGAAAATCCAGAGGATCACTTCAAGAGGCCAAAAAGGCTTTCCAGGTTTTCCGAAGGGCATGTGCCCTTCAAAAGGGTCATTAACAAGAATCCTGAAGAGCATCTGCCCTTCGGGAAAGCTCACTTCAAGATTGGAAAGGACGTTTGCAAGAAACCCGAAGGGCATGTACCCTTCGGGAAGTTTCATCTCATGAGTTTTAAGGGCTTTTACAAAAGCCCAAAGGGTACATACCCTTCAGCATGCAAGAAACCCGATGGGCATGTGCCCTTTGAGAAGGTTCATCTCATGAGTTTTAAGGGCATGTACCCTTCGGGCTTTTGTAAATGCCCTTAAAATGATGAGATGATCCTTCCCGAAGGGCACATGCCCTTTGGGTTTCTTGCAAACGTCCCTTCCAATCTTGAAGTGAGCCTTCCCAAAGGGCAAATGCCCTTCGGGATTCTTGTTAATGACCCTTTCAAAGGGCACATGCTCTTCAAATTTTTTGAGAGTGTACTTTTTCGAAGGGCACATACCCTTAGAAAAAAATGAAATGAGCCATTCCTTTGAAAAGAGAAACCCCTCGAATTTTTTGACTTGACTTTTTCTGCCTTTCAGAAAACTTGGGAAACCCTTTTGGCCTCTTGAAGTGACCCTCCGGATTTTCTGTTTGGAACTTTCCCAAAGGGTAGATACCCTTCGAGATTTCTGTAATCGACCTTGGCATTTGAAAAAAGTCCTTCGCTTTGTAAAGTGCCCTTCGGGGTTTTCGTAAATGGTCTCCTTCGTTTGAAATTGTCCCTTTGAGCTTTCCCGAAGGGTACATACCCTTCGGGATTTTTGGAAAGGACCTTTTCTTTGCTAAAGAACTATCCCTTTCTAATTCTTTCGTACTTATTGTAAAGTCCTTGAACATGCATTCCCTCGGACAAATTGTCCGAGGAAATTAGTCCGACACAGCCATTTGAGACATGAAAAGACAACACTTTGAGGAAGAAAATACTAAGGAAAAAGTCTTCTTGGGAGAAACACTTGATGAAATAAGGTCTGAAAGTTACAAACTTGTATTTTGCCTAGTGTTGCTTTCATCGTGAGTGAACTTACAAACCTGTAGGCTAATGTTAAAACTGTATGTGACGCTTTGAAGGAGATGTGTTTTTTTCAAACCTGTTGTAGGTGTCATGCTCTTGAATGGTCTATAGCTCATTAATGACCCCAACGAAGGCTCTAAAACAGATTTGATTTTCACTCTTCTATATAATTGCTTGATCAATCCATTTGTAAATACACTAAATCTTGATATAGACCCTTCTTACTTGATTGTGAAACATTGTTGTAGGTCATCATCATGACTGTATTTTGATACTTGACTGTCCACATTTCCCTTTGTTCATGCTTTTAGATTATAGATCTCCAGTTTGGCTAGCTGTATAGGGGATTTCAATGTTCTGCGGAAAGTTTCAAATAGTCAAGGTAGTAATTTGGCCTTGACAAGCCAAATTACTAACAATTTTTACATTTACAAGATTCATGTTGTCAACCTAGAGCTGCGCACTGATTCAAAGACGTGCGCGAGACGACTAGTCCTCTATCCGGCTGAAACAATGGGATCTTCTCATGAGGGTGGGTGCCTCAATAGTGAGAACCTCCAGAGAACGCTGGTTCCTGTATGATGTATCAATGAAGATTCCTACTCTACGCTGCTGACTACTGTGGAAAAGGGAGAAAGAAAAACTAAAAGGGGAAATCCTACCTAAAGGGGTGTTACACCAAGAATTTGATCCACTCAATTTGGAACCTTGAACACTGAACGAACAAGGGAGAAGGAAGACCTTAGACTTCAATTAATCACTTATGCATAAGTATTTCATGCATAGGTTCGATCTAATAACTAAAACTTGAGGGAAAACGATGGAGAGAGGTCTGATAAAAGACACTTTGCGGCCACCTAACATCCACTTAAAGTTTCACCAAAAGACAATAAAGAACACTTTAACATGACCTACACAAGGATAATATAGCAACTAGGTATGAAACAAAATTTGGGAAGGGAGAGAACTCTACCACTTATGCAAATTGCTGAAAAAATATACACTATGCCAATGCTTGAAATCTGAAAGTACAGTCTTTATTGATCGAAGAGGTTACACAACTCACCAATGGCAGAGTCTGGTCTAACCAAGAGAGATTGGATGATTTTAATCAAGGCTGAAAGCCATTATATAGAAAAATACAAGAGGCCAAAGATTGGCATAGAAAACTTGAAGAGAAGATTCACTTTGGTTAACTCAAGGCTTTACTTGGCCTTTCAATAAAATATATTTTTCCTTTTGTCCTTGCATGAAGCTTCTTCGCTTGATGAAGCGCACTTATCTTTGTTATGAACTGCCTACCTCTTTTTTGCATGGAAATCTACGCAAATATTAAATTTAGAACTCCATGTGAGTTGCCTGATTGCCGAGTTGTAGCGTTTTGAAAACTGAGTTAACAGTTATTTAGGCTGAGTTGGACGAAGAGATCATTCTCCTTCGCATGAAAGCTTCTAGTGACACAGAGTTTCAATCAATTAGTTAACTTTAAATCTAGAATAGTCAACTCGTCGTTCGAATTCGGAACTCTTGCTAAAGCTGGATTAGACCTTCGGATGCATGCGCTGAATGGAGACGAACAGGGCTTTAATAATCAGTCAACTGAAACTTTGACCGTTTATTCGAAAATAGCTCTTATGTTCGAAAATAGCTCTTGCTTGCATGTATTTTGTTCTAATTCTGATCGTGTCTATTTCTGGGAGGATTCCATATTCAACTCCTTCGTCGAATTATCTATTTTCTATTCTCTTTTGCACAGTCGACCTCCATTTATTTCGGATCTCTTGTCTCCTTGGTCTCAACGGTTACTTCCCGCGGTCAAAAATTGACGGCTTGCGGGACGTCACCACAAGTTGTCGTATTTCCTTTGGCTATATTTCTTCGGGTTTATTTCTGCCATTTTTCCTTTACTCTTATTTGTTCAGGGTTTTTCCTGTGGTCTTTTTGTCTCTGTGGTCTTCCGAATTTCTTCGGGACTTTTTGTCCAAAGGAATTCCTTCGGACAAAAAGTCCGAAGGTTGTTCTTTGCTTTTTGCCGAACCAACTTCTTCGAAGCTCCTTGAATTTTTTACCGTTGGCATTCTTTCTTTCGGCTTTGTAATCCCTCCGAATTCCTTCGGACTTTTAAAGGAAAAAGTCCGAAGGAATTCCTTCAAACAAAAAGTCCGAAGGTATCTTTTGTGTCTTGGCTTCACTTGTTTTTCATTGTCTTTCTTCGGACTTCTCTTTGTGCGTCTCCCAAATTCCTTCGGACAAAAGTCCAAAGGATATCTTCTTTCGCTTCTCCCTTTAGCCAACGAAAAGTGCCCTTCGGCTTTTGAAATGTGTCCCTCGGGAATTTTACCATGGTCCCTTCCGCCGACCAATTGCCCTCCGCAAGGTCTATTTAGCCTTTGCCTGTGCCCTTCGGAAAAATTGGAGGGCACCCGGGCTTTTTTCAACGGTGTCTGATTTGGTCTTGTGCCTGCCCGAAGGGTAGGTGCCCTTCGAAAAAATTGGAAGTGACCCTTCCGAAGGGTAGGTACCCTTCGGGATTCTTGAAATGGACTTTTCCTTGCCTTTTGCAACTTTTCTGAAGCTTTGGACTTTTTGTCATCGGCTCTTTTTGTCTTTTCTGCCCTCTGCAAGGGCTGTTTGACCTCTAAAAATTGCCTTTCGGAAAAGTTGCAAAGGCCCTTTTAATTTCTTCTAAGTGTCAGGAGAGTCCGTAGAAATGACCTGCAAAGTCCGTAGAAATCCTCTTTTGGTCAAGGAAAACAATGTGAACTTTCTAAATAGCAAGAGACACTCTGACTTGTGGAAGAATTGTCAACAATTCCCAAGGGTATGTACCCATCAGGGAGGTTAATCTACAATGTTGTCGAAGGAACAAGCTGGAAGGAACAAGGAAATGTCTGCGGGAAAAGGACAAAGGACTCCAACAAAAAGTCCTTCAATTTGTCCAAAGGAATTCCTTCGGAAAAGGGAGAGAGCTTCAAAGCGAAAGCCTTAGACAAAAAGTCCGCGAGAAAGTGGAAATCCAAATGGATAATTCCTTCAGACTTTTTGTCCGAAGGAAAGTCTAAGCTATAGAAAAGAAAATCCCAAGGACAATAAGGAATAAGTGAATGGACAATCCCTGGGACATTTTGTCCACAAAAAAATTGCCAAGAAAAAACCCGAGAAAAGTCCACAAGGAAGACAAACCAAAGGAAATACACAGGAAAAGTCCACAAGAAGATCACCAAGGGAATAGACACGGAAAGTCACGGACTTTTTGTCCGAGTAAATCAAGGAGCAAATAGAGCCGGCAAAGGCTATAAATAAATAAGGCCAAGGAAATGCATGCACAGAATCGACAAAATCGAGAACAGGACGCTGACAAATAGCAAAGTTCAATCTGAACGTGTCTCTCACTTAGCAAGATCCTTGACCATGCAAGCATAAGCTATTTTCAATACACTGGTCAAAGCTTCAATTCACTGTTTGACCTAAATCACGCTTTGCCTTGATTTTCATTCAATCCAAGTTGTCAAACGTTCCAGGTGGTTCCAGCAGAGTATATGAGGTGGCGTAGCTTCTCATGCAAGTGGAGACCATTAGGGTTCGACTGTTCTTAATTTGGATTTGACCGGACAAATCCATTGCATATCTTCTTGGTCTTTCATGCAAACAGGAATATCTTTCTCCACCTCAGCTTTCAAATGAATTAGATGGAGTTCCTTATTTAGAAATTTGGCATAATCTTCCATGCAAAGGAGAAGTTGACTTTCAAAAGGCCCACCATCCACACTTCCACGCCACCTTGGATTCATGCATGTTTGAAGATTTTGGGGAATGTATTGTTTATTTTAAGATTAATCTTTCAAACTTGGCTCTATCACTCTTTTTCTATGCCAAAGTTTGGAGATACATGCAGATTTTGTAAAGGAATGATTTTATATTCTGAATATTGTAGAAAAAGGTTAAGTCTTCAGTTAATTAACCACGACTAACCTTTTCCTTTTTTAGAAACTCCACATAGGCTATTTTAAGTTTTGGAAAAGTCTATTTATTGGCTTAATCAAGCCATTGAAAAGGACCCCTGAAGTTGGAAGAAAGAAATTGTACGCTGGACCATTCATCAATAAAGAAGTTATTCTGAGTTTGACAAAAGATAGTGTGTAATCTGATTGTGCATCAGCGTATAAGTGAGATTTATCTCCTTTCGCAGGTCCCTTCCTCACCTTCTTAAGCACAAGCTTATACTGAGAGGGGGGGTGAATCAGTCTAAGATATTTTTTTTTGCTTTAAACTATTAATCTTAAATCCAAAACTTCAAATTACTCCGCAATTAATATATTCAAAGCAATCAAAGAATACAATGCAAAACCACATAATGCAAATAGACACAGATTTGCGTGGAAACCCTTTCAAGAGAAAACCACAAAGAAATATTCCTTTTATATATAAAACTCTTTTACAATGTTTGCAGGAACCAACCTACTGTAGACACCAATCCCCAAACCAAGCATCAACTCAGTCAATTTGTGAGCACCCACCCACTGGAGACACCAATCCCCTTCGCCAAGCACCAACTTAGCCAATTTGCGAGCACCAACCCACAGGAGCACCAACCCCTAGACTATTAGGCACTGACCCCAAGCCAAATCGATTCCATCATCTGCGATTGCTTCTTCAATCGAATGATGACTTTGCCTCTCTTCTTTCTCTCTCATTAATTTTCTTATATACTTTCTACTCTCCTCTCTTTCACAATTCTCAAAGAATATTCTTCATTAAAATAAATCTACCCTTCATACTTCTTTTCTTATGAGATATTATATTTCATTTTCTGCTCTTTCTCTCTTCCTTCTCTCTCACACTTATATGATCTTCATTCAAATCGAATGCTTCTTATACTTCCACATCTCTTCTCCCTTATATAGCCTTTAAAGGATGTGTCCCATCCAAGAGATACCACTTCACCAAAAGATGTGACCGTTGACATTTCCGTCAACATTTTCGTTAACATTTTCATTGACATTTCCGTTCACTTCCGGCAACAATTCCGTTCACTTCCGAACACTTCTATTTACTTTCGGCAACAATTCCGTTTGACATTTCCATTCATATCCGTTACAATTCCTTTGACATCAATGACAATTATTTCAACACACCTATCTCTCCCTTTCTCACCCTTTTGCAAGTCATTTGAAGAGGTTTCCAACCCTTCATCTGAAATATTTATGATTAAGGAAAGAATTATAAATTTCATTTGATTATATGCGTGCATTGATTTCAGTAACTTCAGAGGGTTTTGACAATTCAGAGGTGTCACCCCCTTTTAATTATATTTTTCTTTTCAGTTTCTTTCTTCCTTTTCAACCCAAAAATCACAGTAGTCAAGTTTATTGTAAAATCTAAAGGGAACCAGTGCTCTTTGGAGGTTCTCATCAAAGAGTCACCCACGCTCAAGAAGTTCCAATTGTATCAGTTGGAGTGAGGGTGTGCTTTGCACATCTTCAAGCAGGGTGCACTCTAGAGTGATAACAAGACCTTCCACGGTTAAGATAGGAGGGTACTTTTCTACTGATTGGTCTTTTCTAACTTTTAAAACAAGATATGGAACCAAGGTGACTATAAGGACTCAGCGCTTAGCAAGGTTTCATATTGAGCCATACATGGAAACAAACTCAAATCAGAATTGTCTAATTAGCAAAGAATCTAAAAGTGTTATGGACGGTGAAGCATCTTCCCCCTTGAAGGTATTTATGATCTCTTACTTGATAAATACAACACTGAGACACATGGACTTGATCCATACACCTTCATAGAAGAGACTAATTTGGGAATTTATTGTATGCATGAAAAGGATGCTCCAAGCGATTCACTCATTAATGAAGATCATGAGCTTGAAGGGATGTGGAAAATGTTTTTTGATGATTCAAGGAGCAAAGTGGGTACGATAGCTGGCATCATGATTGTTTCTCCATCAAAGAACCAATTCTACTATAGATTCCACTTCAGTTGCACCTGCAATGTGGCAAAATATGAAGGCCTAGTTCATGGCCTCCAATGGGCAAAGAGGAGAGGGATCAAGAATTTGAAAGTCTATGGGGATAGCGAGTCGGTCATTCATCAAGTAAGAAATCGATCTACAGCCAATAATCCTTTGCTTAAATCCTACAAGCATAGGGTATGTAACCTATTTGAAGACTTTGACGCCTTTAACATACAATCCATACCAAGGGATTCAAATAAACATGCTGATAAGTTGGCTGCCATAGGGGCACAGTTCGATACAACTGCTGATGTGGGAAAGGAAAAAGATCAGTCTCACATCAAAGTCATTGTGAGGCCTTCCATCCCAAATAATGAAGTGTCATTACAGGTGTTTGAAAGTGATGAACACATTGCACACTTCTTACAAAATGAGGCAAGTTTCTCTCAAGGAACCAAAAGAGATTACATGATCATTATGAAGAACAAATTATACAGCGGAAGACAAACAAGATACCCAAGGGGCTGATTACCTTGGAGAGTGTCTTCAATGAAGATGATCAAAAGAAGGAAAGAGCAAACATGTCCACAAAAAAAGAGAATTATGAGAGAGTCATGATTTACCATGCATCTTGTTGTTGGAAACCATGACATCATTTCTGGTAATGCACTTGCTTTCATAAGTGTTAAAACTTCTAATTGGGAAGCAAGGAATGGAGTTCACTTGAGTACCTCATCTAATTATTACCCTCAAGGAGTTTCTCCTAAGCAAAGACCTCAATGAAAAGAGAGCTGGATGGATTACAAAGGTGATGGAGTATGACGTGGACATTAAAGTGACGAGCTTGGTAAGAGGAAGAGGATTGTGTGAGCATTTGGCTTCAGATCTTCAAAAGCCAAAAGAGGAAGCCTTGGTCAACCAAGTTCACCCCCAACCAACTGATCAAATGCAAGCTCAAAGTTGGACACAAGACATCATTGGTTTTCTTCAAAATGGTGAGTGTCCCAATAGCTTGAACAAGTCTCAAAGGAGATATTTTAGACTGTAGACCATTCCTTACTGTCTTGTGGATGGTGTGTTGCTAAGATGTGTTAACAATGATCAATTTGATATGTTGTTGGAGAAGTTCCACAATAGTGCAGATGGAGGTCATTTCTCTCCTAAGACGACAGTTGCAAAGATAATGAGCGCTGGTTACTATTGGCCTAATCTTTTTAAAGACTGTTACCAGTGGGTTAGAAAGTGTCCTCAATGTGCCTTCTTTATAGGCAAACAGAAACTTGCAGCCCTTCCATTAAAACCTATCCAAGTAACCAGCCTTTCACACAATGGGATCTCAATTTCACTGCCATGATCAACCCTCCATCAAGTGTTGGACACAAATGGATATTGACTGCCACTGAATACTTTACAAGGTGGGTAGACGCTGTTGCATTGAAAGAGGCAAGCGAAAATGCTATCTTGGAGCTCTATGACAGCATTGAAACAAGGTTTGGAGTTCCCCATGTCATCATTTCTGATAATGCACTTGTTTTCATTAGTGTTAAAACTTCTGATTGGGAAGCAAGGAATGGAGTTCACTTGAGTACCTCATCCAATTATTACCCTCAAGATAATGGATTGGCTGAGTCTACCAACAAAAACCTCATCAAAATAATCAAAATAACATTGGAGAACAATCAAAGATCCTAGCATAGCAAGCTCAAGATAGTGTCATGGGCAGACAGAATTATTCCTAAGAAATCAATTGGTAACGCTTCCTTTGTACTTGTTTATGGAAGAGAAGCCAGGTTGTCCATATCCCAAGAACTCCCTACCCTGGAACTTGCACAGCAGCTGGAATTACTTGAAAACACTCCAATGAAAGTCAGATTGACAGAACTAATGCAGTTGCAGGATGCAAGGGATGATGCACACAAGGCTATGGAACACCATCAAGTGCTTATGAAGAAATCCTTTGACAAAAGGACAAGTGCAAGAGTGTTCAAAGAAGGTGACTTGGTTTTGAAGTGAGATGAAGACAGAGCAAAAACAGGGATGCATACAAAGTTTGACATTTTGTAGAGTGGCCCTTACATCATCAACAAGTGCAAGCAAAGCAACTCCTTTCAACTGTCCAAAATGAAAGGACAAGAGTTGCTTATCCCTATGAATGGGATACACTTGAAATTCTGCTATTAGCCCTTGCTCGTCCTTTTGTAAATACTATTTTGAGATGTGTGTTTCCTTTGTTCGCTGTTGTGTTCCCTAAGTGCTCTGTAGCACAGGTGTGTTTTCCTTCCTTTTGTTTGAGGTGTCTTTGCATTGTGTGTGCGATCAACCCAACTAGTATGTTTTTGAGCCAAAGCTTGTTCAATTCTCTTTGAAGTGCCTATATGCGTGACTCCATGCCCAATGGAAGAATTTAGGCAACTGGTCTTTGGCGTAACAGGCATGCCTCCCCTGGGAATCACCAAGAATGTTAGCCAAATTTGTTACCCTTGTTTTTGAAATTTTTTTTTGCTAAGTTCAGCATCTCTTGTCTGTTTTCAATCCAATTGTGAAGGACTCATGAAGAAACCAGTTGTTTTCTCTTCTTCGAAAGTTTTGTTTCAGCCTTGTTCGAATGTTTTTTCACCCCTTTTGCCTAAGCGTTATCTCATTTGGAAGGTTTCCTTTTTTCGGGTTTTTTGTCTAAGCCTAGGAATTCTTTCAAGACTTTTTGTCTTGGACAAAAAGTCCGAAAGAATTGTCTATTTGCCTTTTCCCGAGAGAATCCTTTGTCTCGGACTTTTTGTCTCGGACAAAAAGTTTGAAGGTATTTGGCCTATCTTTTCTCAAAAGATTACCCCTTAGAATTTTTCCAAAGGGTTCTTTCTCTCTCCAAAGTGCCCTTCAAAAAAATTTCGAATGGTCACTTTTCTCTCCAAGTGCCCTTTGGAATTTTTCCAAAGGGTCACTTTTCTCTCCAAGTGCCCTTCGAAATTTTTTCGAAGGGTCACTTTCCAAAGCCCGAAGATTTAAAGCTAGAAGAACCCGAAGCCATCAAGCTTGAAGAACCCGAAGTAGAAGAGCTTGGAAAACCCGAAGAGGTCTTGACAATGCAAATCGGGTATTCAAGACAACTTATAAAGCTTGATCCAACGGCTGATCTATGATAGGCAGATCAAACATGCAAATCAACGATCCAGGTCATTCTAAATGGCCAATGGAAAAATCAATCAATGAGCACACGGATTCCCAGAAATGCCTCTCCAAGGCAAAACAGAATGAAAGTGACTCTTTTCCACGCCATTGTGCATCATGACAAGCCAAGGAGAAGCGGTTGGGCACCGAAACAGATTTCTAATAGGTGGCTCCATTGACAACAACCATTTTAATGCCATCTCCAAACATCTTGATTGGGTTGAGCGATAAAAAACTCAAGAGGGCAAGCCAAGGGCATTCAAGAGGGTGACATGGATCAATCAAAATGCCCTAATGAGCATCATTGGCAAACTCAGTTGCAGGTGAAGATAGAGACTTCCAACAAAATTGATTCCTCTCCTTGGTGCCAAAAGCTTTCCTCTCTCTCCTTGCTATATATACATCCCCTTGGCTAGAGAAAAAGAGACCACACAGTGTATGGCGAAGCCCTGCTGGAATGATTCAAGTTTTGCCTTTACGCATTTAGCATAAATTCGTTTCCTTCAAGCTTTTTCTAGGTTTTTGGTCTGAGTGTGCAAGAGATGTATAGTGGTAGCATGTGATGATTTTCCATCCTTCTGCCCACTGTATCATTCATACCTGAACAAGAGTTCTTAGTCTAACTGGTCACACAGTGTGTATCCAAGTGTATTGAATTTTTGCATGTGTATTACTGTCTTGAATGTGCAAAGTTTGTCTTCCAGCTCATTTACCTTGTGTCATTTTTTACACATCTCACCTCTATGTTGAAATTTTGTTGTTAGAATCTTTAGAATTTGCAAATGGTTTGTGTTTTTGTTGTATTGTGCACTAGAATATGACATTCATGTGGAAAATAGTTTTGGTGTATCACCACTCTTAGAATAGGATTTCCTTTTTTGTAAATTTCTAACTTTTTTCCCTTTAAACAAGCTGGTTTAGCTAGCCCTTTCAATCTAGAGGTCCATTTCCTCCATAGGCATACCCACAGCCCTGGAAATATTCCAACGTTGCCTAAATCTGGGAGAGGACTGAACACTCTCTTCTAGGGTGCAAGATTTGGAGACAATAGGATGTTCACACAAACAATTCCTTTGCATTGAACACACAATCTACTCATCTTGGTTCTCCATACTCACTTAGAAGTTCTTCTCTACTCTAGTCTACCTGTTCCCAATCCTTCCCCCCTCGTTTGTGACTCCCGATATGCCTCTTGGGAATCATGTTCATCTTAATAATGCTCCAAAAGAGCACTTCAATGATTGTGGGCCGTTATTGGATGGCATTATCCATCGTGGGTTAAATTGTTGCTTCATGTAGAGCAGTCATTTCATCATGAGACAAAAAGCACTTTGTCTCATGACCTAAAACAGCTCATTCTCCCTTCAAGAATCCCGCTAAAGTGTGATTGAATTCATGAAGGATGTCTTTGACTGTTAGATGCCCACAAACACAAAGGATGTATTTTTGGTCGATGCAAGATTGCGTGACTAATCGAATGCTCTTACATCAGCATGTTTTCCACAAAGGAAATCCAACTGCTGAATGCCTTGCCAACCATGAGGTGGATGGAGTGGACTCCTTAACTCACAACCTTTCGTCTACATTGGAAGGCTTTGCTAATATCGTCCTCAATGAGGTCAATGTTACAAAATCTCATTATGATTTGAAGCATAACACACTCCCTTACTAAAAGCATACTAGCTATTTACTACCATGGATACTCTTTCTTCTTTCATCCCTCCATGCATGCATTCTCTTTCTTTCACTGTTGTTTCCTATGCAACAAGTTGTTCTTCCTCTTTCTCTCTCTAGTTTGGCAAAAATGGCTATATGCAATTAGTGGGTCATAACTACCAATGAGTTGAAACTTTCTTTCAACAAATTTCAATTCACATGCCCAACAATTTGTTCATGCACTCCTCGATTATCAGGGCATGAGCTTTTATCAATCTACTAGGGAGGTCCAATCGACCTTCCCTTTACACTACACCATGGTTATCAAGAGCAACGAGGCCGTAGATATCCTTTGTGATTTAATGTTGAGGAACTTAGATTTAGGAGTCATGGCCAAGGTGGAGCTTGATGATTCAAATGTTGTTTTGGGGGCACAACTACTAGTGTTGGAAGTGGAACATGATACGCAGAGGTCCATGACCATGAAAAAAAAAAATTCATGTGATAACATATAAATTTCCCCCCTCTTGTCTGCTAAGGGAGCCCCTTTTGCTCCGCCCTTTGATTCCCTCAACCACTTGTAGGTTTCCCTAATCAAAAGCAAAGGAGACCTTCCTCCCTTGATGTTAAAAGGAGTTCTTAGGAACAACTCTATTTCAAGCTTGAGAGGCCCGGGAGTCTTATTGCCAAAAATGACAATGGCAATGGCAATGTACACTTTTATTTTGGTGGGGGTAATGTAGCTCGTGCTAGGGGCGGTCAACAGCAACAAGTGTTCCTCTGGCGGGAGTGGAGTGGCTTCCCTCATGCAATGTGGGCCAACCCCTATTCACATCGGTGGTGCTATTGGTCGGGTTCGAGATGCTATTGCATCCTAGCTTTGTCAATGGTATCACTTAAGAGGTATTTTGGTGCATTGTTTTGTGTTGGACTTGTTATTTTTACCCCTCATGGGCCCTTCCCAACTACTAGTTTATGTTCTAGTTATGACATTTCAGCTGCTCCTTTCATCTTGTAGATGATGTTTTGACTATGGTATTTGGTCTTCTTACATCTTGTTTCTATGCATTTAATATATAGGCATTTTTTCTATGTTGCTTAGTATCTCTCCTTGGTCTGTGTTGGTCTCTCTTGTTGACCTAGGTATGGAATCTACCATTGTTTTGGTGCCTTAATGTAATTAGTTTTATATATCTATGTACTAGTATTTTTTATCAATGAAGGGTATGGGACCCATGGAACCCCGATTTAATGAGATGAAAAAGACATCAATTGCTATATTTATTGTCGCAACATCCTCACTATAACAGTTGGCCTCTCCAAGTCCAACGTGGTTGCCAACCTTGAGAAGTCTTATAAACGCTACACACCCAAATTACCATCATTAAACCCCATGACAAAATGCCGACATCGCAAAACCAACTCCAAACCCAGAACTTGATAAAACTAAAACAATGTATCCACATGCAAACTGAACACAATTGCAAGCTACTATGAAAATGGTTTATCAACAATATGCAAAATGGAAGGGAAAGCTAATAATCAAGTACAAAGATAACTTAAGGACCTTCTAAAAGGGTGGAATGATTGTATTATGAAAAAAGACTTCACACAATAAATGGATGACAACCACCCATTGAAACAACTAGATGATTTTGATGATTCCATTCTGCATCGCAAAAACTATTAATTGTCGACAAGCTGACACAAGAATCCATGTTTAGCAAACACAACAAAAGTGTGAGATAAAATACATGTTGATTCCCGACTTTAAAATAGGTAGTTCAACTACAACAAAATCAATCTAATAATTTTATAACTGTGAATTCCAATGCCATAGAAAATTAAATAAGAATATTGTTTGCACGAGTGCTTCCGTTCTTTTCTTTAGTTAGTTTTTGATCCTAGTAACGCTAGCACTTTCTATTCTAATTGGATGTATTCTCAAGTCCCATTGACCTACTTTTGGTCATTCGTGGGCATTAATATAATTTCTTTCTTTCTTTATTTATTTACTTATTTCTTTTTATCTTTCTCTCTCGTTAAAAAATAAAAACTTCAACCACCACAATAAACACCTTCATCCCAACATAGATAGCCTTATGAAATTCTCATCCCCTGACTCACTACCATTCACTCCTCTAAAACTTAATTGTGTTGACTACACAAACTACAGATGTCCACTGTCTCTACCACCAACCCGCACTTCTACTTACATTTTTGGGTCTTTGTTTCAATGGCCTAAATGCCACAATTTCTCGACCCAAACCAACCCTCCCATATACAACACATAGAAATAGCCCCGCAAGAAAATAAATTGCCACAATTTTATGATGTGATTGAATAGCATCTGATATATCACAAACCTAGATGCCCAAACCATGCAAAGTCACAACAATTACCACTACCTACGTTGTCAACCAAAACAAAAAAAATAAGAGCAAAAAACTAATGAAAGACGTGCAAGAAAAAAGGAGCATAAAACTTCGGACAAATAGTATGAAATGAAACATGTGCACATACCCTGACTCCGTCGCAAAACAAAAACCCACCAAAACAATAACACCAGCAGCACTTTCGGCAACACAAATAAAACACGTACACAATGCTCCTAGCCACTATTAAACAAATAGAAAAAACACTCGGAAATTAATAATGAAACTAAGAAAACAAAACAATTTTTTGACAAAATGTAAAAAACTTATACGGAGTTTTCTTTTTTTTTTTTAAAGAAAAGTTTTGATGACCAACTCCATTCAGTTAACAAAGGTTTTCGAAAACAGAAATGCAACTCATTAAAAAATAAAAATTAAGTCTCATGCCAAAGGCAAAGGCAATGGGTAAAAGTTAAAAGCTTTAACCAAAAATTTTAAACACAAAAAATGGAACAAACCTGTAACCAAAAGCGTCCCTCTTTCTTTTCTTGGCACCCTCCATTTTCCTTCACCATTCTACTCTTCAACTAGTATCCTTCAACATGGCCTCCAAACTTTCCCATTGTATATCCATATCTCCATTTTTATGTATCCTTACCACACTCTTTGTTAACATTTTCCTCTCACAGCTATGCACGTTTGTTTTGTGTTTGTCCACATCCTTAAACGTTGTCATCTCCATTCTCTTCACACTCTGCCTCTTAACTTGTCCACTGCCCTCGTCAACATGCATCTCTTTCTCCTTGTTTGCATATTGGTCGCTCAACCCTAGTTCTCTACCCCACATTTATTCACCATATATCATCCCACTTCCACGCCAACGTGTCACCTCTTCTACCTCCTTTTCTCCTCCCCACATTTATTCACCATATATCATCCCACTTCCATGCCAACGTGTCACCTCTTCTACCTCCTTTTTCTCCTCCTCCACTACACTATTCTTTCAAAGCAACCTTTTCCACAACTCTAACTATAACTCTCCTTGTCAATCTCTACTCCTCATCATCCTCCTCGTGTCTCCATTTCTTTCTGTCCTCATGCATTACCTTCCTTCCGTTTCATACACCACGCTTGCAGACCATTAGTTGTGGCAGCCAAAAAACTTATAAGATTTTAAGCTTATGCTACAATATTTAAACGAAAATAAAATTTGGTACAAAGAATATAAAAATTTAATTAAAAAATGTAAACAAATAAAACGTTCATTCAAACTTGTAATCTGTAAAAAAATATAAAATTATTTTAGAAGTTACAGAAATGTAAAAAGTTTTTTTTAAATTAAAATAAAAAGGTAATAAAAACTAAATTAAAAAAAGAATTATTTACAAAATAATAATACGCTAATTAGAAAAAAGTAATACTTGAACATATTTTACTAAGAAATTTTGTTTTTAAAAAAATTAATGCTTGAAAACCTTAGTAAAGCTAAAAATTAAAAAATCTAAATAACATTTCAAAATAAAAGTATTAAGCCCCACAAAGTTGATCTAATAATAAAGTTCTCCAGCATAGAAAATCCACGTGTAGGGGAAACATTTTCAAGGAAACACAAACTTAAAACAGGTTTGACCAATATGGTGCTCTCTCGTAGATGATGCAAAGGATTGATGCTATAGTTTTAATTGAGAATTTAATCCAGAACAAATACCGTTATATCATTAACTACAAAATTAGTAAGAAATTTAGAACAAGAAGTTGTATCAATAATTTAAAAAAATGAAGTATTCATCTCTTTGAGACGCCCCGTAATTAATTTTTAGCATGTTGTTAGGTGGTTAAACTAGTCTTACATCCACTAGGTTATTTTAAGAGTTAGAAGGATCTCATGATTATTCTATTCACCCAGTTATACATACAAGTTCCATTGCAATGTGAAGTCTGTAACCATTCTAAAAATCAATAAAAATGTCATTTTTATTCCTAAGATTTTGTTTTATCAGTGGTATCAGAGCCTGGTATGAGAGAAGAAGAAATAGTATCCACTCATTAATGGGATCCATACAGTATAAACAAGAAGAGTGAAACGCAGGAGAACTTATAACAGAAGCATCACCAAACTTTTTTGATAAGGCATCTGGTATTTTTTTAGCAGATTTGTACATCTGTACAGACTTGATGGGCATGTGATTTTTTTGGCTTTTAATGCAGACTTTTTAGTTTTTTCCTGCATGCCAGAGCATATGAATATGTTCGGACAGTAATGAGAAGAGGTGTTAAACAAAATTTCTGATTTTTAAGTTATGCAAATCTTTTTGCTGTTTAGAGACCACTAACCCCACTATTTGCTGCTATTTTGCCTTTGTATTTCTGGATATTTTCACCGACGTACACAAAATAAAAGTACTTTATTTTTGTTATTTTTGGGTTATGTTGAAAAAGGGATATAAGGAAGGTTGTTGCTATATATTTCTAACGGTGAAATAAAAGGGTTGGCAAGAAAAGTTACGTTAAAGCATTCAACCCACAGGTTCTAGGTTCAGATCTCTTCTCTCTCTTGTTTTGCTCAAAGTGTAAATGGAAAACATGCTCAATAATTAAATGCAAGATATATAAAAGTTTTTTAAATTATATCCCATATTGTTGCATAGGGAAGTTGGAGAACACATTCTATTAGAAGGATTTCTAACTTAGATGTCTTAGGTTCCAATCCCTCCCTCAATATTTTGCTTAGAGTGTTTTGGAAGAGTCTTTTTATAAGGAGGAATATTATTTTTATTTTTGGGAAGTACTTGAAAGAGAAAACTTAAATTGGGGACATAAGTAAAAAATATTTTCTTTGATATTTAATAGGGTGCCAAGGTTTGTGAAACAAAGCATCTACTTGAGGGTAAACGTACACTATGTTTTGTGATTGTTTTTATTTTTGAAGTTTATCAAGGCTTATTTAATAAGTTCTATGTTGTTTGGAATCGGAAACGGAAACACGGATTTTCAAAAACACTTGATTTGGAAACATCGTGGAAATGTCCACACACACACATATATAAAACAATGCATAATACTCATTTTTAGGCTATAAAAGATAAAAGTACTTAGTAAAACACTTAATATTATTTTTGAAAAGATACAAGGATTGACAGTGGTCGGCCACAGTTCAGAGCAAAATACATGCAAAAGAAATTGAAAGCATTGTTCGCCTACAACTAGCTGCCATGCATAGCAATGATCGATATGTAGATGATTATTATCATCAAAATGTGCAAGCCAAGAAAGCCTCTAGTTTAACATAGTGTATTCTAGAAGACGAGGATTTTTTTTTAATGTTTTATTCCTGTTTTGTCTTTTTACTTAATCAATGACTTTTCCACCGGAAATTTCCCAGAAAATGCTCAAAAACGTGATAGAAACTTTCTAGACATTTCCTCATGTTTCCGGGCATTTATGGGGCATTTCAAGAGTGTTTCCATAGTGGAAAGGTTTTCAAGCAGGAATAGAGGGGCTTGGGATGTGTTTCCTTGCAACGTAGAATAAGTTTCATCTCAAGAGGAAAACTTCCACCAAATAGTTACAAGGAATGGAGTCAAAATATGGCAAATATAAATACTTTTTTTTTAATCTTTAGAAGATGGTTGGAAAAGAAACCACGTCATCTATTGAATACCCTTCCAAGAAAAAGTCATCTGAAGATAGAAATAAACCTGCCACACATTATGTCAGAGATTCTTTTGTTCAAGTAGCATCTTTTTTGAAAACGCTTTTGGTCTAGGTGGGTGTAGACACCTAATGTTGGTATAGAACTATTTATTTGCTATGGTATTGGTATGTTTCTGTGTATATGGATCGTTGTTTCAGATTAGGCTCTTATTGGCATGTTTTTCCTTGTGTTGGGCCCCATATCATCCCTTGCTTTGTGTTTTCCTTACAACTTTACATTCGCTTCACTTTGGGTCTACAATAATACCTCCATTCAATTTGAAACACTTGAAAACCTACATATCAACTATTTATTTGCCTTGGCACGACCTTTGATACTCCCAAAAGATCAAAAACACTATTTTAGGGTTTTAGAAAAGCAAGATCAAGTCATTCAATCTAGGGTATTGTGCCTTGTGGGTCATGACCAAGATCGCATAATTCGATATTAGGAATTGTGCTTTGTGGGTCCCATGACCTATGTTCCTGATTTTGTTGCTCTTTTATGCCTTTTTGTTGGATTTCCCGCCTTTTGATTGTCTACTTGCACGCCCATATCGTCTTAATTTGAATTCAAGAAGTCTATATAAACATAATCATGCTAATGCATTTAAGACAAGCATTCATAAGAAGGGAAGCACCTTAGTACCCCTTGTACCAAAAGTTGAAAAATTAATGAAAAAGCATATAGAATCTATTGGTTGCTTGCATCTCGTACATAGAAATAAGGGTCGGGGTCTTCATATTACATAGGACTACTTGTTGGATCGCATGTGGGTTGATTCCCAAACTATCAAAGAATAGGGGTTTGACTAAGGCAGCCCCTCATAACTTCAACCATTTTCTATGTTGTTGCAAAATCTCTTGGAGTTGATATGGGTTTGAAGGAAGGAGAAGCAGTTCTAGAAGATCCGCAACTCAATTTGTCATTCCTGGTGAGGCTTCTGATCAACTGCCACAGACAAAGGCATTCGCAAAATTGAACCTTGTGCCCAAAATCAAACCTTAGGCTTCCATGATCGACTGTATAATTTTGGTTATGACCGAAATCAAGCAATTCAATTTTGGAATGTTTTTGCACTTCTCTAATCTGCACCAATTTTTTGGGCCTGATCGAGGATGACTTCCAGAGCTGTTTTCAATCAGCTTCAGTGTCCAACAACGCACAGGTAAGTAAAAATTCAGGTATTCCTCTACAAACTCCCCTTGTCAACTCCAAGCATATTTTATTCCCAGTTATTTGCACATTCAAAATTTGTTTATGTTGCTATATTGTTGTATTTAGATTAGATTTGTCTTTGTGCAACTTCCCATTCAAAGACTAGTGTAGTGTCCTTGACCTCTCATAGTCACTTTTCAACACAACAGTGAGCAATACCATAACAATGTCTTCTAAAAGGCTTTCAAAAACCCATCTTGAGTTTGCTACTAGCTTAAGGATAGGGATGAAGATTTAGTGGCAATTTTTCCTTTCAGTTTTTTGCTTTGACAAGTTTGTCCCAATTTTTGCTAGGAGATAGTTTCTTTGTTGCTTTATTTTGAGATTGTCACAATGTGGAGCAAGTTGGTGATATAGAGCCACATGGAATTCCCAGCTCTTGTCTGATAAGGGGGAAGGTGTTGTAGGTCAGCTTTCAATATGTTGGTGTTGACGGTCCTTCATGGAATAGGACTATTCAAGTACTTTTGTTCAGATTGACAGTGGTGTTGCAAGAAGTGAATTGTCTATAGAAAGTGGTTAGGATAGTTGAAGCATGCCATAGATGTTCCACACTACAGATTCAGCGGAAGCAGTAGTGATCGATGTTGCTGGATCATTCAATAGATGTTCCACACTACGGATATAGGTATAGGGATTAGAGGGCGATGATGTGTGTTGAACTACGATTATCATGTTTGTGTCAGGTAGTGTCAAGAGGTTGCAAGATTGCAATAGGGATAGGGCAGGCGAGGCCAGGCTACGAGGGAAGTAGAAGGCATACGACACAGGTTTATCAGAGTACAGGATATGGTTTGCAAGCTGCAGTGACTTCATCAAGATGAAATTTTTTGGTCCAACGCATCTTTTGTCCCCTTTTAGATCAAACCGGTTTATTAGTTTTGTTCCAATAAACATTTAGGTTACCAATAAGGTTGTAATTAATACATAAAATGGGGCATGCATCTCTTTGAGACACCCCCATAATTATTTTTTAGTATGTTGTTAGGAGGTTGCACTAGTATTACAACTACTAGGTAATTTAAGGAGTTAGAAAGACCTCGTGATTATTCCATTTGCCTGATTACAAGACCCCATGATTATTCTATTTGCCCAATTATAAATACAAACTCGATTGCAATGTAAAGTATGTAACCATTTCAAAAACTAATAAGAATGCCATTTTTTTATTCCTAAGCTTCTGTTTTATAATTCAAAACTTTACTAGAGTGAAATATAGAAGTTCATCAAGTGCACAACCATCATCAAGCTCTCTTTCTTCGAAAAAGTATCTCAATAGAAAAACAAAGTTTGAAAAAAAAGGGAATTAGATCTAATCAATAACAAAACATTTCCTTAAAAATGTTTCTAATTCATTAAATAAGGGAATCCAAAACAAACAATTGAGGATCAATCTAATCGTCTCTATAGAGCATTGCTATTAAGAGATGCAACCTACACCCTCATAGAAACCCCACCTATCGTTTATGTCCCTTAACTCATGTACACACACACACACACAATCTTATTGCATAGTTTACCGTGTTTAAGTACCAAGACTACACAAATTATCTTCAAAAACAATTGCTACAACCTACAACCTTCTACACAAAAAGAAAACGGTGTTGTAAAGTTAAAGATCAGAATAATTGTAGAAGACAACTTCTTGTATGTTGAAAGGGAAAAAAATTTGGACATTAATTCTTGCAAAAGTGTTGCATGTTGTTCTTTGAATACTTAATATAAATTCTTCTAAAGTAGTTAAAAATATGACTCCCAGAAGAAGACTCTTTATTGCACAACATATAATCACAATCCTTATGCAACTAAGCATAATGCCAAATAAAAAATCAGAAAATATCCTTCATTAATTTGCAATCAAGGGCACAGAAACTATACAACCCTGCTCACACAGATTACCATTAGTGAAGATGGTAGTATTTACAAAAATGTAACATTTATTGAAGAAGCTGAATAATCCTATTCTTGGAGATTTTTCCAAGAGCTTCCAAAACAAAACAAAAAACATTAAAACAACCAATACTCAACTTTAGGTCACTCAACATCCTATTACATTCAGACGAAGGAGAAGAATCAAACAAAATTGAGCAACCAATACAAGCTCCATCTGAACAATAAACTGAGCAAAAGAAACCAAAGTGGTATTATCAGACCATGAAAGATCTGCATACAGATAACAAAGAGAAGAAAGATTAGAAGCGCTTTATGAATCGAAATCAATCTTGTTGTAATGAATATTATTGCATCTTATAGTGATCCAAAGATTTGGGGGAATGCTATACAAGTGGAATTCGCTGCATTGATCAGAAATCACATACTAGGAGTTTGTTAAGCCGGCCCTACGCAAGAAGCCAATCAGGTTGAAGTGGCTTTATAGAACAAAATTGAGAGACAACACAAGACAATTCTGCAACTGTATATGTTGCAGCCTCACTTGTATGATGTATATACAAAGATTATAAATGATATACAAAGAAGATTCGAGATGATAGAAGATCCTTAGAAAATATTCAATCGAGTTCTACTGAGATATGTACAACATTTAAGAGTATACAATAAGCCCACGTGGCTATGTAAAACATTTAATGAAGTACATTGGTATTTAATAAAATACACTATGTGGCTATGTCTCATCATTTCCCCCCTGCTTAGGGAAAATTGTCCCCAATTTCAACAGATTATCACAACCACCTCATAGCTTCCAATATTATCGAGGAAGCTATCAAATCAGGGGGAGTATAGATTGCATGCAGGCCATAAATAGTGATGATGTAGCATCCAAATGGAAAGAATCCAAATATTGAATAAGGACTTGGAACGCCTGGGAATGAATTATCCTGGAAAATGAAATACTCCATCAATGCGAAAAAGTGTCCTCATATGAAAATTTGAGCTCCATAAATTGATAATCTGCATGCAAGAATACCTCAAAACTGCAAAGATAGTGTTGTGTGAGGATTTGATCCACAGCTTAGAACTCAATCATAATAGTAACTGAATGAGAAGTTGTTGGGTGTCCTCCTTGCTTAAGAACTGAACCTATGGTAAGCATTAAAGTAAGAGGATAAGATGCCAACACTAAAGCTGTGAAAAGCACACCTTAAAGTTCTGAGGAAGCTTGCCTAAGATGAAGACCTATTGTCCATCAAGGAAGGGGATGAGTAATGTGGAGTTCATCATTAATTTCTGAATTTCTAATTGAACCACGAAAGAAGAGTGCATTGTGATTGGAGACATAGACTTATGCACAAGTGAAACTAATTGTAGAATAGTTGTAGCCTCGAAAGCAATATCTTCACCATTGATCATGTGGCCAACCATTAGGGCAGTTGCATGATGCCTAGTGGTTAGGAGGACAAGGATCCTGTAGAGGTAATGGCAAAGGAGAACCATCAATTTCCTTGACAACTATAGGCATGGAAGACAACAAGCTTGGGTTTGAAGGTGGGTCCAAGTTGCTAGATCCAAACATTGCGGAGATGTCATATGGTTGTTTTTGTGGTTGATTTTACAGAAATATAATTCAAAACACTCGTTATTTTTGCATTATCTTGGTCTGGTTCTCCTATGTCTAGCCAAGGCCAATTCAAGAATGTCAATATGAGAGAGTTTGAAATATTTAGAAAAGCACTCAACGGAGAGAGTTTGAAATATTTAGAAAAATGTTGGGTGTAGCTGGAATAAACATTCTTAGACATAATGAAGTGAACATATTTATTGTGTAATAAAGTCAATAGGAGACAGATAAAGGTCACATTTAATACATCAAAAAAAATATACATGTGTTTTTTAGTTTTCAATTCTATTTCTCGTGTTACGTGTGAACACGAGGTACTTTGAACAAACAATAAACTGTGGTTTGGAGTACAGGAAGAGGTAATTTAAAATAGGTCGGACATGTAAATTCTTATAGATGAGAAGTTAACATAGGATATAATTTTAACATGGGATCAACGACCATTTTAGGAAGCAGTTAATTGTATCTTTGACATCAATTGAAGCATGGTACAAAATAGTATGGATCCTATGTTCATTGATGCATAGTGCAAAGTGGAAAGTGTATCCCTGATCTGGAAGAATCTTGTTCAAAGTAACTGAGGGTGTAAGAGTTGGATTGAACAGCCCTGAAACTGAACAAAACCGTCAAATCATAATGGTGTTTATTGATACTTACCAGACTAATACAAATTCTTTCAAGACTTTAGAAGTCGAGACAATTAACACCACAAATAAAGGTACAAACTGGTTCCAAAAATATCTCAAACTGCAGATAGATGTTTTCAATCACAGACAATAAAGTTCAAGGGTGAATACAGCCAATCCTAAATGGTCATCCAACATGGCTGAATGCATGTGTGCTGTACAAACTGGGAATTGGATACCATGCCAAGTGGAGATAGCACAAAGTGGCAATTGGGTCACTGATGTCGAAATATCATGTTCACATTCACAGAGGGTGTGAGTTAGATCAGACAAACCTGAAACTGAATAAAAAACCAATACTGAAAGGCATTTATTGATCCTTTCCATACCAGATCAAGGATTTTCTAGCATGTTTGGAGGCTAAAAGGTGGTAGGAACCACAAATAGAGGCACATAAAGGTTCCATAATGGTCTGAAAATACAAACACATGCCATCAACCCTAAATAGCCCTGTCAAGACATGTATACAGTCAATTCCGAACAACCATCACACACAAATGAACATCTGCGCATTGTTTATTTTTGAAAGCGGGTATCATGATTGCAGAGTTAAATTAGTATATACAGAGGTGAACAACCTTTTGAACACACCCAAGAAAATCACTAGAGATGTGAGAAGTTTTCAAGTGATGTAAACATTCCAGCATGGTACTAGTAGTCTGTCACATAACAACATTTATGTTTTCCCTTTTTAATCATCTGTTTGACCTTCTAATCAGAAGTAGAAAATCACAAAAATGTTAAGTCTAAACAATATGACTCTTACTAACAAAATTAAATGGTTAAAACTGCCACTACAGAGAAATCGCATGATAGTAATTTTTCAATATAGAAACTTGATTGAAAACATTGAAAGAAATAATGTTACAAAGGAAGATAAGGGTGGGCAATCGAGGGTTGGGATGGAATACTTTAAAACCAAAAATTAAAAGGCATCTTTTGAGGATTTATGCAACATCTTTCTCTAAAATAATTAGCTGAAGTTTGTTTGTCCATTTCGGTTTTGTTCAAATTCCTAAATCTGGTCCATCGAACCAAAACGGTTGGTGAGTAAGGTTTGCTCACTAGGTTGAAGTAATCAGTTTTATCTCAGGTGTGCTTGCCCCACAGGGCCTGTCAAGGTAAGGGAGGTTGACCTAGGACATCACATAAGACAAAATTTGGGCACCTAAAGTCTTCAGCTACACTTTGCCAGAAAAATAATCCTAAATATAAATTTTAGGTCTCTTTTCTTATATTGTTTTTCTTTTTAATATTTATCTAGTGATCTTGATAGAAGTAGTTTTCTTAAGTAAAACCTTTCTTTTGAATAAACTTTTTGTAAAAATAGTTTAATTTGGCCAAAAGCCAGAGGAGTTTTAGGCCACATGCCAAGGATAATTTTTCAATCACAGACCAAAAATTTAAACCAAACCAAAAGTTCAGGATCCAAGGGCAAAAGCCATCAACAATATTGAAAACCACAAGTCAAAAGATAGATAGCTCTGGTGACACTCGTAGCATACCTACCAAGTACACACAGCCAATACAGAATATATTTATATATTGAAATATAAAAATAGAAGATTAGAATTTGAGATATGAATATAATGAACAGTTAATGGATTAATATGCACACATAGAGTCACATCCTCTTGGGCGTGACCCTTTATCATGTCACTCTTCAGAGGATCATGTCACATGCCATTTGCTCTCCCATAGTATTGCAAGTTCAAACCAAAAGTAGTCAAATCTTGATTCAATTCACCACCAAACCTTGCCAGTTTGGAAATCAATAAAGGGTTTGACTTTGTTAGCAAATGAAGAGATATATGTGAAAGCACTTGATGATTTGTGATCAGTGCATCAATTTTATTTATGCAGTCCAAAATTGGTTACAAGCCCATGGTTACAGCAGTTATAGAGGTTATCAGTTAGACCTTAACTAAAGTTAAGTTTTTACATTATTTAACACCCCCTCTTAATGACTAAACTAGAGACAACTACAAGTTTGTCTTGAAACTTTACAAAAAGAATAGAACCAAGAGGTCTAGTCATTAGATCTGTCGGCTGCTCTGTAAAAGCACAAAAGTGAAGAGAAATGTCACTAGAATCAACCAACTATCGAATAGTGATGATGTATCTCGATGTGTTTGGTGCAAGCATTAAAAACATGATTCTTTACTAACTTCAATACACTTTGATTATCACAAAATAGTGGACTAGGTGTATATGAAGGAAGTTGCAAATCAGCGAGAATCTGACGTAGCCAAACTGCTTCACAACTGGCATTGACTGCTGCTTTGTATTCTGCTTCAGTGGAAGAGAGAGCAACGGTATGTTGAAGCTTGCTCTGCCATGAAACTCCTGAACCAAAAGAAAACATATACCCAGTGGTAATTTTCCGAGTATCAACTGATCCTCCCCAATCAAAGTCTATATAACCAATCAATCTGAAATATGTTGTCCTCTGATAGAGAATGCCAAAGTCAAGAGTTCCTTTGATATATCGCAAAACATGTTTTGTTGTCGTCCAATGTACTAGCTTCGCTTGAGACAAAAATCGAGAAAGGTAGCTAACAACAAAACATAAATCTGGTTGAGTGGTGGTAAGATATATCAAGTTGCCCACCAACTGTCTATAAAATGATTCATTGACCAATGATCAATCATCATGAGCTGCTAATTTCAGCCCACCTCTATAGATGTAAAAGTAGAATTACAATCCATCATTCCAAACTTCTTCAAAAGAGTAGTGGCATACTTGACCTGAGCAATGAAAATGGAGTGGTCATGTTCCCAGAATTCTACACCCAAACAATAGTGTAGGAGGCCTAAATAAGTCATATCAAAAGCAGTGCACAAATCTGATTTGACTTTTTTAGTCGTTGTCTCTCCACTCCCTGTGATGGCAAGGTCATCAACATATACAATGAGTATCACAATGTCATCATCAGTGCTTTTGATATAAAGATTCAGATCAGATGGACTCCATCTGAATCCAAAATCTCGTAGATGCTGATCAATCTTGATGTACCAGGCTCGAGGAGCCTGCTTAAACCCATATAGAGACTTCACCAATTTGCAAACCAAATGATCACGACTAGGTTCCTAAAAACCTTCAGGGTGCACCATGTATACTTCTTCATCCAAATCGCCATTAAGGAAAGCACTTTTGACATCCATTTTAAATACTTTCCAACCAAACTAAGATGGGATAGAAAGAAGTAACCGAAATGTGAACATTTTTGCAATATGAGCAAAAATCTCCTCGTAGTCTATTCCCCCCTATTTGGAAAACCCTTTCACAACAAGACGGGCTTTGTACTTGTCCAAAATACCGTCAGCATTGCATTTGACATTGTACACCCATTTCAGCCAATGGGTTGCTTCCCTGGAGGTAAATCTACCGATGTCCAGGTATTGTTTCTCATCAAGGCATCATATTTTGATTGCATCGCTTTCTCCCACTCAGATTTGCCTTGTGCATCAGAGTATCATTGGGGCTCTAAAATACTGAAAAGATCAGAAGTAAGAGCAAAATACATAAGCTTTTCATCATCAGTTGATTCCACAATTGACTTTCCTGGCTGCCGAGACCGTGTATGAGATTGAGGAAGATCCCCCTCTTACACAACCTGTAGAGTGGTGTGATACCACGTGGGTCAGAAGGGTCTCTTTTGTACCAATGATTCCTATACCTGTTGATCATCAGACGGAGTGGTCGACTCAAGTCAACGATGTTGATAGACTAATGGAGTGTTAGTTGTAGATTGTTGCATTGAAGACTATGAGGGTGTCTCCAAAACATGTGGTTCCTCATCTTTCAGAGGAAGGACAGTACTAGAAACCTTTGAATTATCAGAGACAGCTTGTTGATTACAGACAAAAAATGATTATGTTTCTTTTACATCAACATCCTGACTAATGATGATCTTATTAGTAGACAAATCTATTAGTCTATATGCCTTGGATTGAGTACTATAACCAGCAAAGACATATCGTGCACATTTAAAATCTAGTTTACTTCTCTGTTTCTTAGGAATGAAAGCATATGCAGTAGAACTAAAAACACGAAAATGTGTTACCTCTGGTTTGATGTTGGACCAAGCTTCTTCCGGAGCAATGTTCTTCAAAGCCTTTCAAGGACTTCTGTTCAGTATGTGGACTGTCATGTTTACTGCTTCTCCCCCATATTTATATGGCACACCTCTGCTATGCATCATGGATCGAGCCATCTCCATTATTGTGCGATTTTGCCTTTCTACCACTCCTCTTGAGGAGTGTATTAGGTTGTTAGCTGCCGATGAGTTCCTTGCCGCAATAGTTCTAAAATTGCTTTGAAGTGAATTCTCCCCCATTGTCCAATCTTAAGGCTTTGATCCATCGACTTGTTTGATTTTCTACCAGTGCTTTGAATTTTACAAACTCAGCAAAACAATCAAACTTATTCTTTAATAAGTAGACCCACATTTTTCTAGAAAAATCATCTACAAGCAACAGGAAATACCTTGCACCAAGAATGGTAGATGACTTCCAAGATGGCTCGCATAGATCTGCATGAACAAGATCAAGGGGCCCCTTTGCTTATCTCCTATCCCTTCTACAGCATGTGATCTACCATCACCCAAGGAAACTGAATCTAAAAACTTTCTTTTGTAATGAAATTAATGTCCCGGTCTTTTTGACATGTAAAATGTCGTGACGCACTGGAATCAAAAAAACAATCACTGGTAGTCCTCTCATCAGAACATAACGCCATGAGAGCATATTCTTCCTCAAATTCAGCATCAATTGCTGCCATATTTGCATGCCCTTTTGTCTTCTTGTTATGTGTTAGATCATATTGTCTTTTCTGCATTCCTTCTATTAATATAAGCAAATTTTTACAGTAATAACATTTACCTTGAATTTCGGGGAAGATAAAGATGTATCTAAATGTCTTTTCCATTTCTCTTTGGATTGGGCAGCAAATGCACTTTCCAATTGGCCAAATCTGAGCTCACTGAAGTGTGTTTGCTTGTGTTCTTTTTGCAGCAAATATGAACTCCCCTGACCAAAAATGAGAGTGTTACTCTCTGTCATTAGGTGCAAAGCTTCCATGAACAATTCATACGGTGTCAGGCTATTCAGAACAAGAGCCACCATATCATTGTCATCCACCTTTTTGTTGATCGCTGACAATTGGTCACAAAGATCTTTCATCCATAATAAATGCTCTGATAGAGACCCACCTTCCAACATTTTTGTGGAAAACAATAGATTTTTCAAATAAAGTACTCGACTCTTTTCCGAAGTCTAGTACTTGTTCTTGAGACTGGTCCATAGTGCACTTGCCTATGTAGCGTTGTGGACCTCTAGAATCATGTCATCTGACACTGAAAGTTTTAACAGAAGGGCTTTTTTATGACGCTTATCATAATCAGCAAAAAAATTTGTCAGTCGGTGTTCTGTGTCAAGTATCATCTTGTCATAATCACGAAATTCCGCAATCGTCAAGATTTTGACTCCATACATTATAATTCTGCCCAGTTAATTTTTGAGCCTCAAGAAGGACGAGAATCTGATTATTGGCCATTTTTCACTCTTAAAGATAATTTTTAACCAATAAAATAAAATTCCGCAAAATTGAACATTTTTTTATTGTCTTGATTTTGTTCACTGTTCAAATACTCGAAAAAAATATTTTTAAAAAATCTGAAAATTTATGAACTCACTGGAATTTTATTGGCCTTCCTCGACTATTGGCGTGTGTCAAAAAAAATTAGATTTATTTTCCGAAATATTCACGTTTTGCTGCCCTTGTTGTGACTGCAAACGTGCCCTTTCTTGTTGGCGTTCTTTGTGCCCTCAATGTCTGTGTAAAACGACTGTGCTTTTAGTTCTCCCACGTATCTTCCGACGTCTTTGTAGAATTGTGCTCGCATTTAGTTCTCTCGCTTATCTTTTGGCGACTGTGAAACCCTCGTTGCAGTGTGGTTTTTTTTTGGTTCCTACAGCATGAAAAACCCTCGACGACCTTTTCGTCCCTGTAACGTCTTCCATCTTCCTGCAAACCCTGTGCGTGACTGCAAACTGTGTCTTGTTTGTTTCCACATCCCTTTCCACGACTATCAACTCCGTGCCCTTCTCCATCGGGTTTCCACAATTGTGTTTTGCGTTCTTTTCAACGACCTTGTTGCATGTCTCCACGACCCACGAAAAACCCTTGGCGATTTTGTGAAATGTAACTGGGAAACATGACGGAATTCGTTTCCACAACCTCTGCAAACTTGTCAATGACTTTCTCTTCTTTCTCCCATTCGTACCCTAGAACTAGGGTTTCCTCGAACAACGAATCACTCATACCGTGTTGCTGGATTCCTCGAGTGGTGGCTCTGATACCACTGTTAGCAAATGAAGAGATATATGTGAAAACACTTGATGATTTGTGATCGGTGCATCAATTTTATTTATACTGTCCAAAATTGATTACAGCAGTTATGGAGGTTATCAGTTGGACCTTAACTAAAATGCAATTAAGTCTTTAAATTATTTAACAGACTCCATTCTTTTATTCTAAGGGTTTTGTGCTCAACTGTATTTTCGCTTTTGAGGACAATGCACAAATCTTAGTGTTCTTTACTTCTTATTTCTTCAGGTATAGACAAATCACATCCAAATCCTTCTTGCAAGCTAGCGTTGTTTCTACCCCTTCCTTTGGCTCAGTCTATGATACCTCAAGCTGTCCGATTTGTCTTGACAAAGAATAAAATCTCTGTTTCAGAAACATGGATTTTACTGATATGAAAATCAGTCAGGTGCTTTTTCCTCCACAACCCAATATATTACCCTCATCCCTTTCTTTCCACTTTTTGGTCCTCTTACTCAGTAGCGCATTATCACTTGCCAAACGCTCAAAGTTGTCGTCTATGAATAGTGACATAAATTTCCCTCATGCAACTTTGTCAGGCACATCAATGATAACACGCATTTAGCCTTATGTGTTCTTTACAACTATGCAGGGAAGTAGTGTAACAGAAATATGACAGCAGTATATAACAGCGATGATTAACAGCTATGAATGCAAATAACAGTATATAGCATGAGAAAGATACAGCTTAATGATTTCAAAATTATAATGAGTTTGTCTATATTAAGGTTATCGTCAAAGGTGCAACATTTGATGATAGCTTTTCAAAATACTAACTAAACTTGTTAATAAGTAAGCTGCACAATTAAAGAGTAGTTTGTGCTCAGCTATATATTGAATGCACCCAAGTACCCCTTATGCTGCCTACAACGAAACTCATAATTTTGATTGTAATACAATATATTGCAACTCTACTTTGATGGCTAACATTGCATTTAAGCCTAACTCATGACAAAGCAAGCGGTAAACAAGAATGGAAAAGGCTATGCGGGGAAAGTATGATGCCATTTGAAGAGCAAAACTTGGATACTTGGTTCATTTTCCACCCAAAAAGAAGCCCATTGGAAGTAAATGAGCATATAAAACAAAGTATAAAGTTGATAGATAATTGGATAAGTGCAAAGAAAGGTTGGTGGCAAAGGGTTTGCTCAATAAGAAAACATAGGCTAAAAGAAGAGCTTAGCTTCAACAGAAAAAATGGTCGCAATCTGGTTGTTTATGGACATTGCGTCTTCGTTGAATAGAATCTTTAAATGGGCATGAAGAGCGTGTTTCTTAATGGAAAATTAGAGTAAGAGATATATATGTATGGCCATAAGGGTTTGAGGTTCCAGATAACAAACACGTCATGTATGAAAATTGGTCTTTATCTAGCTACAACTGGATTTAGAAGAAGCTCTTCTGATCTAAACTTCTATGTCAAAAGAAGTGATAATGGTATTGTAATCCACATTGGATATACAGACAACTTAATCATCACATGTAAACAAACAGGAAAAAATCAGCAAGTAAAATCATAATTCATGACATATTTAGATTTCTTGCATTATGGCATAGTATTGGTGTTTTAGCACACTCATAATGGGGATTTTATTTCTTAAATTAAGTATGCCACAACTATATTAGAAATCAAATGAGCACTATCCAGAACGTCTCTATTCCTATGGAGCTTGGGATGAAATTATAAGCTAATAGTGATTCAAAGCAGGTCAATGAGTCAACTGTTTAAAAGTTAATAGGTAGTCTAATGTATCTTACTTCATGATATTAGTTCACCTGTCATTAGTTCTCTGTCAGTTATATTTCTAGTGTCATGAACAGCCCTACGATTGATCACATGAAGGCAACAAAAAAAAAACAAGATAGTGCAAGATACAGTATTATGGCATATAGCATGGTACAAGTGATAATTTTCAGCCTGTTCGATTAACTAATGATGATTGGCCAGGGCACTCAAATGATATAAAGTCTATAACTGGATATGCATTTGGTGTAGGAACCCCAGTTGTTTCACAGGCTAGCAAGAAGCAGAAAACATTTTCCCTCTCCTTCATTAAAAGAGGTTATAAAACAGATGTTCTGGCAGATTGTGAAGCAATTTGGTTATAAAGATTGCTTATTGATTTACAAGTGGCTCACAAAAAAGGAATTTTTCTTCATTGTGATAACCATGGTGTACTCAAATTGACTAGAAACCTGGTTTTTCACGCACACACAGAACATACTGAACTACAGAATCATTACATCCAGAAGCTTCTTGATCATATAAAAATTGAGTTGCCATATTGTACAACTAAAGAGCAAACAGCTAACATCTTTACCAAACTCCTCGAACATGATAAATTCATCAAATTCAGAAACAATCTGTGTTGTAACATCACCTCTCTTAATCGCCATACATGGTACAACACAAAGATTGTTTCTGAATTTGATGAATTTATCATGTTTGAGGTGTTTGGTAAAGATGTTAGCTGCTATATATATATAGGTCCTATTGTTGGTCTCCAATTGGATTTTATATGGTCATAAATTTTGTGTAATAGTCTTAACTTAGGTGCTATGAAATTAAGTCACAATTGGCAAGTGTGACCTATAATTAAAAGAGTTTGTACTTTGTTCTAGGGTTGGTTTCTCTATGGTTACAAATCGTTGACTTAAACATTATAAACTATAACTTTGAGATTTATGAGATGAAGAAAATTTCATTATATCTCTTCTACTAGCACTTTGTTGTATACTCTTTGAATAAATACAGTAGGCTTGCATGTCAGTATATTTCGGCCCACTTAAAAATATATGCCAGACACCTTTAAGAATAAATGCCTAAAATTTTACAATAGCCACGAACAAAGATTTCTTAGTAAACATAAAATTAAGGATGAATGCATACCTATTACATGGACTTCTCTCAATGTTCACCCCATATCCTGTCAAGTCTGCCAGCCTCATCAACTGCAACAATTAGTTTCACCCAGTTAAAAGAATCTGCAAAATGTGTTGACCCACTTCTCTAAATATAGAAAACCTCATAGTGACCAGAAATAAAATCAAAATAATCATACAAGCAGCGGGCATAAGTTTTAAAACACAAAGGGATAGAACAGAAACAAATTCATTGAACACAACTTCAGCCCAGAATCAAAGAATGGTTTAGCTTCCTTTCTGACAAAATTGCAAATTCACACTCTAAATCATGTTTATTAATTGAGTCAAATGTATTTAATAGTGTTGCCTTTCCTGATGATTTCGTTTGCAGTAACATCGAGTCATACAGCGGCAGTTGAAACACAGTCATTTAGCAACTAAACCACAGAGTTAAATTCTAAATAATGGCTTAGGTTTCAATTCGAACAAATAAATCAATTAGACGTTTCAAAATACAAGAAATTCAAGATAAGGTTGTCAGCAAAAAGAGGATAAATATCTAAATCAAACAAAATTTAGACTCCTTGAATTGCAAAGCAAGTGACCTACAGATTGTTCGTTATACAATAACACTGATGTGATTCACGTTGTTTAGTTACAAGTACAACTAATTTTGATCCCATCTAATGAGATGAATCTCAGCTGTCATTTGTATTATGATTACATGCAGGACTCTGATGACAAAAAAATCTCCAAAAATCAAATCTGCAATCTCTAAGCCAATAATCCAGTGACCACAATCGAAATAAGAAAGTGTGGTTCAGAAGTGATTAATTGAAAAAAACAAAAGATTGCACTTCAAAATGGCTTTTTTTAAGTGATAAGAGGATGAAATAAATGGAAACTAAAATGAATTAATGAAACATTCATAACAAAATCATGAGGTTATCTCTTACAATAGCAGAATGATTTTATTTATGATAAAACGCAAATGCATTTGTAAACAGTCATATTTTAACAAACAAGTAACAATGTTTCATACAAGCTTTGCAAATTCTGCTTGTTTTCCCCAATTGTTATGCAGAAAATCACAAAGGAGATTACAATGTGTTTTAGATGGAAATCACTCTGAATTTGGTATTTTTTCCTGGGGGAGGGAAGGGAGGAGAAGGGAGGACTGTATGGGGGAAGAGGTGGAAGGAGGGGAAGTGATGTGGGGCGAGTGTGGGCCCTCCACAGGCTGAAGAAATCCCCTTTCATAAAAATCAATTTCTATTAAAAAGCCTCTAAAATGAGAAAAATATTAATAATTTCAAAACAAAAAAAGTTGGACTCAAAAAGGGCAGAAGATAACTTCATATGTTTTTTAATTAGTTGTTTCCTTTACCATGCAGCCGATTCGAGGAATTTGAGAGCTAGCATTTCCAATTGTACCTGTGGTTGAGCTTTGTGCAACTTAATGTATTATTTTGTTTTTCAAATGATTCTTCTATCTTTTTTTAATTAAATATATGAGGGTTGGAACCATAGTTACCAGGTTCAGCCGCATCTGGGCCAAATGCGGAAAAATCCGCATTTTTTTCGGCTCGTGGATTAATACATGCGGGTTCGGAGTCTTCGGACTATTTTTTATTATTAAAAATTTTTAACATTAAAAAAACACAAAACCCTAAAAAGCGCGAACGCGGAAACCCTAAAAAGGGACAGTCGTTTAGCCGCGGGAACCCTAAAAATCTTTATTTATACGCCGCGAGTATGCAGAAGTAAAGCATCAGGCAAATCCGACAGCGAGTGCAAATCCGACGGTAATCTCCCAGCGACTGCGAGTGTAACGCGAGGCGACTGTTTGAGCTTGGAAGGCACAGTCAGTGACTGTTTGAGCTTGGAGTCTTGGACGCAGGCAACTGCCCGGATCACATCCGAGACTCGACGGCGGACGGACGCAGCAACAGGTTTTATTATTAATATTTATTTATTTATTTCGTAATATTTATTTATTTAGTAATATTTATTTATTAATAAAATTAACATTTATAAAATTAATTTTATATGTTGTTAAAATTTATAAAATTAATAAAGTAATATTTATTAATAAAATTAACATTTATAAAATTAATTTTATATTTCGTAAATAATTTAAGTTTTAAGTTTTAACATTATATTTAAATTTTATTAATAATATAACATTGTAATTTAAATATAATTTATTATATAAACAAATATATATATGTTAATAAAATTAACATTTAAAAAAATAACAAATATATAATAAAATTTAAATTTGATAAAAAATATTAAAAAATGAAAAATATTTAAAACAAATTACAATTTAAATATAAAATAATTTTACCTTAACAAATATAAATAGAAAATAAAATAAATTCTATTAAAAAAATAAATATAAATATAATATCAAATATTTAATAATACATTTACTTAAATATAAAATAAATTTTATATTTAAAAACAAATATAAAAAAAATTAAAAATATTTAAAATAAATTTATATATATAAAAACAAATATAAAAAATAAAAATATTTAAAATAAATATTATAATTGTTAATTTAAATTAAATTTATTAACAATTTAAATTTTTTTGATTTAAAAATTTAGTAATATTTATTAATAAAATTAACATTTATAAACTTAATTTTATATGTTGTTAAAATTTATAAAATTAATAAAGTAATATTTTTTAATAAAATTAACATTTATAAAATTAATTTTATATTTCGTAGATAATTTAAGTTTTAAGTTTTAACATTATATTTAAATTTTATTAATAATATAACATTGTAATTTAAATATAATTTATTATATAAACAAATATATATATGTTAATAAAATTAACATTTAAAAAAATAACAAATATATAATAAAATTTAAATTTGATAAAAAATATTAAAAAATTAAAAATATTTAAAACAAATATTATAAAAATAAATTACGATTTAAATATAAAATAATTTTACCTTAACAAATATAAATAGAAAATAAAATAAATTCTATTAAAAAAATAAATATAAATATAATATCAAATATTTAATAATACATTTACTTAAATATAAAATAAATTTTATATTTAAAAACTAATATAAAAAAAATTAAAAATATTTAAAATAAATATTATAATTATTAATTTAAATTAAATTTATTAACAATTTAAATTTTTTTGATTTAAAAAAATTGTGTAAAATTAAAATAAAATTTATATGTAGAAATAAATATAGAAAATATATATATTTAAAATAAACATTACTATTAGAAATAAAATCAAAATACATTTAGATTTTATTCTTTGATATATTAGAAATAATAATTTTTTAATATATTTTATTTTTTAAAGTTGTCATTTAAAATTAAATTTAATATTATTTTGATATGTTTTAATTTTTTATTATTTTTTTATAGTTATATAATTTTATTTTATATACGTCATTTAGTTAAATTTAAAATAAAAAATAAAAAATTTATAGTTTTTCAAATGTGTGATAAAAAATGTTTATAAAACGTCTGCAGGGTAAGCTGCAAAGTACAACCTATCATCATGGCAAACCAACCACTCGAAAAGAAATATATTGTTCAGTGAGATGCGAATCCCAGAAACATGCAATGCACTCTTTGTGGCTCGAATATCATAGAGACTACAACAAGGGTTCGAAACCATTATATTGGAGGCCTAGATGTGAAGATTTGTCCAATAACGTCGCATAACCCCATGTATGCAGCGTTTGTAAATCAAATCAAAAGCAACTATGAAACAAAGACAATTGCATCAGTGTCTGAATCTTCAAAGAGGGCCAAAATTCAACGTAGTCTGACACAATTTGGCTCATTTTCTAGCTCAACGTATTCTCGAGCATCTACCCAAACTAGCGAAAGTGCACATCAAATGTCCCAATCCCAACCTTCTTTGAAAGATATGTGGAAACTGCAGCAAAAACATGAAGTAGATAGATTGGTGGCCCAGTTTTTTATGCAAATGCCATCCCCTTCAATGTTGTTCGAAATCCACATACAAAAGCAATGGTAGAAGGAATCGTCAATTTTGAGAAAGGGTACACAATGCCATCTTTTGAAAATCTGAGAACTGTTTTGCTGGAAGAGGAGGTGACATCTATATCTAGTGAACTAGATAAAATGAAAAAGCAATGGAAAAAATCAAGTTGCACTGTAATAAGTGATGGGTGGTCTAACACAAAGCGAAGACCGCTCCTCAATATATTGACTCAATGCCCTAAAGGTTCTATGTTTATCAAATCAGTTGATACAAGCAATGATGTGAAAACTGCAGATTTCATTTTCAAATGCATTGAATCTGCTATTCTGAGATTGGAGAGGAAAATGTTGTCTAAGTTATTACAGATAATGCAGCAAATTGTAAAACAACAGGGGATCTTCTAATGAACAAGTTTCCTAATTTGTTTTGGACTCCATGTGCAACTCATGTTTTAGATCTTTTGCTTGAAGATCTTGCAAAGTTGGAGTGGGTAAATAATGTTGTCAGAGAAGGAAAACAAATTTCAAAGTTCATACTTAATCACCGCTTGACTTTGAGCTTGTATCGCTCATTTGCAAAGCGTGAACTTCTCTCTCCAGCTGAAACAAGATTTGCATCTAATTTTATCACTTTGCAAAAGGAGGTGGAGGAGAGGACAACATTGAGAAGAGTTGTAGTTAGTGAAGAATGGGCACAATCTAAGCTTTCTAAGGAAAGCGTTGCAAAGGACATTGAGAGAATTATCTTGGGTAGTTCATTTTGGAAGGGTGCCGAAAAGACACTAAAGGTTTTTGAGCCACTAGTCCAATTGTTGAGATTAGCTGACGACATGAAACTTTGTATTAGTTTTGTGTATGAGGGCATGGAGCAAGCAAAAGAACAAATCAAAAAAGTATTGGCAGATGAAGTTGATGAAGTTCAACGTATTTGGGACATTGTAGACATCCGATGGAACATGTTACATCGACCTATACATGCAGCAGGTTGCTATTTGAATCCAAAGTTGATAGAGGTGGATCATGATGCAGATGAAGAGATAAAGAATGGTGTATTGGCAACAATAGACAGGTTGGTTCGAGATGAAAATGAGAAGGCTAAGGTCAGAAGGCAGCTGACTACATTCAAGAACCAAGAAGGCTTGTTTTCTCTCAAGGAAGCACAAGAAGACATTGCTAGTATGGATCCCCATTTATGGTGGCAAACGTATGGTTCTTCTACTCAGTTACAAAAGCTTGTCGTGCGTGTCCACAGTCAGCGTGCCAGTGCTTCTGCATGCGAAAGAAATTGGAGCACGCATGATTTGATCCATACTAACAAAAGAAACCGACTAGGAGCCAAAAATCTCTCAAATCTTGTGTTTGTTCATAGCAATTTAAGATTGCTTGAGCACAATCTTGCAAAAGAAGATGACAATCTTCATCTTGGAGAAGTAGAACCATCCTTTGAAGGTGTTGAAGAAAATATTGATAGTGTTGATGATCTTGTTACAGGATTTGTTGATGGTGCTGGTGCTAGTGCTAGTTTTGATTTTGAAGCAGGTTTTGATGTTGAAAATGTTTGAAACTTAAGTTTTGTATCAATTTTGAGCTTAGGCTCTAAACTATGGACATTTTACTATCTTTTAATGTAATTCAAGTTTGAAACTTATACATTTCTCAATTTTGCAACTGTTAAACTAATATTCAATGTTTCATTCCTTACTAGATTAAAATATTTTACATACATATATATATATATATATATATATATATATATATATATTTTTATTTTTTATTTTTTTCCAAACCGGATTTTACCGGATTTTTCCGAACCTTTTCAAGAATTCCGCATTTTCGCATTTTTTTGGCCTCCCGAACGCATCCGGATTTCCGAACCTGGTAACTATGGTTGGAACTGCTCCCTTCACACGAAATTGCAAGTAAACCTCTTTAGTTACCAACTAACTCTATCAACTGGATGTGTAGAGTTACAACCACCAAAAAAACAAGGCTACTCCTTCCTGAGAAAGGGTAACAATAACACAAGAAGCCCAAACCACTGATAGTATAAGGAAAAAATATTTTTAACTACAACCATACTAAAGAAGTATTCAGTTTTAAACTTTCGCTTCAACATGCATACTGACCTTATTCTATTCTGGACAACATAATGACAAATAACAACGTACATATCTAGTTTCAAACCTGACAACTGGAAGCCCAACTGATATGTCCAGTCATCCCTGCAGCATATCTCATCCCCCTAATGGCATCCATTTTCTCATCAACAAACTTCTTTTCTGCAATTTCCTGCTCTGAGAGTGGTCAAAACAACTCCTATGCCAGCTTGTCCTCATATACTTTCCAAAATTATGCCTCTACTTTATAAGGAGGTCCCCATTTGTGTTTCAATGTGAAGCCCACCATCTTGGCAGCGATAACAAGGACTTGGTAATGTTGGGTTGTGGGCAGGGTCAAGAGATGATCTTCGCTCGCTACATTAGTGATGAAGCTGTCCAAGATAAGATATAGTTTGCCACCATAACCATGAATGAATGCATTTATTTTCTCCCACTTTGTTTCATCTTTGAGTCTTGCCTTCAAATTCTACAATTCCTCCTCTGGGGCCCCTGGAGCACTGGCATTTTACTTCTTCTCAGACTTTAGGAAAGCATGGAAACCATAATCTTTGGTTTCCTTACCTTTAACCTTCTTGGAAATCTGGTTGCAGAAGTTGTCCTACAACAAATCAATGTTTTGCTTCATTGATGGCTTGTCTATGCCTATCTCCTCTCCCAAAATCCACTTAACACATTTTAGGGCCTTCGCATCACAGATGTTGCATCCTGATATCAATAGGCAATTCAAGATAGGGCCTCCACATCCGGCCCTTGGAACCAAATGCCATTGCAATAAAGCAATCTCTCACCTCCCAAGAAACCAACAACAGAAAACGATGAAAATGAAGCAAGGGCCGCATAATGCTACATTATGCAGGTGATAACAAACATGCAACCCTATGTATGCTTACAGCTATGCATTGAAGTAAAGTACAATAGATTACAGCAGTTAGAACAGAAATGGTAAAACAACTATGAATGCAGATAACAACAATATATACCAATAGAATGGTGATTTCATAGCGACAAAGGAGTTTAGATAAATATGAATTGAAGGTTATCATCCACAGTGCAACTTGTTGTCAACCTGGAGTTGCACCCTGATCGAAGACGTGCTGAAATGGTCAATCCTCGCTCCAGTTGAAACAATGGGATCTTCTCACGAGGGTGGGTATCTCAATGATGAGGAGAACTTCCAGAGAAGGCTGGTTCCTATAAGATGTATCTATGAGGATCTCAACTTCTACACTACAAGCTGCCTAGGGAAAAGGGGAGAAAGAACTTAAAAGGAAATCCTAGTTAAAACGATGATACACTTAATTTGCTTGATCCACTCAAATCGAGCTTCTGAAAACACTGATTCAGACAAGGAAAAGGCAGAACTTCAACTCCAATTGATACACATAAGTATTTTACAAAAAGGTTTGATCTAGTAACTAAAACCTAAGAAAAATGAAAGTGTAGGCCTGATTGAAGGCACTAATCAGTCACTTGCATCCACTAAAATTTCAGCCAAAAGACAAATAAACACAAAACGTGACCTGCATAAATGACCGGCTAGTAACTAGGTACGAATCCAGATTTGACAAGGAAGAACAGAAATATATCACTTAGGCAAATCAAGAGACAAAAGTACACTATACCAGCTGCTGAAAATTGAAAAAACACAGTGCTCTTCTTATTGATTCTGAAAAAGAGTTACAGCACAATCTTCGGCAGAAATTTTCTTGCCAAAAGAGGGATAATTTTACAAGGCTAAAAAACTATTAATATAGAAAATTTTCATTAGCCAAGAGGTGGCGTTGAAAATAGAAGAGGAGACAACTCTTTCATTAGTCCAAGTCCAAAGTGCGTTACATGAACCTTCCAAATTTGTCTTTTTGTGTCTTTTGTCTTGCATGAAGAATCCTTGGCGTTGAAGTGGACAGTGGCTAATTTTGGGATGCTCTTTCAACATGCATGAAATCTACACCAACCTTGGAAGTCTTGACTTAAGCTTGAACCATTTCAAAGCTGAGCAGGAACGTTTGAAAGTTCTCCTTTGCATTGAAAACACGAGTGGATGTGACACTTGTAAATTAGTCACCTCTAAATTAAGAACAGTCAACTCCACATCCGAATTTGGAACTCCCCTCGAGCTGTTGGAACGTTTGAAAGTGAACCAACAAGATTGCATGCACGTAAATCACATCAAGCTCCCCAACGTTAAATTCCCTGATTTTTTCATGCGAAGTGAGCCTCTGTCTTCAGAAATAAAGCTAACATCTTCGATGTGTCTATTCTTGTTCACGGCTACCTTGCATGCTCGTTAATCTCTTCATTAGTTGAAGAAATGCTTGCCTTAATCTAGCTTTCCATTTGACTATGCATGTTCATTGACCGTTTGTCTATGTCTCAAACTTCTCCTTTGCATGTAATCGTCTCGACCATTATCCTCTGGGACCTTAATGCCTTCTAAATCTCGGACTTTTGTCTCTCAGACAAAAAGTCTGAGACTCCTTCCTTGGGCAATTTTCCTTTGTCTTGATTTGTCTTGCTTTTCTAGCTCTATGCTTCATGTGCCTTTCCATTGGACTTTTTCCTCTCGGCTAATCCTTTGAAAAAAATGTCATGAACCAATTGTTTCGAAAAAATCGTCAAACCCATTCTTTCAGATTTATTGCCAAGGCCTTTTGTTTCGGAAAAAATGTAAGCCCATTTCTTTCGGATTTAATGCTTTCGACTTCCCATGGACCAATTGTCCCTTGGCCTTCCCAAGAGAATAGCCCTTCAGGGTTTCGGTCATGGTCCTTTCCCGAAGGGCCCCTGCCCTTCGAGTTTTTTCCAAACGACTATCCCGAAGTTGACGTGTACCTTCCCGAAGGGTACCCTACCCTTCGGGTTTTTTGTCAATGACCCTTCCGAAGGGTACCTTGCCCTTCGGGTTTTGCAACTTCCCAAACTTTGGTCCTTTAAACTTTCTCGAAGAGCACATACCCTTCGGGAATTTTGATTTTGTCCCTTCGGCCTTTGAAATGTACCTTCCCGAAGGGCACCTGCCTTTCGGGTTTTTGTTGAGTCCTTATCCGAAGTGAATTCCCCACGTTTTGATCCTTCTCGAAGGGCACCTACCCTTCAGGAATCCTGAAATGTACCTTCTCGAAGGGCACCTGCCCTTCGGGATTTTTGTTTTTGTCCCTTGTGTTGTCCTCACAAGGAATTCCTTCAGACTTTTTGTAGAGTCCTATTACTTTCCTGTAGACAAAATATCCGCGGGAATTATATTTCTTCCTTTTCTTGGACTTCCTCCTGCTTGCGACTGCCTCGAACAATCTAGGGGCCTTAACTTCGGACTTTCCATGACTCGAGACTTCTAAAAGAGAGAAGTCATGCACCTCCCAAAAACCCGATTTGATCTAACAAGAGTAAGTTGGGTTCGGAAAACCCACTTGCTCTTACTTGTAAAACACTTGGAAGTAAAGCACAACTGAAAACCCGATAAGCACTAGGAAGAGCAATTCGGACCTGGGAAACTCAACTGTTGTTACTGCTAAAGACGCATAAGTACAGCACTTTGCAAAACCCAATTAGCACTGTCAAGAGTAATTCGGGCTTTGCAACCCGGATTACTTCTGCTAAGGGGTTTCTACTGTTGATTACTCAAAGTGAAATAAGTTGTCTCTTGTAAAACCCGAAGACTTCTCTTTCCAAATAAAACCGAAGTCTTCTATTGTGTAAAACCCAAAGTCTTGCTTGAATGCACACCCTCTCACACTTAGGCAAAATTTTGGTATGTAGGCCAAAAAATGGCCAACATTTATGGCGACTCACAGGGAAGCAAGCTTGTTATGCTTGAGAACTGAGACCATATAGATGCTATTTGAACTCCCAAAATAACGATAAACCTAACTTCTAGCTGAAAATCTTCTCTGATCATGGCTGAAGGAACCTTTCTCCTTCAAAAATAAGAAGGAAAACACAAGAAAGCAGAAAAACTAAGAAACAAATGTTCAAACAAGCACTTATTGGAACAAAACTGAAAAAAAACTATTGTGCTTGAACAACACTTGGAGGAAGGCAAAACAAATTAACTATGTACATGGAGCTTTGATCTTCAATAGCAATGTTTCAAATGTATCCCATTGACTGGGATTTGAAGCTCCTGGCCATCCATCTTGGCAAGTTGGAAGGCATTGTGGAATTTTCAACTAGAGATCATGTTTGGGCCACTCCAAAGGGAATCAAATTTCGTGTGCCTTCCTAGTTTGGCTCGATCTTCATCCCACTTGAGGACCAAATCTTCTTCATTGAAGTTTCGAGAGAAAGCTCCTTTGTCAAAGTTCTTTTCACCTGTGCCTGATGACTTTCCATGGCTAGCATGGATTGATTTCTTATGTCTTCCAACTCCATAAGCTCTGCATACCTAATTTCCATAGCTCATTCTCCAACAATTGAAGTTGATGTATTAGTTCCAAAGTCGAAAATTCAAGAGAAATAAGTAACCTTGCTTCCTTACCATATACCAACTTGTATGGAGAGTTGGCTATTGACCTCTTGTAAGTGATCAGATCAACCCATAGAGCTAACTTCAGTTTGAGATGCCATGACCTCTGATTGTCTTCAATAGTCCTTCGCATGATCCTTAAGAGGTTTTTATTTGTAGATTCAGCAAGGCCATTGCCTTGTGGATAGTAGTTTGATGAAGTGTTGAGGTAAACTCCATGCTAGTCAACCCATTGACTGATTTTGAATCCCACAAAAGGCATTGCATTATCAGAAATAATTGTTGAAGGAACTCCAAATCTAGTAAGCAAACCTTTGTAGACATCAAGAACATTGGTTTCGTTTGCTTCTTTCAATGCTATTGCCTTTGTCCAACGTGTGAAGTACTTTGTGGCTGTTAGAATCCATTTGTGCCTAAACTTGAATGAGGATTTATGAGACCAATAAAATCCAATCCCCATTGGACAAAACGCTGATCCACCACAATTCGTTGAAGGGGCAAGGTTGCAAGCTTAACTTTTCCTACAAACATAGCAATTGTTGCACTTTCTAACCCATGCATGACAATCACCAAATATAGTAGGCCAATAGTACTCACCTCTCACGATTTTAAGCGTTGTAGTTCTTGTGAAAAAGTGTCTTGCACCATGTCCATCATGGAATTCTTTAAGTAATATTTGGGTTTGGCTTGGCTCTATACATCTTAGCAACATTCCATTGATATCTTTCTTCAACAAGACACCATCAACAAGAAAAAATGGAATTGATTGCACTTTGAAATACCTTCTTTTTGAAGCAATTAGATGAGAGGGGTATAAACCATCTTGCAGATAGCTTACCAAATCACGAAACCAGCGAGAAGGTGAGATGTGAACAAAAACAATCTCTTCATCATTTGACACTAAAACAACTTCCTTAGTTTCTTGCAAGTCCTGAGCTAGATGCTCACAAAGTCTTTTGCCTCTAACTAGCTTTGTAACCTTAATTTCCACATCATATTCCATTACCTTGGTTATCCAACCAGCTCTCTTTTCGTTAATATCCTTGTTTAAAAAAAATTCTTTGATGCTTGGATGCGGAACCATTAGATGTATCTCGTTATTAGACAAGTGTCTAAACTTCTTAAGAGATCTTATAACTGAAAGGACATGCTTTTCAACAAAAGAATACCTTGTTTCGTACTCTTCCAAGCCTTGGCTGTAGAAAGCCATTGGCTGCTCTAAATCTTCATGATTCTATCGCATAAAAATACCTGAAATGGTGTCCACGTTAGCATACGTATACAAAATGAAATCTTTCGTAAAATCTGGATTTAAAAGCATAGGAGCACTTGCTATAGCTTGCTTAACATCTTCAAACCCTTTTACTCCCTCTTTGGACCAGCTGAAGATCTGATTTTTCTTTAGCATGGCTGTAAGTGGTTTAGCTAAAGTAGCAAAATCTGAAATGTATCTCCTTATAAAGTTGATTTTGTCAAAGAAACTTTGCATAGCCTTTTTGTGCTTAGGCAAAGAGAGTGCAAGGATTGAATCTACTCTTTCAAGGTCAATGTTTAAACCATGCTTTGAAACATGTCCAAGAAGCTTACCTTCATGAACCCAAAAGACACACTTCTTTGGATTTAGAGATATCCCAAATTGCCTACACCTTTCAAAAACTTGCTTGAGATGAACCATGTGATCTTCTACATTCTTTGAAAACACTGTTATATCATCCAAATAAACAAACAAAACCCTGTTAAGGAGGCCTTGGAAGGCCATTTCCATGACTATCTGAAAGGTTGTTCCGACATTAGACAAACCGAATGGCATCTTTCTGTATGCAAATATCTCCCACTTAATTGTGAAGGCTATCTTGAATTGGTCCTCTTCTTTGACCAAAATCTGATTATAGCCACTATATCCATCCAACAAAGAAAACCTCTCTGAACCTGCAACAAGCTATAAAATATGTTCCATTGATGGCAATGGATAGTGGTCTTTAAGCGAAGTCCTGTTTAAATCACGAAAATCAACACAAACGAATCTCACCATTATTTTTTCGTATCGAAACAAGGTTTGCCACCCATGTTGAGTGCTTGATTGGAAATATGATAGCTGACTCAATGAGCTTGTGAAGCTCAGCTCTCATTAAAGGCTCAAGTTTACGATTGATGGGCCTTTGTCTTTGCCTCATTGGTTTAGTTTCAACATCCAACTCTATGGTGTGTTGAGCCAAACATGGATCAAATCCCTTGAGATCACTATATTGCCAAGCAAATACATCAGCAAAACTTGTACATAACTCAATGAAGGCTTCTTTTTGTGAAGGAGTACATACCTTTTCCAATTTAAAAAACCTTACCCGCTGCAATCTCTACGTTGGCATAGTGTTCTTTTGTTAACAAGGATGCCTTCTCTTCTTAACTCATCATCACCACTGAAAATATTCTCAAGAGTGACTAATCCCTTGGGCAGTGTATTCGTTTTCAGTTGCAAAATCAGATCACCATACTGTTGTAAGTGTTTTGACTAATTTCTTGAAGAAAACCCAGCCTCTTCCTGCAAAAATCTCACAATTTGATTGTCATCTTCAAACACTTGCCAATTCTCATGGTTATCCGAAATAGAAGACCTTACAACGCCCTTTATATGTGACTGAAAATTGTCACTTTTTACATCAGTTAGAATGTTAAATTGTGCCCCAACAACAGCCAACCTATCAGCATGTTTATTCCTATCTCTTGGTATTCCCTGAATGTTAAAAGCTTGTAAATCATCAAGTAAATCTCAAATTCTATGTTTATAAGATTTAAGTAACAAATTTTTGCATACATTCAAACCTCTTACTTGGTGGACTACAAGCTCCCTATCTCCAAACACTTGCAAACAATTGACTTTCATCTTCCTAGCCCACTGCAAACCGTGAATTAGCGCTTCATACTCAGCAACATTGTTTGAATAGCCAAACTGAAATTTAATAGAGAAGAAATACCTTTGTTCTATAGGAGAAATTAACATCATTCCAGCTCCGGTTCCATGCTTATTTCTTGATCCATCAAAGTACAATTGCCACAAACCTTCATTAGATCCGTCTTCTTTGACCATGGCTAGAATTGGTGCATCGTTCTCATGAAGACAATAAACACCAAGACCTTCCTCTTCAATCAGCTTGTAGGTATCATGGTCATGCAAAGCAGAAACCCACTCATCAAGAAACAAATCTAGAACTCCATCCAAAGGTAAATCCTTTTCTACATCACTAGTTTGTAATATTTCATCTGAGATGATACAATTTGCATTGACAACACTTGGCGTATATGGCTCCATATGAAAATGTACAATAGGCTCTAAATGAATTGTTACCTTTGTACCATACCTAGTTTTGAATAGCAAATAGGTCCAATCGGCTGATAAATATCCCCCAATCTTTGAGATGAAGTCCCTTGAGAGGCACATAGCAAAGTAGGAGGCAAATCTACCACATGTTATTAAATAGTAACATTAAGACATGCATGTAATGTCAATTTCTAATCCTTGATGATGCCTACCATCTTTGTTGGTGACCCATCTAATTGCAATACTCCTTTAGCATTTGGCTCATAAACAAGTTCAAGCTTATCTGCAATCTGCTTAGGCATGACTGTACTACTAGTTCCACTATCCACCATACAATTATGAACCAAAGTATCACCTACTATCAAAATAAAGTAAAAAAGAGGAGTTTTCTTTGACTTTACCTCAGTTTTGTCTATCTTTGTCACTTTCATTGCTTGTTGTACCTGTTGCTTTGTTGGCTGATCGAAATTAAAATGCCTTCTTTGTCAACCAGTTTTGTAGACAATTCAAGCGCTGAAAGCTCTTGAATAAGCTTATCCTTTTGCCTTGGAATTGTAAGAGAATCCCACATGCTAATGCTAATATTACATTTCTTCATTTGATCAACTATACTGAAATGAGATCCATTAACCATTGAATGTACCTTTTGATGCACTGGTTGTTCATGAATTTGAGGTAATTGATTAACCTTACCAACCTCTGTATTCTGATTTTTCTGAGTTGTAGGGGCAACAAACTGTTCTTTCACACTTTTAGAGACAACATGAGGAGTACTTGAAGCTCTTGATACCGCTTGAGCCTCATCAATAGCTCTTCTTTTAGCTCTCTGATAGGTTATAGCTGCAACCTAACTACTTGGATTGTTAGTTTCAAAATTTTGAGTAAAAGCAATATGATCATCTACCTGCCCATTTACATTAATAGCATCAAGCTGCCCTTGAATTTGATGAGTCTCCCCCTGTGATAGTATCATGATATTGACCTCCTTGAAAAGAAAACTCTCCTTGTGTCATCTATGGCATGGTGATGTTTTGTGATACCAAGGCTTGGTTTCGAGCATCATTGAGATTTGAGGGCTGCCAACCTGAATCCTGCATCAAATTGTTTTGAGATGATGTCGGAACAATGGCCTTTGAAGTGGAAGGAGCATTAGGATCAAGGGCAGCATATGGCTTAGCTGGAGTTATGGCTCTTTGTGCTAGATAAGATGGTCTATTTTCTCTGAAAGTCTATTTTCTCTAAAACCCTGATAATGAGGCTTTTGATCTCTGAAACACTGATAGGTATTCTGATTTTGCTGTTGACAAGATCTATTACTTTGAAATTGTTGCCTCTTAAGCTGTACTAATTCATTTCCAAAAGATTGTAGCAACATTTTAACTCTCATATCTCACCAGATTCACTACTAGGGGCTGTAATTTGAGCTTGAGGTGCTGAAATAAGAGCTAAAAATAGAATTTGAGGAGATTGAGGGGTTGCTATGGAACTTATTTCTGAAAATATAGGCATTGAAAGTCTTGGAGAAAGCTTCCCTGCTTGTTTTAAACTATTTTCTGCCCTTATTGCAACTTCATAAGCATCTGGGAAAGTAGTACCACCCATTGACTGTATTATCAGACCAATGTCAGAATTAAGAGCTTTCAAAAAATACAGAAATGCATATTCAAGGGATGGCTTAATCAGAACCGATATCCTGATCCATGTCTTCTGGAATCTGAAATTAAAATCAGACATGAACTCATGAGGAGCTCTGTGTATGACAGTTAATTGCTCAACTAAAAATAAGTGATCAAATTTGTCTTCAAATTGCTTGACTAAGGTTGCACCCAATTCATCCCAGGTGGAAATGGATCTGAGTGGGAGAGTTTTATATCACTGTAATGCTTTTCCTTTGAAAGAAGCAGCAACCAATCTAATAGCAATATTATCCTCAACAACATTATGAACTGAACAAAGATTAGCCACATCCTAGATATGCTCAATAGAGGTTGTTTGATTTTCTCCTGAGAAAAATGAAATACTTTTGAGGGCAGATACAGGAATGTCATCAAACAGTGTTATATTCAGTGGGCTACCTTTATTAAATGGAGCAAACACTTGGTTTCTAATGGCCATTTGAATATTTGGGATTGCAGTGTTTGGAACAATAGGATGAGGAGGTAAATATTCTCTTTGAGGATATGGATTTGCCCTCCTAGATCTTGCTCTCTTATAAGTTATAAATTCAAAAGGAATACTTCTACTTGTTGATCTTGTGGTAACCTTTAGCATGAATGAATTCCCTGAATGATGCTATGAACTTTGCAGCTGGATGTAGATGAATACCCTCTGTTGCTGCGAAAACTCTGCAGATATGCAAAGAACTTATTCGTGGTCCCACCGGGCGTGCCAAAAACTTTTGTCAACCTGGAGTTGCACGCTGATCGAAGACGTGCTGAAAGGGCTAATCCTCACTCCAGTTGAAACAATGGGATCTCACGAGGGCGAGTACCTCAATGATGAGAAGAACCTCCAGAGAAGGCTACTCCCTGTAAGATGTATATATGAGGATCTCAACTTCTAGACTACAAACTGCCTGGGGAAAAGGGGAGAAAGAACATAAAAGGAAATCCTAGCTAAAGCGGTGATACACCTAATTTGCTTGATCCACTCAAATCGAGCTTCTGAAAACATAGATTCAGACAAGGAAAAGGCAGAACTTCAACTCCAATTCATCAATACACAAGTATTTCACGAAAAGGTCTGATCTAGTAACTAAACCCTGAGGGAAATGAAAGAGTACGCTTGATTGAAGGCACTAATCAGTCACTTGCATCTACTAAAATTTCAGCGAAAAGACAAATAAACATAGAACATGCCCTGCATAAATGACCGGTTAGTAACTAGGTACGAATCCATATTTGACAAGAAAGGAAATCTATCACTTAGGCAAATCAAGAGACAAAAGTACACTATACCAGCTGCTGAAAATTGAAAAAACAGTCCTCTTCTTATTGATTCCGAAAAAAGGTTATAGCACAATCTTTGACAGAAGTTTTCTTGCTGAAAGAGGGATGATTTTACAATGCTGAAAAGCCATTAATATAAAAAAAAATTAATAGCCAAGAGGTGGCGCTGAAAATAGAAGAGGAGACAACTCTTTCATTAGCCCAAGTCCAAAATGCATTGCATGAGCCTTCCAAATTTGTCTTTTCTTGTCTTTTGTCTTGCATGAAGAAACCTTGGCGTTGAAGTGGACAGTGGCTAATTTTGTGATGCTCTTTCAACATGCATGAAATCTACGCCAACCTTGGAAGTCTTGACTTAAGCTTGAACCGCTTCAAAGCTGAGCGGGAACATTTGAAAGTTCTCCTTTGCGTTGAAAACACAAGTGGATATGACACTTGTCAATTAGTCAACTCTAAATTAAGAACAGTCAACTCCACATCCAAATTTGGAACTCTCCTTGAGCTGTTGGAATGTTTGAAAGTGAACCGACAAGAGTGCATGCACATAAATCACATCAAGCTCTCCAATGTTAAATTCCCTGAATTTTTCATGCAAAGTGAGCCTCCGTCTTCAGAACTGAAGGTAATGTCTTGGATGTGTCTATTCTTGTTCATGGTTACCTTGCATGCTCATTAATCTCTTCATTAGCTGAAGAAATTCTTGCCTTAATCTAGCTTTCCATTTGATTGTGCATGTTCATTGACCGTTTGTCTATGTCTTGGACTTCTCCTTTGCATGTAATCGTCTCGGCCATTATCCTCTCAGACCTTACTGCCTTCTAAATCTCGGACTTTTGTCTCTCGGACAAAAAATCCGAGACTCCTTCCTTGGGCAATTTTCCTTCGTCATGATTTGTGTTGCTTTTCTGGCTCTATGCTTCATGTGCCTTTCCATCGGACTTTTTCCTCTCGGCTAATCCTTCGGAAAAAATGTCATGAACCAATTATTTCGGAAAAATTGTCAAACCCATTCTTTCGGATTTATTGCCAAGGCCTTTTGTTTCGAAAAAAATGTAAGCCCATTTCTTTCGGATTTATTGCTTTCCACTTCTTGCGGACAAAAAGTTCACGGGAATTGTCCCTTGGCCTTCCCAAGAGAATAGCCCTTCGGGCTTTCTGTCATGGTCCTTTCCCGAAGGGCCCCTGCCTTTCAAGTTTTTTGCAAACGACTCTCCCGAAGTTGACATGTACCTTCCCGAAGGGTACGCTACCCTTCGGGTTTTTTGTCAATGACCCTTCTAAAGGGTACCTTGCCCTTCGAATTTTGCAACTTCCCAAACTTTGGTCCTTTAAACTTTCCCAAAGGGTACATATCCTTCGGGAATTTTGATTTTGTCCCTTTGGCCTTTGAAATGTACCTTCCCGAAGGGCACTTGCCCTTCGGGTTTTTGTTGAGTCCTTATCCGAAGTGAATTCCCCACGTTTTGATCCTTCCCGAAGGCCACCTACCCTTCGAGAATCTTGAAATGTACCTTCAGGTGCCCTTCGGGATTTTTGTTTTTGTCACTTGTGTTGTCCTCAGAAGGAATTCCTTCAGACAAAATGTCCGAAGGAATCCTTCGGAGTTTTTGTAGAGACCTGTTACTTTCCCGCGGACAAAATGTCTGCGGGAATTGTCTTTCTTCCTTTTCTCGGACTTCCTCCTAATTGTCTTTCTTAACTTCGGACTTTCCATGACTCAAGACTTCTAAAAGAGAGAAATCGTGCACCTCCCAAAAACCCGATTTGATCTAACAAGAGTAAGTCAGGTTCAGAAAACCCACTTGCTCTTACTTGTAAAACACTTGGAAGTAAAGCACAACTGAAAACCCGATAAGCACTAGGAAGAGCAATTCGGACTTGGGAAACTCAATTGCTGTTACTGCTAAAGCCGCATAAGTAAAACACTTTGCAAAACCTGATTAGCACTGTCAAGAGTAATTCGGGTTTTGCAACCCGGATTATTCTGTTGATAAAACTTTCATAAGCGAAGCACTTCTCAAAACCCGATTTGCATTGTCAAGAGTAATTCGGATTTTCCAACCCGGATTACTTCTACTGAGGGGTTTCAACTGTTGATTACTCATAAAGTGAAATAAGTTGTGTCTCTTGTAAAACCCAATGACTTCTCTTTCCACAAAACCCGAAATCTTCTGCTGTGTAAAACCCAAAGTCTTGCTTGAATGCACACCCTCTCACACTTAGGCAAAATTTTGGTATGTAGGCCAAAAAATGGCCAACACAACCTTTAAGGATACATTTTCAAAATGATGATTAATTTGCCTATAATATGTTCAGCAGCTTAACCAACTTTAGTACTTGGTGCTTAACTATATACTAAATTCACCCAAGTACCCTATAAGCTGCCTACAATATCTGCCTCCGCCAAAAAAGTAATGGACAGGCTCCTAGCTGTCTAATCCAGTTGCGAAGGAGTGGGAATGCGCTGAGGTTATTGCTGCATATGATCCACCACAACCATGGCTAATTTATGTGAAAAACTGAGTGCCTGATTGAAATGATCTACTTGAGGGTCTGTACTAAGTGGCGTTTCATAGTGCCCTCTTGTTTCTTTTCCAATCCCTTATTAACTTGTTCTCTCAGGATCATAGTAGCATCCCATTTACACAGTATAAACATGGCAAACTAAAAGTGTAAATGGAACTCAATTACGCAGATTAAAGTGGAGAAACTTGGCAAACTAAGTGTAAAATAATTTTTAAAAAAAAAATCAGAACCACTTTTTAAATAAGTTATTCCTGACTCAATCTGGAGTTTTTCAAATAATTGTGTTACCGACCACTGACCCAGGTTCTGAAAATTACTAGAAACAGTGAGTTAGGAATGGCATTCTAGGCGAGTAGAGATTACTTTCAAGTAATTGCAAGTTATTGGCAATTTCTACATCTATGCCAAAGATCCTATATATTTTTAAGTCAACTGCTTGTGGCATGGTAAACTGAAATTCTGTAGTTGGTGGATTTTTCAATTTTTTGATTTCCATCTTTAATTTCATATTTATCCTTATCTGATAAAGGCAGTGATTTCTATAATTTTTCTACTCCAATTTTCAAGTCCCTGTGTGATTCCACTGCTTTGTGTGACAACCCATTCTATGACACAATAATGTTTTCTGCATCCATCTTGGCCTACTCCAATTCTGTAACTTGTTGTTTCCCATATTCCAATTCCAATTCAGTTTTCTTTTGCTTCCTCCTATATTAATTTCTGCCAAATCAATTGCAGTATGGTACTGACATACCATATATACCTCAACCATCTATCCATTTTCAAAATGTGGTGTACTAACAAAAGAAATGCCTTTGACTTTAGTCAACACCTCTACTTTTAAAACTACTAATTTCTTCAATAATGGTGTTCGACTTTCCTCAAAACCCTATGTAAGTTTCAACACAAATATAACCAACTCTTTGATATCCTCTTATACATATTTCTCCAATTCAACTGTGGTTCTCAAACTCTTGGCTGAATTCACAACATCGTCAATCATTTCCCACAATAGTTTATTTGTGTTTCTTTGGTGGACAGGTGATATTGGAACCTCTTCTTCATTATAACCTGCTTGCTCATATATTGGATCATCAAAATTGGTTATAACTAACTCAAAATCACCTCTACATCTTCAACCCCCGTCACCAATGAGTTTGAGACAGTCCTTCCACCTTCGTTTCATCATCCATATTCGACAAGTGTTCCCAACATTTCTGCCTTTCTTCAACTTCCAAGGTTTATTTTGGCAAATGTGCAGGCTTGGGCAGTTTGAACATATCATAACCAAGGGGGTTAAAGGACTTACTTTTTGGTTGCAACAGAATTGTTCCCTGACTAGTTGCAGGTTCCTTAAAAGTTGTTTCAGTTGTGGGTGGTGGCATATCCCTTGCTTCAGCGAGTTGCATCGCCTCTGTCTTTTTTTGCCTTAAGTGTCATCCTTCCCTTCTAGACTGTGCTTCAAATAAGCATTCTCTACCCCAGTTTTTGGGTTTTTATAAGCCTTATTTAATTTTTTCTGCCCTTCAACCAGCTCAATAACCTTTATACGGAAGGATTTGCACCTGCCTCTTGATCATAATTGGGTAATATATATATCAGCAACTGTGCATAAAGAACATGAAAACTTATTTTTGGGACCCGATTTACACCTCACCAACAGAGCAAAAATATTGTTGGCTAGAAACTCAACCCAATTGTACCAGACACCCTTTGAAATATCTTTCATATACTTCAAACACCAAATAGAATCTCATAGTTCCTTCCGTCAAAAATAACCAAGCACATGCAAACTTTATTAGCTAAAATACATTACTGCTAATAGCATCCTTATCGATTCCATATTTTTTACGATAACTGTAGGGTCTCCTTGCATAAATTTCTCCCTCAGTTGCTTATGTTGTTATTGAACAAACTTTTTATTGTCATTTAGCAAGTCAAATACCTGGTTCAGCAGCTTTGGTGTTACTTTAAAGGCATGTTCTTGGTATAATAATGCATTCTTCTTGAGGTCAAAATCTTCCACCAAGTTTGCAAAGGATTGTGGGTTTACCACCACCACTAGCATGGTAATGAGCTTTAACACACCAATTTCTTATAGACTCGGAAGACATATGGTCTAGATCCATCTTAAAATGCTGCCTCAGCAGATAAAAGTCGCGCCATATCAATTTGTCCTTCTCCTCCTCCAAATGCTTCTTTCTTTCATCTCTTATTAAATCAATAGGCATATTTCATCGAGCATACGATGGTGGGTTGCTTTGACCCAACAGCGATGGATTTCTATGAGCAGATGATGATGGCGCTCAAATCAGTGACTGTTCCTTCTGACTTCTTCAACCAACGACAATTTTCGGCATTCTCCCCATATCTAACCAGCCTAACACTTTGTCTTTCACAGTCTCAACATAAACTACTAAGCTCGCCTACAAATTCTGTCAATGTTGTAAACTCACAAAGGAGTTGTGTGTTTTCATTGTCCTTTTGTTTAATGTGTTTTGATTCAATGCAAGATGTCATTGTTTCATTCGTTGATTCCTTTAAACTTGTTAATGTTTTATTTATTCCTTTAACATGCTCGTTAAAAGCACATCTACTATCGGTCGTTGGTTATTGTAATCGATCAACAGTGACTGGGTGTACCCTCAATCAACGATTGTCGATTGTTGCTTTGATAGTTTTGTTTATTTCATTCATTAATTTCCCAAACATCATCCTTGGGAATCGAATAGTTTGAAAAGTGGAATATAAAATATAGCTTCACATATTTGTGATTGATCCACCTTCACTATCACTCTCTTATCTTCTCGAATTGTCGTTGATGATTGTTCACGTTCAACAGTAGTGCTCATTCCTATGTGCTTGTTGACTCTTCCGTGTACAAAAGTCACTGCTGGGACACCTCAAATAGTAATTTCCAAACACAATACCCTGCCCCATTCAGGTCAAAACTGTATCTCAATTGTTTGTCTTTAGGTTTGATCAGTGATCATCGGGTGTTATTATTGACTGACAAACTTCCTTTTTGGCAGTAACTATTATCTCTCCTTGACTATAAGTGGTTTGATTTCAACAAAGTTTGCTACAATGTCCCTTCTCACATGATGATGTCTCAGTTTTGATGCATCGATCAGTGCTAGATGGTTCATTCCATCCAAGTCTTCCAATTGCATTAATCCATTCTCGAAGACTTCTAAAATTCACTAAGGTCCTTCCCATGGCAATTTTCATTTGTTTCCTGTCTTGCAGAGTTTTCAGATATATTTTAGAACTAACATTTCTAGCTTGAATTCCATTATTTTTACATGTTTATCATGCTAATATTATCATATCTTCTGTCGACCATAGTGCCCACATTCTCGTTTCATCCACTTTGTTTAGTTTGAACAACCAATCTTACAAACTTTCTTCATCCGCTAACTGCTGCAACCCTCAAGCCGGGTACCACGAATTCTATTGGTACTCCATCTTATTTGTGGATAAGTTGAAATGGGTGAATCATGTTAGTGTTTTACAAGTTGTTACATATGCCCATTGGGCTACCAGCAAATTTTCATCCCAATATTGTTTTTCTGTTCCACATCTTATGTATAATTGATATTATGGACATATTTGATGCATCAACTTACCTATTTGTTCTCAGATTATTTGATGGATTTCCTATGTTTGATTTTTTCCATCATTTCTCTTATTAACTCATTTATAAAATGTGTGCCTCTGTCACTTACCATGCTCATGGGGCATCCAAATTAAGCTATAATATTTTCATATAGGAAGTTAGCTGTACCTTATTTTGGTGTTATCAGGCAATGCTTTGCTTCAAACAACTCAACGAGATACTCTATTGCTACTAGCAAGTACCTACGCCACCTTTTTCTCAATGGTTGTTTGAATGGTTCAACAAACTCTTCTCCCCAAATTTCAAACTCTTGTGGCATTGTTGTGTTTAATATCTGAAAATTTACTGACTCTAAAATATTTTGCAGATGTTTCCGTGCTATTTCGTTTCCAAGGGTTTTTTGAAAATCCATGTATCTATTAAATATATTAATTAACTAGTTAGTTAGTCCATTAACTAATGGTTAGTTATCAACTACCCCAACTGTATCTAACAACATTTTTCTTAATAAAAGAAGGATGCACACGAACTTCAATGTGTACCTTTCAGTTTTCTCTTCATTCTTTTAGCATTCATATTTGTTAACATTGGTATCAAATCCATTGTTCAAGGAAACCCTAGGCGAAGGGTACGAACAAAAAGTTGCAACATTTGGGGAAGCTCTAGTCAAGTATAAACAAAAAGACAAGAAAAGGTATTCCAAATACGAAGGCAGAATATTTGCAAAGCAGATTCGAACTAGGGCATGAGTAGGATAAAGTTGTGGGCAGGAGGACAGCGACATGCCTGATTTCTGCAGACAACAAACAATGCAGAGGAGAATGAACTTTAATCTTTGAAGACCAGATCGACAGATTAGAGTGCAGAATGTATCGTGATTGGCAGAGACCAGAAAGAACCATGATTTGAGATCGTGAACGATTTGCAGAGACCAGAACGAATCTCACGAAGATCGGAAATAGCATGAACAGATGCAATTTGGGGTCATGAAGATCAATAATTGCACAAACAAATAGCAGAAGAAAAAGAACAGTTCACAGAAGAAAAACACAATTTAACAGTGCTCAGAAAGAAAATGTAATTTCACATTTCGCAAGGAAAACACGATTTGTGAGAGAAAAAGCAGAGCGTGGAAACATAATACAAACTTGCAGAAGGTGCTACGGCATGGGAAGGACAATTTCAAAAGTACTAGGGTGGGGAAGGAAAGCATTCTGACTTTTACTGTACGGTTTATACACAGCACCTATACGGTTTTCTGAACTTGTAAGTAATTGTCAGATAAACTATAAGCAAATTAAGAATATAAACTGTGTATTTCCCTATTGCATTGATTTTCGGGTCAGAACTGTAATTTTTCTGGTGCGTTGATTTCCAAGTCAAAACTGTATTTTTCCTATTGTATTGATTTTCGAGTTGTTGGCAGGATCTTATGTCGTCGTCTATTTTCTTTATACTATTGACTCGCCCAATGGTAGCAACATGAAAATCTTGCAGCATTGCAGAAATAGTGAGGTTAAGTGCGATTTTAATCTGCATTTGAGAGGAGCAGCTACCTCATATGACTTGGGATTTTTTTTTGTGGGGGGGTTGTGTACTTTTAACCAGAAAGTGCAGAAAGGAAACAAAAATGGGAAAGGAAAGAGAAAGATGAAAGAAAAGAGAGGAAGAAAAGAGACAGCAAGAGGATAGGAAACCTGCAGTGGAGCAAATGTAGAGTTCTGCCTAGATAACCTGGTTTAAATGAAAATGGATTGAACGGTTCAACAATGAAAACCTGTATGCACAGAAAGGGCGAGAAAGGCATACATCAAACGAGGGAATGAAGACATCGCCAAAGAGGTTTCTAGACACAAAATTCTTCGAAATGACTTTGTATTTCAGGCTGGAAATGAACACAAAGTTTCCTTTTCCTCCTTTCGGACAGGGCTTCATCTAGCATCAAACAATCCTGCTTTGGAATCTTACTGTCACATAAAAATCAGAACTGCAAACAGAGGATAAATAGAACTTTGCACAAAAGCACAAAGTCATTTTGTTAAACAGATTGCATGCATATGGCACAAAGTCCGTCCACCAAAATTTACAGCACAACAGACTATATTATCAAGGTTTTTACATACGATAGAAGGAATAATGAAGTATGAATGAGTACCTTCAACTATGAACAGCAAAGCACATTTTACAGTGAAGGAACATCACCACTTTCACAACAGCATATAATTTCCTTGTCTGCATTCTGTATTCACAATTCTGAAAAATATTACATGTACACAAAGTTACAATTTTGCATTCTCCTCTGTCTTGCCCAGAGAGAAAAGCCTCCCTTTTTAGCTGACAGAAAAAGACTCCTTTTTACAATTTTCATTCCGGCTTTTATAGGCTTGTGTTTGCACGGGTAGTTACATAACTATCTTTTTAACTCAACTTGTCCTTAACTCTAAGTTAACTCAAATTAACTTGAGTTGACATCTTATAATGACTTTATAACTTGCACTTTGCAACGTTCAATAAATTCAGAAAGTTGCTATGACTTAAAAGTTAAGCTTATAAAGTCATTTTATGTTGGGTTTAGATTTGAATTTGGAGTTTGAACTTACGTCAAATCTTGAAACCATGAAGTAGCATCATTGAGATGGTCTTTGCACTACTCAGTCTTCTTTTCTCCACAGGATTCGGCTACTGCCCACAACTTTTGATTGATTCTCAAATCTGTACTGAAGATTGTACCCAGTCCTTGATTCTAATTCCTTATCAATTTTCATAGACAATTGTGTCTATCTTTGAGCGATGGGACTTGGCATTTATATGAAATGTTGCATTTGGGTTCAATATGATTACGTTTACATCTGAGTTGGGAAATATTGGCTCTTTTCCTGGATATATATTGAATATATGTGAACATATTGTGCTGGTGATTCAAACAAAATCCATGGCTGATATTTGACCAGAGTTTGCCATTACATCCTAAATTAAGTGCATCTTCTCTTCAATTTCATTTACACCATTTTGAACCTTTCGAAAATCATTCAGTTCAGCTTGTTTTTGTGTTGAGTTGAAAGGGCAATGATCTGTTCCTACCAACTGCAACAGCCCAGTTGAAAGGACAGCCTGAATGGCTTTATGGTGTCTAGATGGCCTTATGTTTGCTGCCACATTTTGCATACATGTCAATCAGTGCAGTCACAAGTACATCACACAAAAATTCACAGCCAATTATTTTTCAATGGATCTCCAGATCCTGTTCTAAAGCTCCCATTTTGGCAAAGGCTGGGAGGATGTTGGAAAAGTTTGTTGAGTTTGGCTTCACATCTGCCAATAGCATTTGCAGAAAAAGTTCCAAGGCTGTATCAACAATCTCATTTTTGCGCATACCCAGCTATGATTGCATTCAATGAGACTGCATTTTGTTGAGGCATTTCTTCCAAAAGCCTTAAAGCCTCATCGAGAAAACCACTTTGAGTATATCCTATAATCATGGCATTCCATGAAATCACATCTCCAATCGTGCATTTTGTCAAACAAGTCAGGTGGCTTCTGTATGCTTTCTTTGAACTTTTTTGAATGGTCATCAGACCGAGCACCAAGTTTTATCTAATACTTTTCCTTGGCTTGAGAACCTACAGAGACCAAAACACGCTTTTCGCGTTGCGAGACCAAAATGATACTATCAGGTCTCTTTAGAACAAATGGAACTGCTTTTGAAAATCCTGCAGACAAAAATGGAGCTTTCAGGCCCTTTAGGAACAATCGGAATTTGTTGTAAACATTTGGTGGACCAAAACAGCCTTTTCGGTCATTCTGGGAACACTTGGAATCATCGGAACCAAGTTAGAAGCTTATATAGACCAAACCGGGTTTATCAGCTTCCTCGAGAACAGCCGAAACTATTTGAACAGTGATTCATAGAGCAAAACGGCACTTACGCTAGTTCTAGGAACAAGTGGAATAAGACAAATGAGCTTTCATAGACCTTTTTGGGCTTTTGAAATCCATTTGGGTGAAAATTGGGTTTGAGAGCCATTGCATGTAGAATCAGGTTGTTTACATGAAGTTAAAAATGATTTGTATGTTCTTGCAAGTCGTGTTAACTACATGCTTATAGCTTAATCGAGCTCTTTGCACCACCGTTGAATGGAGATAAAAATATGTTCGAAGATTTGAAGCCATTGGCAATAGAGGTACAAGCCGTATTAGCTTGCAAGCTTACTGGAAGCAAAGGGCAGTCTATGTAAACCATCTTATATTGAATCTTGAGCCACATGGATGAAAACAATGTGTTAGCAAATAGTTTACCTTGCTTAACATGCTGAAAACCACTTGCATAAAGGTGAAAAAATGTTGATTGATGGTGAGAAACTGTTACATTGAAAATGAGCTCAAGAAAACAAATTTGCATGATACACCATCGCTCAAATCACCGTGCAAACTACCGAGCTATTTTATGTTCCATATCACTTATCAAAACTTGTTTTTTGAGGAAGGTCGAGCCATTTTGCAAGTTAGGGCGAATTGACTAAGTCAAAAAGACACAAGTTATTGAGATGCGGGTTTCGAGCAAGTCAATCACATTACAAAATGTGTCCTTCAAATCCGTCGACTTGCTTGAGCTTGCAAACATAATTATGAAAACTCAAGACAACTTTTGAAATCCATTTAAATTTGCAAACTTGCGCCACATGGCAAAACTTACTTTGAAAGGGGCCTCCCCCGCCCCTAAATGTCTCTCTCTATCTTCCCTATTTGCATTGGGATCCTATATATAGATACATGGCCCTATCCCCAGTGGGCGGCTATATATCGATTGAGTGCCGCCTACAAATAGTTCCCCTTGTCCCATGTCCCCCCGGTCCTTAAGTTGTTAATACGGCTTGAGAACCTTTGAAGTCATTTCAAAACTTTGCACAACAAGCTTTTGAAGCATATCAACAACTCACATGTCATTACCAAAAACAATTTAATTGATTCCATGACCAAATTCATCAACTTCCTTTAGCTTATCCTCCAATTGATGAGCTTTGTCAGATATTTCTTGAATTTGTTGATGCCTAGCTGCAATTGCTTTTGCATATGCTGCATTTTCTACAAGCAATAAAGCCTTTGTGATCAAATCAGCTGAAAAGTCCTCAATATGAATTGCATGATTTTCTAATGTGGATGAAGGCTCCTCTGAACTAGTCATTTAGTGATCTGCCTACATGGGATTATCGTAACCAGTGTAGCCTGGTCTATTGCATCAAAAAGAATGTAAAGATTAGCCATTAACTAATGAATGAATATCAGTATTAAGATTGCCACTATTTGCAAAACATGGCAAATCCTCTAGATATTCAGTCTCCATCCTTCTGCTCTAAGTATAAAATATGACTAGTGGTGAGGCCATCTCTGTCAACCATATCAAGACCATTCTCACTTTTCAGCTTAAAGAACATGACAGTGTACAAATTGGAGAACTTCGGAGCTTCAACTTTTGGGTGACAATTGCCATGTCCATTGGGTAGTGGAGTCGATCTCTTTATGCCAAAAATTTTGATTGTCCCTTTCTTTGAAACACCTTCAATTGCCTATAGGAGCACAATTAACGGTGTTGTCACGAAATGTAAAATTTCACGACAACACAAGTCAAAGGTCAATATTGTGTGTAAAATGGCCAATATTCAAATTTGATTCTACCAGAAACAAATAAATTGAATGGCCAAAATTACAATGTTTGGAGTAAAGATTTAAAATTTATTGAATATTGTGATTGTGATAAAATCATTTTCGACATTGAAGCAAGGCTTGTTACAAATTTTGTTGATAAAGACAAGCGTCATAAGGAGACCTTGTTTTTGAAATTCTTTGTGTTATATGACATGATTCTTGGGATTCAAAATGTCACTAAGGCAAGTGTGCTTTGGATTAGTTTGAAAAATAAATATCAAGCTTTTGAGAAAAGCCGAGTCATGTACCTAAAGAATCCACTATTCTCTATAAAGATGAATGAGGGTGGATCCTTATCAGAACATCTTCGGATGAAATAACTGTGAGACCAGCTTGCAACCATTAACAAAAAGGTAGGTGATGATAACATGGTGGCTCTTGTTCTAAATAGTTTGACACCCTCCTATGAATATTTTGTAGAGGCTCTACACTTGATGGCAAAAAGCCAGACAGTAACATTTGATCAGGGTAGTTCTTATTTGCTGCAAAAAGAACATAGGCAGACACAAATCAACGGGTCCAATTATGGATAACTAGAGAGTACATTGTTGCTCAAGTGAAGGGGAAGTGCAAACATAATCTTAAAAGGGTTTACTTCCTAATATCAAGTGAGGTATGAAGCAAAAGTATGCTCTTTCACATAACAAAAAGTCGAAGGTGCAAGAAAATGTGGTAGCAATTGAAATTGAACGAGATTCTAAAAAAGAATATGCTCTCATGGCATCATGCTTAAATGAAATTCCTCTCGGTTATTGGTTCTTTGATTCCAATGCATACAAACATTTCACGTGTCACAATGACTAGTATATCAAATTTCATGCAAATATAAGTTTTTTTATCCAGTTTCATTAGGTGATGGATGATCACATGTTGTAAAAAGGATATAAGATATACGCATCATATTGAATGATGTTGCAAAATTCATGGTCAAAAATGCTAGGAATGTTCCTAGGATGAATAATAATCTCCTATCTTTTAATTAATTAGTTAACTGAAAATCCTAACAATTCAATGAATTTCTTTGGAAACAAATGTATTGTCTCTGATTTAAAACATGATAGAGTAATAGATCTAGGTATTGGGTAGAATGGCTTGTATATGCTTGTTGATCTTGCCACAGTCAACTTGAATGAATTAGTTACAAAGGATAATACTAGCGTTTTGTGACATGAGAGATTTGGACATCTCAACCTTCAATACTTAGCCAAACTCGGAAGAACAAATATGGTTCTCGGTTTGCATACTATCCAAGAAAAACAAGATGTGTGCAAGGTATTTAGCTACCAAGTAGAAGCAGAAACCATTTCCAACTAAGGTGCTTGACGTGCAAAAGGGCTCTTAGATCTCATGCATACACATCTTTGCGAGCCATCATGTAAATCATCTACAGTCCTCGAAGCGAGGTATTTTCTATTGTTAGTGGATGACTTCTCCAAGTTATGTGGGTCTACATCTTGAAAAAGAATTCTAATAGTTTTGCCACATTTGCAAAGTTCAAAGCATTGGTAGAAAATCAAACAAGTCAATGGATCAAGACCCTAAGATTCAAGAATGGTGGTAAATCTACTTCAAAGCAATTCCAAGACAGCTGCAACAAGGAAGAAATTCATCAATAATTGACAGCCCCATACACTCCACAACAAAATGGGGTGGTTGAGACACATAATCAAACTATCATGGAGATGGCTTGGTGCATGATGCACAGTAGGAGCATGTCATACAAATACTGGGGAGAAGCAATGAACACGACAATATATATTCTGAATAGGAGTCTCTACAAAGCTTTGCAAGATGTCACATCTTATGAAGTTTGGTCTGGAATCAAACCTAAGGTAGCACATTTTCATGTTTTTGGTTTTGTTGTATATACTTTAGTTCCTGATACAAAGAGGAGTAACCAGCGAGCACTCTCTGAGGTACCTGAATCCACTATTGTCATTCCCTTGAAAGATGAGGAATCAATATCATTCAATACTCTTTCACACACTCCAGTGTAGTAACCCATGGCTGATATATCCAATATCCACTAGTATATCAACGAAGCCAATCTGTGTTGGTCAACACTCCAGCTGATATTCAGCCAATACGTGATTCTTTGCATTGGACATCTAAGTGATTTTATTCCACTCTACAGGATATGCGAGAGGTCGAAATGCCTCAAATGCATGGCCCCAGAGGACAGGCAAGTATATTGTTGATTTAAATAAGAACATGTTCATTTTTATCTTGCTTCTAATCTATTCATGATATTTGAACCACAGAGATACTCTGAAGTGAAAGGCAACCCTGAATCGGAAGCTGCCATGCAAACAAAATATGATGTCTTGATGTAGAACAATATGTACAAATTGGTGGGCTTAACTCCAAGTAAACAACCCATTGGCTACAAATGGGTGTACAAAGTAAAATGCAAAGTTGATGGCACTTTGGATAAGTATAAGGCTCGTCTTGATGTGAAAGGGTTTTTCGAACATGAGAGAATAGACTGTTAGGAGACTTTTGCTCCCACTGCAAAGATGGCCACTTTTCAATTGTTTCTCTCCATGGTAGCTTAGTTTGGATGGAAAGCATTTCAAATGGATGTCAAAAGTGCTTCCTTGAATAGTGATTTGGATGTCATCTAGTTTGCAGATTAGTTAATTCTCTAAACATGCTTAAGTAGGGTCCACAGACCTGGTATATTAAAATTGATCAGCATCTACAAGATTCTGAATTCATGAGTCTTTTTGGTCCGAATATTTATGTCAAAAGCAATGGTGATAACAATGTGATACTTATTTTCTATGTTGATGATCTTGCCATCACAGGGAGTGAGGCCATTGGAATTCAATGAGTAAAATCAGATTTATATATTGATTTGACATGACTGATCTAGGCCTCCTACACTATTTCTTAGGTGTAATATTTTGGCAACGTGACCATCTCATTTTCATAGCTCATGTCAAGTATACCACAAATCTTTTGAAGAAGTTTGAAATGACATATTGTAATCCTACTTCTACACCTATGGAGGTTGGGCTGAAGTTGTTTGACCAAGATGATTCATCACTAGTCAATGAGTCACTCTACATACAGTTGATGGGCAACCTGATATATCTGACATCCACCAAGTCGAATCTATGTTCTGTTGTTAGCTATCGTTCTCGATTTTTGTCTCAACCGAAGCTCATTCAATGGACAAAAGCAAAATGTGTTTTGAGATATGTCAAAGGAACTCTTGACTTTGGCATCGTATATCAGATTGCAGAAAATCCCAGATTGACAGGTTATACAGACTCTGATTGGGGAGGATCCTTAGCTACTTAGAGGTTTACCACCGAGTATTTACCACCGAGTACATCTTTTCCTTTGGTTCAGCAGTGGTTTCATGGCAGAGCAAGCTTCAACATATTGTGGCTATATCTTCCACCGAAGCAAAATACAAGGCAACAGTCAATGCTAGTTATGACGTAGTTGTTCTACATCAGATTCTGATTGATTTTCAATATCCCCAACCTACACCTACTCCACTTTTCTGTGACAATCAAGGTGTATTGAAGTTGGTGAAGAATATGGTATTTCATGCACACAGCAAACATATTGAGATCCAACATCACTACATTCGATAGTTGGTTGATTCTAGTGATATTTCTTGACAGTTACATTTTGCTTCTACCAAGCAGTCTATAAATCTAATGACTAAACCTCTTAGTCCTATTTCGTTCGTAAAAAATCAGGACAAACTTGGAATTCATTCATTTAAATTTATCAATTTTTTATTAGTTTTGGCTACCATCCCTCACGGACTAATTAGCTATCCTAAGCTCTATCATATACCAAGTCCATGAACTTCATAATAACGGCGAGAAGATGGAAAATGCGAACAAACAGTAGTGAGAAATGCAAACAACGTTTGAAATGCAAACAATAGTTTCATCAGACGAACGATGAAGGTAAGGTAAACAATGAAGACCACAACGCAAAACAATACATGATGCACAAAACATGAATGACATGAAGACAAACCCAAAACGCAGAACAGTAGGTTCCAAATGCGAACTGTAAAGGAAAACGATGGGAGACTGCAAAAGGGCAAGGCCACTGATTTGCAGTCAACCATTGCAGATTCACAAATGCTGAAGTAAAGGGTTTGGAAACACAAAAATAACAATCCAAGGAGGAAACGTAAACAACCATAGCAATATAGCAGTTAGAAACACGATGCTAGGGCATGGTAGAACAACCCTGAACCTGTCAACAAAATAGTAAAAGAACATCACAGGGATCATGGGAAGACACGAACCAATCCCAGATTACTAAGGCACGTGAAAGGTTGAATAAACTAAAAGGAAGATATGGTGAGTAGGTCACGTAAATATTTTCAACACGATGATGTGAACAAGGGCACAATGTAACCTAGAACAGTATGGAGCTCCCTCTAACACAGGCGTTCAAAACTCCTCACCATCACAAGGTGATGACCCCCAAACTGAAATACATTAGCATCTGCAACTAGGTATCTAGAATTGAAGCCCTAGGTTAAAAACTCCAACATCTCTTGTTCCAAATGCGGTTACAAGAAAAAGATGGTATTGTTGCTGATTTGCAAGCTAGAGTCACTAAACTCAAACAAACCCAAACCACCCCCGTGCATTTTCCATGCCTACAGCAACTTAATGAAGTGTTTTCATAAATTCAACACAAGCAATCTGATATAATCATTCAGCATGAACACCTTAAAAAAGAAACCACAACTCAACAATAATCTATCCAAAAACAAGTTGGAACAAAATTCATGTATACAAGTGGTTAAGTGGAAGAAAGCACTTATAGTTGTGGAAATGGCTGTCCAAGCAAAATTTGAAGAAAAGGCACGTCAAACCAGTTGATCTCTTACAAACAGGTCACGTGATTCTTGTGTGAATCTTTGGACTTAAAAGATCTCTCCCTGAACAAAGCTTAGACTTTGTCAGACAACACCCTTGATCATCCAATTCTGAAATGTAGAACATTTGCAAGCCCTTAAAAAAAACTCTTTTGCCTCCCGCATAAGATCTTGTAGACACAGATCTAACAAGACTCCAGGCAGAGGAGCTTCGGAAAGCTCGTATTCAGGTTGCAGTTGTCAGAAAGGAGAACAAGTTGGTTGTTATTAGAGACTAAAGGGTTGTCATTCATGATTATCCCCGTCCTGGGTGGTCATGCCCCATACTGTCAGCATGCTGACAATCTCAAGTCTTGGTGGGTGGTGATGGTATCTCCATTTCTTCTTGGAACTTCAACGACACTTTATGGTCTTCTCCAAGCACTTTCTAGGATGTTAGATCTCATTTTCCACACTAAGACCCATGAGAGACCTGAACGAGCCCTCCCTCTAGTCACAAGGTACTCATGAGTTTCGACCTTTCATCATGAGACATGCAGATAAAGTGTTGTTTATGGTTAAGGTGGTGTGGCTTGCCTCATTCGGGACAGCCTCAAGTCTAAAGTTGCACTTTTGGCTTCTAATGTCCACTCCAAATAGATAAGGCTTCAAATTCAAAGATATCCACCTTTTTGGTATTTCTTCATAGTTGTATGCTACTTCCCCCCACCACATCTCCATTTGCTATTCATGTTGATGGTGACCTATACCTTGACCTCTATCCAGAGATCTCTCGATACTCCACTATTGGTGATATCATTCTTTTGGGCAATTTTAATGCCCATACAGGAAACCTCCAGATGCCTATTCATGACCTTGCTCAAGATGAGTTATGCCTTCATGAGCTAGATCTTAAGGAGTTCGGGTTACATAGAGATTCCGCTGACAGGAATACTATAGTAACGGCGTATGGGAGACACCTCCTCTTGTTGGGTGAATCAAAGCCTCCACATGCTCAACAAGGTTCCTTACTTCTCTAGCTCTAGTAGATTCACTTGTTTCCCCCACGGCGGTGGTGCGAGTGTGATGGACTATGTTCTCACTAGCAAATCCATCATCCCTCATATATGTGGCTTCCTTATTTCGCCTCATCGTCCCCTTGGTAACGATGTCGTCTTGACATTCACCCTCCATACTAGTTCTAACCCCTGCCCCCACCTTCCCACCCTTCCACCACTTCCCCCAGCACTCGACACACCACAATCCATTTTGATGATGATTACACTATTGATTATCTTGCCCACCTCTCCTTTCTTATGTCTGGGTTTTACCCCCTCCCACTTCCCACTAATATCATTATTATTATCAACAGCAAGGTCTATGGGGTCATAAACGAACCTTATTGTCTATGCAAACCCCTTCTTAGGCCAAATCCATGCTTGTTGTTTTCCTCCTTGGTTTGTTAAAGTCTATTCAAAAATGGGAACCATACCAATTGATTCTAAAATGATAAGAGTTGAACTCCTGATCAGGTCTGAAAATGCAAAGCTTCAAAGTCCGATAAGAAGAAAATTTTAGACTCTTTGAAACCTTTGGCGGTGTAGGGACACCTAGGACACCATTATTCCAATCGTCGCCTTAGACAGACTCTGGTGATCTTCCCAACCCTGCAACTAAAAACATTAATAACCACTGTCATTGATATCACAACCCTTGCAATGGGCTTTAGACCAACTCATGTCTATCATTGAAGATTCCAAGAAGAGAGAACTTTGAAAGGGATAAAGGTTGGTCTAAGATCATCCAAAACATATGAGAAAAAAGGATGGCCTTGTGCCTAGCAATATTCCCCTCAAACACCAATCCTTGATTCTCCCTCCTCTTTTTCAGTTTCTTTAAAGAAATATGGAAAGCTAATTGCCCCTAGGTTCCAATTTATTTTAAACACTAAAATAAATATGGGAACCTAGTGGCTGCTAGGTTCCCATGTGTTTAAAATCCTAAAATAAATATGTGAATATAATGGCCACTAGGTTCCTATTTTCTTAAAAACATATGCTAACCTTGTGGCCGCTAGGTTCCCATAGCATGCCTTCAAATGAATACGTATGGGAGTGCATACCATATCAATATGTATTGTATTCTATGCTGCAGTCCAAAATTGCCTTTTTTTTACATTCTCAACAATTTGTAATATTTTAATTTTTTTTTGGTTTCCCAATACTTGTAATATACACCAATAAATGAGAGCATCAATGTCATTTGTAGCTTAAGCGCTCTTTCAAATTGCATGCTTTTCAAACTAGAATCTTATTTTGTTTAGCTTCCCACTACATTGTAATATACACCTATAAATAGGAAGCATTAATTTCATTTTAAGCTTAAATGTTCTCTCAGTTTGTACTATAAGGAGTCAGGCTTTATTGTTTGTTTCTCTATTGGAAGTTAATATTTATTGTTAGATTAGTTTGTTAAATAAAATATATATAACACACACTGTTATATTAAGCTTGGTCAGTTAAAACTTCTAGGTTGTTAGTTGTTTTTAGCTATGTGGATATTATATAGGCTTGATTAAGCTTCTTGTTATCTTCATTGTTTCTTGCTAAGGTTCTCCTCCTTTATTGTAGGGTTTTCATGATTCTCCTCCTTGATTGTAGGGTTTTCATGAATTATTTATATGGCTCACGTCTATTGTAATGTTAATGTCTTGTGGCTTCTCAATTAATTTTATATGGTATAGAGTAATTGTTTATGGACCCTGGGAGAGAGAACCCTGTGAGGCAAGAGAGATTTCGCTAAGACAGAGGAAGCGTGTGGAGAATCACGCACCCTGAAGAAATCAGAATGAATTCTAATATCTGAGAGCAGAGAGGAGACATTCTGGTGAGTGGCTGCCTATGAATACTTCTCTGCTGATCTAATTACTATTTCCTTCTGTTGCATATGGTTACTACATTCTGGTGAGAGGTGGCTACTTGTGTGTGGCGCCATTGTAACTTGAATAAGGCCGTAACATTGATGAAAGTCACATTACTGTGGTAGAAGGAGCTTGGCACTGTAAAGAGTCAAGAAAATCCACTCTGAGTAATGACGCCATGCTAAGGAAAGAAGGCATTGTAATCTGATCTGATCTAGTTTTCTGAACCACCAAAAGAAAATGGAAAAGGCACCATGTTGGTTCTTCTCCTTTGATACAAATTCTCTGAATTGATCTGAATTTTTTTTACAGTTTGCTGTTTACTCAGCTGAGAAGTGGCACCTCGAAGAGAGAAGCAAGGCAAGAGGAAAGACCTAACAAAGAGAAGCGCAGCCCAAGATAGAACAGGTGTGGCACCATTATATGTTGTATGCAGCTCCTGAAATACAATCCTGGAACATTATTGTCCATTGAAAGCAATAAGAACTGCTTGAATGCTTGTCAGAGTAGTACTATGATAAAAGGATTGGTTGCAATCTGAGAAAAACACCATTGCTGAAGCAGAGGAGGAGCAAGTTCAAGTCAAGTTCCAGCCAAATCTAGTAACTACAGATTAAGCCCTCTTTGCTAGATGGTGGGGAGGAAGTTCAAGTCCCACCAAGTGTAGACTACTTTGCACCTGAGAATTTCAGAGAGGTGGGATGGACCTCCATTCTTCAACACGAGCAAGCCTGCAAAAAGAGGTGAACATGAGTATTAGGTAGTTTGCCCAAAGGGCTAGCATCCAAACAAGGCTTCATGTTTGGATAAGAAGATAATGGAGGAGTTGTTTCCTTGTCTACTCCCAAACTGAATTTTCATAAGGATCCGTGATTCAAAAGGATCTGTAAATATGTAACAGTGTATATATCTAGTACATATGTTATTGATAGTCACAATCATAGTTCGCATAACTGGATAGGGCGAGTACTTGCCAAGGGGCCATTTTGGGTAACCAGCGGTTATTTAACAGTGCTAGTCGAATAACCAGCAATAACCGAAAAAGGCAAAAATTACTTAAATTTATCAAAAAAATCAACAGAGCTGGTCAATCCCATGTTTTTGCAGTGTTCTGCTGGGAATCCCACGTTTTTGCAGTGTGGGGTGAAAATCGGCGAGGGTTACTCGCCGGGTCAAAAAAAATTGCGAGGTTTTTATAACTGCAGTTTCAAGTGGCGGTTATTCGCCACAGGGAATTTGTCGGCGAGTAACCGACCAACCGGCAGTTACTCGCTGGTTATGCCATCCATGGTCACAATGTACATAGACATCCATGTTATGTTGAGTATGCTTCCAAGTGGCCATTAAAAAGACAAAAGATTAGGCAAATAAAGAGTTGTTTGCATCTCTTTTGGCCATTTCTCTTGCCATCCAAGGACTAAGAGGAAAATTAAGTCATTAATGTCCCTTCACCTCTTAATTCATACCAAATATATAAATATGAGCCCTGATTTCATGTTGCAGAAGTTTAAAGCAAGAGGAATTGCAAAGTAGAGAGCAGAAAACATTGTAGGAGGTATAAGAAGACATTCCAAAGTGAATTGCACTTGTACTTGCTTGCATACGAGCCATAGTCCAATTGTATCTTGCTCTTTAAACTCAATTGAATCCATAAGGCCCTATATCCATGCTAGTTTTCCCCACACAGGCATGTCCAAGCTAAATAAGGTGTCATGTTGTGTGAATGCTTCATGGATTTTGTATTCTATCATGAATTTTGGCTGACTTTCATTATTGTAATGTTTCTTCCATTTTGTTAACACTTTTAACCACAATTCTTGAAGTAATTCATTAGACTTGAAATGTAAGAAATGGTGAATTGCTTCCATCAGAAGTGGTTTTACAGATTAGTATCAGACATGCATGTACCTCCTAAAGTCCTAATCTGTGTTGAGAATGACATGTTTAAAGAAAAAGAACAAAATTTGACATAGCTCGAAATTCAAAAATCATACAGAGATGTAATTCATGACCAAAACATACCTTGACACGGCTAAGAGAATGCAGATCACCCTGCACCCTATAGAATTCCTTCTCAGTATCAGGAGTCACCAACCGAGACTCAAATTGGCTCATAGAGGCCTTAACTAAAGATAAGCATGCAGTAATCACCCATACTTCCCGCAAACAAAATGGCAAGTTGCGCTGTAGCATCAATTCCACAATTTCAAGGATAAAAGTCAAAGATCGAATACATCTTGAACTGTAGAGTATACTATTAATCCTTAATTTTGAAACTCAACAGTAGAATCAAATCAAATTATATAAGATAATTCACAATTTTTCCAAATTTAAGAATTAAATGCACCATGCAATGAAGAAATTATAATCTGTAACTACTTCAAGAACTGAAGAAACAGAATCTTGTACCTCATGTAGTGACAAAGTTTTCGAGAAAGAAATAATGAAACGGTAACCCCTGGAAGCCACATCCACTGAACGATTCAATTTGAATAGCAGCTGTGTTATAAAGAATATGCAGTTAGATCATACAAAGATAATTAAGATGCTAAGTAATCTAGTTAAAAAACCTAAACATCAATTAAACATTGGAATTCATTACTAAATCTCATAAACCAGTGTATTTCATAATCAGTAATCATGTTATCAGTATCCGACTGTATAGCATTAATTCAAAACACAAACTATGCCATACATCGGATCATGGATAGCTCTAAGAAGAAACAAATTATAATTGACAATCATGTAATTTGCCATTTAAAACACAAAAAGATGGTTATCGAATTGAATATGCATAAGAGCTTTACTCAAAGATTATTCCTAGTTAACATAAGACTTGGCAGCGTTCTAAACTACACTGCAATATTACACAGTGAATCAAGAAAATCAGATTAAAAATACCAACTAAACAAAGAGGAAAGCTTTTCATATCCATCTGAGAAGCAAAAGAAATAACATTTAAAAGCACATAGAAAACAATAATCATGATGAAAAACACAGGAAACGTTATTGTTAATGTACAAATCCATAAAATATGGTGAACTGATTTAAGTTAAAAAGGGGTTTTAATACAAATGACTAATTGAATGGTAACAAAATTAAAATGGTTAATCACATCAACTTAGCTGCATCCATTTTTTGAATATCCTTCTAAATTGTACGTATTGGAAGCTAATATAGTCTTTTAACATTTGGATATTCAAAATGTTGATAAGTTAACCAATAGGTAATTTTATAATTGCCACATCTTACCAGTAGAAATATTTTTAAGCACTAAATTAGGAGAAAAAAAGGATAGAAATATGCCTTTACAGTGTGCAAAATTAATAATAGGCTAACTCCATGCTGCATTTGGAGTGATGATTGATTGGCAAACACATAGGTTAACTTTTAAAAATCCATCTACAGACTAAAAAAACAAAATAACTATTAGTACCCGCCAGCCACTTATCCTAGTCGTGAAAATAGACTAAGGAACAAAATTAGTGCTACTCGTCTGTTCAACAATCTTAATAAGTTGAAGAAAATAACATCCCATGACTCAATTTGACTGTCTCACAAACTCTCAATGAAAGAGACATATTCGAAGAGGAATTACTTTACATTTTTACAAAGAAATAATTAAATTGATCAAAAAAATTATTTAGAACAAGTGTGTTTCAGTATGGGTGCAGCTGTGAGTACCAGTGATCTCTCATTAAAACTACTGGAGAATAACCTGTGACGAGAGACACAACACAGTATCCAAATCACATCAAGGACTGCATGACATCACTGTTTACTATTTATGGCTTCATCATGCCATCAGCATTACACTTATTATGAAATTTCTTAAGTTTTGACTATAAACATGGGTTTTTTCTATTTACTGGCCAAGCTGGAGTTAATGACAGCATTTAAAGGTGTAGTGCTGACCGGGTAACCCTCTGTTATATCAGCCCTAAAATCCCTCATTTGATGCATGTAAATACTCATTATTCAATGGCATTAAAAGCGCAAGAAGTCGTCAAATTTCTCTGCCTTCTGACCGGTAAGGACTTGGGGACGGAGTAGGGCACTTGTAGGAAGATCGTACCTCTTACATCAACACAGATATTAGTAACATCATTGATTTGACTCAAGTTGACCAGCACCATTTGATCAACTGTTAATTGCTATTTTGACCGAATCTGCTACTGTTTAACCTAAATCTGCTGCTATTGAAAGGCTGCCTGTCACTGATCATTGACCTTTTGTCAGGTGCAAAGTCTGACAGTTTAAGAAAACTTTTGACCCAGTTTGACTGCAGTACTTTGCTTGGACTGAGAATTAAATGCTATTTAACTGCTGTAACATAATCGACCTCTCAATATGTTAAGACCCATACTCTCAATGGAATCTCTCTCTCTTTGTTTATGAAAAAAAATATAGTTGCTAGTTTTTCTTCATTTCAGATTGAGAATATGTATGTTTAGCCTATTTGGAGGGAAAACAGAGCAGGAAAGTATTCCCAGAGGAAATGGCATGGAGGACCACCTATTGTCGCAAATTGGGGCATGCAGATGTTTGTGGTCCAATGAAGGTACAAACATTTGGAAAATCAATGGAGGTGAAAACTATCCATTGTGCTTTTTACTTTTTGTTGATTACAATAGAAGGATGTGGGTGTATTTTCTCAAACACAAGAAAGAGGTGTTTGAAAAATTCAAGCAGTTTAACACAGGTGTCGAAGTTCAATCCAATTTGAAAATTAAGTTTCTATGTACCAATAATAGTGTGAGTTTTGTAACAAAGCATATGATATTTTTTTTACAAAAGAGGTCCAAAGACAAATCTCTTTCCTTTCTACACCACATAAAAATGGAATTGTTCAAACAAAGAATTGAAAGGTCATGGAAATGACTCAATGTATGCTAAAAGGGTAAGAGTATGCCCATGAAGTTTTTGGCAGAAGCAGTAAACACAGTTGTCTATATTCTTAATAGAATTTCATCCAAAGCATTGTAGGGGATCACACTACAAGAGGTTTGGTAAAGCAAGAAACCAAAGGTACATTCCTTTAAAATCTTTTGTTATATTTCACATGTTCATGTTCCAGATCGAGTTCATAATAATTGGGTAAAAAGTCCAAGAAATTCATAATATTTTGTTGTAGTGAGTAATAACAGCATAGAAATTCACAGACATGTCTACTAGAAAGGAAACTATCCATAGGGATGTTGATTTTGATGAGGGTGATAGTTCTTTCAGTTCTCATTTTCGGTCAAAACCAGCAGTTAAATTACATCCTCCATGCATTTTGAGTCCTAATGACATAGCTTAAGATAGTACTCAAAATGTGCAAAAGGTTCAAGATGTTTTGGAGGCTAATAGAAAGGCTTAAATGCCTATTGGAGAGGCAGATTTGGCAGTTGATTTGCCTCTTGGATAAGTTGGTGATGATGTTGATTTGGATTGGATTAGACCTGATTCAATTGAGAAGGTTGCACCAATAAGGAGAGTAAAGTGGTATCATACTACTTTCAGGATTTCAAGTGGGTTGAGTTGGACATGTCTTACAATCCTTCAAGACCAACGAGAAATGTCAATATGGTATGACTTTTACATTCAATGTTGTTGTTGATTCCACATTTGTTGTTTATAGTGTGAGTGAAACTTCTTATAAGGAAACACAAGAAAAGTTGAAATGGGAGGCACCCATGAAGGCTGACTATGATGCTTTGATATAGAACAACACTAGGGTCCTTGCTGATTTTCCACCAGGTAAAAAGGGCAAATGGCTGTATATGGGTTTACAAAAGCAAATTGAAGGCAAATGATTTGCTAGACAAACAAAAAGCAAGGCTTGTAGCGAATAGGTTTGCCCAATAGGAGGTGATAGACTATGAAGGGAGATCTGGCCCTACAACCAAGATAAAAGCAATCAGGGTAGTGACTTCCAATACTTCTCAGTATCATTGGAAAATGTTTCAGATAGATGATAAAAGTGTCTTTTTAAATGGTGATATAATGGAGGTGGTGTGTACGACCCAACTAGAAGGTTTTATGGTTGCTAGAGAAGAAAAATTTGTGCATGTTGATGAAGGCATGGTATGGGTTGAAGCAAGCTCCAAGAGCATGGTACACTAAAATTGATTGTTTTTTTAATCACTTCACGGGTTCAAGAGAAGTCCTAATTCCTATCTTTACATCAAAATTTCAAAGGATGATATAGCCATTTTAGTGTTTATGTGCATGACTTGATCATCACATGAAGTAAGACCAACAATAATTACAAGATTTATCTCTGGTCTAATTTTTCCATGACAAACTTAGGTCTCCTACACTATTGTTTAGAGGTTGAGTTTGCAAACAAATAGAGGTGTGTTTATTTTTAAACAACAGTATACAATGGGACTTCTTGAGAGATTCAAGATGGTAGATTATACGCCTATGATAACCCCTAGGAAGGCTCATTAACAAATTAGTAGCCTCAAGTCTGTTAAGCAGGTTGAAAAATAACTTTATCAAAATTGGTGGGTATCCTGATATATCTTTCTTCCACTAGACCTGATATTTCTTTGTTGTTAGATATGCTAGCAGATTTCTTAATAAACCCTATCCTGATCACTTGAGGGCAGCAAAGAGGATCTTACAGTACGTCAAAGGCACATTAGATTTCGGAAGCTGGTTGATTGTAAAGATTCAAATTGGGCGGGATCAATTTATGACAAGAAGTCAACAACCGGATATATCTTCAATCTTGGAACAAGTTCAATATCTTGGGCAAGCAAGAAACAAAAAATTATTGTTTTGACTTCAATAAGAGCAGAGTGCAAAGTTGTTCTGATTGCAGAAGTTTGGCTGAGGAGGATCTTGTCTGGTTTGCAATAACATCATAAACAGCCTACATGTATATTTTATGATAATCAGGGTGTGCTCAAACTAATAAAAAAATTCTAATTTTACATGCGCAACCAAGCACATAGAGGTTCGTTTCAATTTAATCAATTGCTGGTTGAGAAAGGGGTTATTAAGTTGATATTTCCAACTAATTTCAGCCTCCAATAGTACAAAAGTTTGATTCAGCTTGGAATTTATCTCAAAAGCCTCTCTTCTTCAATTTAAAACATTTCAATAGTTTCCTTTTGTGCAATTAGGTCTGTGTTTACTGTTATATTTTTGTATTCTGTTCAAATCTGAATTGCACACATGTATTAGGGTTTAGTATAGTGTATTGTTGCTTGCATATGTAGACCATTTAAAACATATTACATTTTGGTAGAACCCCTACTGACTTCCACCCAACCTTACAATTTCATCTATTTGGTGAACCCATGCCCTTTTACACCCCTTAGGCTTAGATTATGCCTATATTGCATATTGGATATGATTTTGCCAAGGATTTCCCGAAGCCTTACCTTGCATGTTTTTTCCCTTCTAGGGTTAGCTCTTGTTGTGGTTGTTATACATCTAATTTTTCTAGCATTGAGCTTATTTGCTTCTCCATCATTAGCTCTAGCTCCTTATGTGTTGCTGCAAACCCCAGTTTTTTGTTATTGCTTTATCATTCCAATTCTAGGATGTTTTTGCATGTTATATATGTTTCCATATTATGCCACCTAAGGAGATTAGATCTAAGACCCCTACTAAGCAAAGTGATAGATTGACTTGCAAACCTGTTGATTTTTTTGAAATTCCTTTGGTTAATACTCCTGCTTATTTGAAAAAGAAAATCGTGACTGTCAATGATGTTAATGCTTGTTCTCTCGATAAACGTGGATGATAATGTGAATGCAAATGATTTGAATGTCAAAGCTATGAATGATTATGGTGTGAATGATTATGTTGTGAATAAATCTCAAATTGTTGATATTTCAAATGAAGAAAGACATAAGAGTTGAAAGACTTGCCTTATTTAGAAAGCATGTCCTAAATCACCCCACAGGAAAAGATGAAATCTTGCATGTGTTAAAGATATCCAAAGAAATGCCTCTAATGTCTGTCGACCTTCTCGAGGGTCCCCTACAATGCCTGATAATGTCGTTAGTTCTCAAATTGCTTCTAATGTTGTTCCTTGTAAAATTCCCTTCCGGATTGTATGAAGTTTTTGCGATTTCTCAGTTTGATATATGTTCCATTTTTAGCAAACTTAGTTCAATGCATTTCATGTAAAACGATAATTTCAAATAGAACTGATATATAAATCTGATTACTAACTTATACCCTCTTCCTCATGCATTTAACTGAGTATATCAAAAGTGACCAAGACAATTGCTTGCTTGTAGGGTTTCAATCTGAACATGATTATGAGCAGAAATATGTATGTTTGATTCAGAAAGAAACACCAAATGTCTGAGCTTACAATGAATATCAGATTTACTGATAATAGCTTTCAACTCAGAAATAAGAAGAGCAGAAATACAGTTCCAGGACTCGGAACAAGATTATCCTTTCACAATAAGTTCTCAGATTTCAGACTTATAAATTAACAATGGGCCAATGTATTGAACAGATAAGAGGTATGTGTACTAAGAAATGTGTTACAATGACAAGATAATCACAGAATCTGCTACAGCAGTCCAGTCTTGCATTTAAACCAATTAATGTTCTTCACAAATCATTAACAGCTAATACAAACTTGAAACTCCAACCTGGAAATGATTATCGGCCAGAAACTAGTTAATAGCAGCCTGTAGAAAGGGGCGAACCCCTTGCAAATGCACACACCTATCCTCTGCACCTCTTCATGCCTTCCAGAACAGCAACAACACGACTCAGACCTCCACGTGCAGCAGTAAAGAGCTCAGATATGGCAGAGAAGGGCAATGCATAAGTCTGAAAGCTCACGCCATGAATCATAGACCCATGTTTTGCCTCCAAACTAGTCGCAGCAGTAAGCAGAGGTTATGAGAAAATGATATAAAGACCATACACAGGTGCTACGACCCAGATTAACAAATTACAGTCCCAACACTCAGCTACAGGAAGAATACCAAGCCAACACAGTCCCATGTTCCAGAGATTATCTTTATTATTTATTATTTCCACACCTCAGAAAGAAAAGTATTCATATGAGCAAGGCACCACAAGACCTAAAATGATTTTCACTATTCACGTCACTGTAGCTTCACTATTCACGTCACTGTAGCAAATAACTATTCACCAATTTATACCTGATAATTTGTCTTGCTTGGCAAGAACCACACATTATCTGATCGATCAATCCAGTTGTTAATGTGCAACTGCGAATCCTGGGTGAATCCGCCTCAATCCAACTAGGGAGGAATCTTTCACCACAGAAATTGGAACCTGTAGGAATTCCCATCTAGGGTTTTGGACTCCTAAGAGCTCCACCGAAAAAACCAAACCAATAAAATAATAATCCAAAAATATGATGAGAGAATGAGTTCTCATGTCCTTTTATAACACCTTTTTGCCTTTTTAGGGTTTTCGCGCCAAATCCACTTAAACATTATTATAAAGTGACTTTATTAATTTATCATTAAAATATTCCCCATTGTCACTTTATAACCTTTTTAATATAATTATTTAATATTACCTTTATAATTTGCACTTTATGCCAGGTAACATTAAATAATTAAATTAATTATTATTTATTGGGCGGGCTGGAAAACGGGGACATTACATTCCTCCTCCCATTTCTTGCAATCATGTTGCTATGTCTTTGCCTTCTCAAACTGGTTTAAATGCTTCATCGGTCGCTTCACTAGTTCCCCAAACATCTCAACATGTTCCCTAACCTTTGTCCATTCTTCATAGTGTTTCTGAAGCACCTAATATTTCCATCCCTACCTATACCTCTACTACTACTATCCCAAACCCCAAAGTTATCATTCTTCAACAAGCCATGTGTGCCATGCAATAACAAATACAATTGCTCTCTCAACGGTCTCAAAAGCCTAGTCATAAGGTTACTTCACATGATATATTACTCAACCCTTATGATGTTTGTGCCTACCACCTACCGGTTTTGTGGCTCCCAAGTCCAAATTATTCAATGGTAAAGGTGATCCTTCTCGTCATATCAAATATTTATATCCTTCATGTCTCGGCTTTGAAGTTCTTTACTAGAAGCCTTAAGGACCATGCTCCTAATTATTTTTATGCTTTTCCATTTCAATCCTTACGCCCTTGCAATGCTTTGGTGGTTGATTTTTAGCTCTCTTTTCAATCAACATTAGCCTGAAGGTCACATTTTCACAAATTGCCCAACTTAAGCAAAGACCTAATGAGAATGTTGGTGAGTATGTGCTTAGATTCAAAACCATGCTTACAAAGATGACTAACCAATTACCTAATAGGGAATTACAAAATATATCCTCTTAAAGGTTACTCCAACACATAAAAAACAAATTGGTCTTCGATAGTTACTAATCTTTCGATAAACTTTGTCACGCGGTTAGAAACTATGAGATCAAGTTTTTAGAGGCCAATATGCTTAAATATGGGACCAATGTCCCTACCTCTAGCGGAGCCAAATACCAAGGTAAATCAACATTCAAAGCTAAGGCTAGTGACAATAATTTTCCACCTAAGAATGAGGCCAAGAATGTAGAAAATACGGTAGACCAACCATCTTACAAGCTAGTACTATCACAACAAAGAGAACGACGACAATTTGCACAATTAATTGAAAGACTTAATATGATCTCTCTAACTCCTAAGCAAGAGATTGAGTCATCAAGGCCCTTGCCTAAGAACCATGATGCTAATGCATAGTATGATTATCACAAAGTCTTTGGCCATTCTACAAACAAATGCATAACTTTGAAGCAAAAGATCCAAAACCTAATTGAAAACAATCAAATTCAAGTACAAGGTCACAATAATACTTTGAATGAATCAATTTCCCAACCAAATCAGCATCTAAAAATCATTACTAATCATCTTCCAAATACTACTACTCAATCCAGAAACCAAAATGGCATTCATATGATTGCTCAAAAGAAACCATCACAATCTTATAACGCTCCTGCACTTAGTGGATTTGTAGGTGTCTTCAATGGCACAGATAAAAAATCTCCTCCAATTGTACTCTATGATCATGAAATCTCAAAGGATGATTCTAAGAATGGACCACTCTTCATTCGATCTTTCATAGATACACACCCAAGGTTAAGAAACGCAATTATGATTGATAACAGTTCAAGTATAAACGTGTGCACAATTAAAAAATTTACTGGTCTTGGATACACTCAAAAGGATTTAGCCAATACAACCACAATTAATAAAGGATATGATGACATAATTAGGAATCCGCTAAGGGACATAATTCTAGCTCCATCATCTATCTCGTTTGAATTTTGAAGCTACCTTCTTCTTTATACGCCTTCATATTTTGATTTTCTTTTGACTTTCCTCTCCAATTCCTCTCCATGTTCCATTTTGTCTCTTTGATTGTTTTTGTGTTTCTTCTTATACATGTGTCATTCTTTTAGCCTCTTCCCTTGATTGACTATGCTAGTTTCTTTGATTGCAGCCCTTGCCTTTGATTGTTGTCTCTCATCCCAAATGTTTGCGCATATTTCCCCATGATGACAGCACAATATATATCAAGACCTTCTAACCCAATGTGCACACAATTCAAAGGGAAGTTGTAGGTTAGTAGGGATCTCTCCCTTCTTGATACATGCTTTCGTCTTACATGGTAGATTTCTTTGATTGCTTCAGGTATTCTAAGATTGCTACCAAAAAATTTTAACGAAAAATAAAATCAAAAACTAAAAAATTAAGTATAATATAGTTTATTGGAAACATTAAAAAAAACTACAGAAAAAAAAACCCAAGTGAAAAAAAGTTTAAAAATTCTTCACCCCTCACATACCCTATCATTTTCCCTCACTCCACATCAAACAACCTGAAAATCTTCCACTCCTCTCGAACCATTTTTTTCTCACACTGCCAACCAACACATCTGCTGCCCAAAAGGTCATGTTTCATGTCCTTGAATATCATTATGATGGATATCATGAAGCAGAAAGTCTTTTGTTCGATAGAAGAATATCTGAGATTGACACATCGAAGTGGCATTCCCACATCAGCAGATCCGGTAGAGTTATTCCTTCTCTAAGGAGTATTGCATGGTGTTGCCCTACCTTATAGGTAATTACCTATTTCTGAATATATTGCATATTAGGGCATCTTGACCCACCAATATCTCATGTTGTGTTGATCTTCATTATATTCTACATATTGTTTGGATTGTTAATGCTATAATATTTGACAATCTTACTAGAAACTATATGTGGTGGAAAAGAAATACAAACAAATATTGCATACAACTATACTTGAGGCCAAAAATCTAAGGTTATAATTGTAGACAAGTTAAAACAATTTAAAAAGTGAAAAAGTGACACCATTTATTTTTGGCAGGTTCAAATATCATACACTTTGTGAACCAAATAATTTTGTTTGAAGGTGTCAAAAGCGATTTGCAAATAAGAGGAAACTTCTGTCCATTTAAAAATAAAACATGAAAAGGTGATGATATAAAATTCATGAAGGGCATTCCCACACGAAAATAAATTCCGTTTTAATTGTCTGAATACCACTACAAGTTGCTAGTATAAAGGGTTTGTATTAAGTGGACATACAAATGTGTCAAAAACATACTTTTGCATAATTCATATCTCGAGTAAGGTATTCAACCCTGACAACACATCCTCCATCAACCTCCTTGGTACAGAATTGACTTTATTTAAACTATGTTTTTGGATAGTTTAACGGGAAATGAAGATAGCGAAGCTTGGTTCCAAGTGGAGAATATTTAAACAAAGAGCTACTTTTTCAACTGGAATATTTTCTTATTTAAATGACTAAGCCCAAGAATAGTGGTTTAGCCTCAAACAATGTTTCAAAGAGAAATAATAAGATATAATGCAAGCTTCTACAAGACATCACCAAATCATAAGGAAAGTACTCCCAAAGACGAAAACATATGAATAAATAGAGACAAATCTTCAGGAAAGAGTTGCCATTAATATCATTGTCACTTCCCCATACAAGTACTTTTTCAATCTAATAGACTACAAACCTGTGATTGGCGACCAAAAAGATATTGTCGGAAATCAAACTCCCTGAAAGTGTCATCCAGTGCAATTTGGCTCAAATTTTTGCGTCCTGTCTCCATTAATGCAGCTTGATCATCACCATGATCTAATCCACCAAACTCCTTTTGCTTCATATTTTGAGCATTGACTGCAAAGCATCGATTACATATGAGGAAGCAGACACTTTCAATAGCATAAATCAGCATATGACATGGTATAGCCGGATTGAGAATTCATTTCCAAAGTGACATTGTTATCCTAGTGTGCAATCTATAACCCCACACGCAAGTACGAGAATATCATTATGAAATCATCTCATTTTTTATCATTCAAAAGATTCAAATCCTGTGCACCAGAAAATATCACTTAAGGTTCATTTGACTGGACCAAAATGTTACAACAATCAAGTCAGTTTTAAAAGTATTTTTAAATACTTGTGACCATTTTTACCCATCTTTGTTACACTGTAAATGCATACTGCATGTTTTTTGAGCATTTTATACATGCAAGCCCCAATGCCAACCTAAAAAGGAACATGTTCTTTAAGACTAGGAATATTCAGCTTCAGGAGAATTCTTGGGCTGCATTTCAAAAATAATATCGAAAAAGCATACTGCATATTTTTGGAGCATTTTATACATGTTTGAATGCCAACCTAAAAAAGAACATGTTCTTTAAGTCTTAGAAAATTCAGCTTCAGGAGAATTCTTAGGCTGCATTTCAAAAATAATATCCAAAAAGTATCACTGCACAAACATGCATGCACTCTACTTAAATGGTGTACAGGAGGAAAACCTACCTTTAACACATCAAACTTACCACAGGTTCATGCGATGATGCACTCACGCAAATATACTAAACACAAAACGCAACTTTATGAAAGAGAGAATATTAAGCATTCTAAAGAACCTGTGACCTTTTTATTTAGACAATTATGAACGGATAAATTGTTGTTTCTTCTTTCTCTAAAGTACTAAAGATCTATATTCTGGATTTATTAATTATCCTACTTTGAAAGCAACTTGTCTTGTTCACTGTCCCAACTATAATATAAAAGCCAGGTCAAACAAATGACCACCAGCTATTTCTGGTGTGAGAAATCCATACCTAAATGTGTACAAGAAAGAAATTCTGTAAATGTCTTCAAAAGGCCAAAGTAGGTGAATAGGGACATCAAAGGTATAGCAAGTAGGAGAGTTGAAAAGAAAGTCCAAAAACTGAAAAATTGTCTGAGATAAGCAATCAAAGGCCCTGAGTTGGAAAAAATAAAGCCACATGATACAAGTACAAATAGCCATGTGAGAGTAAGGCCCTCCAAAGGTATAGCAATTAGGAGAGTTAAAAACAATCCTAACAGCTGAAAAATTATCTAAGATAAGCAATCAAAGGCCCTAATTAAGTCGGAAAAGATAACACCACATGATAAAAATACAAATAGCCATGTGAGAGAGACGCCATTCAATGTAATGACAAGAAGGGAATCGATAAGGACCAACACTAGAGATCTGTCCCTAAACTATATAAAAGACCAGAGCAAAAGAATGGCCAACAACTTCCTCATCAACCACCAAAAAGGGGTCAATACAGGATATAACAATATCGATAGAAGAATGTAATGAACTCACTATATTGCAAAAGTAGATTCACTGCAAATAGATAGCAACTCAACAATGTGCATGAACTAATGAAAAACAATTATTCGCAAATAAAAGCAGAATAGAACAGATCCACACAATACATGTCAAATGAAGACCAGA